>CM033642.1:149241110-149625428 GCA_019512145.1 Engystomops pustulosus
TTTTGATTTTTCCATGTACAGAGCTTTATGTGTACTTAATTTCTGTTTAGCAAATTGTACTTCCTAGTGATGGTATTTTATATTTCATGTTGCCCACTTAGAAGCTGGATCCAAAAGCGATGATATTGACAAAAAAAGCATTTGTGCAATTTTCTTCTGGGCTTGGTCACCATGCAACCCAAATCATCCCAGGGAATAACTCTTTTAATATTTTGAACGGGCTGGATCCACAAGACTAATAAAGACAAAGTAACACCTTACATATAAAAGATCATAGAGAGCTAGTTGGAGCTTAAAATAAATTTCTGTATGGAGGAAAAGAAGATTTCTCAAGGCACAGTTAACACGGTTGTAAATTGCTTACAAAAAAAATATTTTGTAATCCCCATCACGCCCATGGAGCTTTTAACAGCTGTAAATGATGTCCTACTAAGAGAACTTGCACTTGCAATCACGTAACCGCTTTTATTGCTGCTAAACTTTCCTTTGACAATGGGACACAGATAAACAACAAGAGAACACTTTAAACTTCTGATTTGCGTTTCTCAACAAGCAGTGAAAAGCTCAGGTGAAAACTAACATTGCCACTCATATGTAAACCGTATATTTAAGGCCAGAAAGAGAATACAATCCTATGAAATCAAAGAAATACTTAGACAACAATGCTGTTACCATTGAGGAAAGACACTCCTGCTACAACTGATGTTCCCATTGAGAAAGACACTCCTGCTACAATGCTGATGGGAAAGAGGAAAATACTTCATGTGAAGCTGAAAAGGGAAAAATCTGGACTACACTAGACTCCTAGAAGTGGAAGGTAGGAAGATTGTAGTGTCAAAGGACCAAGTAATAATTTCAAATTATTTGTTTCAATCCATATGCCAGGACAGGGGTTAGTGACAGTTCTAATAATTGGTACGTTGACAAGAAGGAGAATGAGGTTCCCAAAGTGGCCCATGGTGCACAGGCTCAGCCAGCCTGGTAAGAAACCAAGGACAGTTATCTTTGTACATAAACAAAATACATAGTTTTTAAACATTAATGTGTTTTAAATGTTTTTCAGAAGATTATTTTTCTCACAAATTGCAGTCTATACGGTGGTATCACACAGATTTCAGGTTCACTCCAAGTTCTGCAACGTAACAAATAGTGTGGCTATCCAATCAACATTCTAATACATGTGTATGAAAGTGGATAACGATAATGGGAATACTGTAAGAAAATGTTGTGAATATGCAAATAAGTTTCCAGGCTGGGACAAGGAAAACAATGCTTCATTGGCTACCTTGTAAAGCAGCCCCCCTAACATCAGCAACTGACTTTTAGGAAGTCTAATGACATAATGTGGATTAACAGCCAAACCAGTATATCTAATCCAGAAGGAACACATCCAACTGTAACAGCACTGTTTCGATGTGATTGGCTTCTCTCAGAACTGGTTTAGCCGAGTAAGAGTCCTCCTTATAAAGACTTAAAGGAAACTAACCACTTGAAGTGGCAGGTTCCGATGGCAATACCGGGCACCAGCTCAGGGT
Source organism: Engystomops pustulosus (assembly GCA_019512145.1). Lineage (NCBI taxonomy): Eukaryota > Metazoa > Chordata > Amphibia > Anura > Leptodactylidae > Engystomops > Engystomops pustulosus. The sequence goes on from CM033642.1 coordinate 149,242,646, forward strand.
GAGCTGGTGCCGGAGCTTTTTAGTAGTGTTTTAAACCGCGGTATCGCGGTTTTAAAACACTTTTTAAAACTTTATGGCCGGCACAGGCAGGTACGACGCTCGGCGCTACCTGCGCGCGGCCTACTAGGAAGTGAATGAGAGCCGCGCACATGTGTAAGCGCCGAGCGCGTACCTGCCTGCGCCAGCTATAAAGTTTAAAACTGTTTAAATCGCGATACCGCGGTTTTTTAAAACACTAACTAAAATAAGCTCCGGCACCAGCTCACCCTGAGCTGGTGCCGGTATTGCCATCGAACCTCCACTTCAAGTGGTAGGTTTCCTTTAAACCAGTCCCTACACGTGTTGAAGAGACACAATCACATGAACACAGTGCAGTCTACAGCCTGGAATCTGTTCCTTCTGGAATAGAGATACAGGCGGTCCCCTACTTAAGGACACCCACTACAGAACAACCCATAGTTACGACAGACCCCTCAGACCTCATATTTATAGTTGTACCATGCCACTCCAACTGGTATGAATGAGCATTTAGGCTCATGCCCCTTTATTAAACCCACTGGCTTGGGGTCTGGAGGTTCCGACCCTTTCATTGCTGAGAATACACCATTTTAATTTTACCCAAACTTATTTGGAGAGGTTGAAATCCTTCAAGTATTCTTGTGATCTTTTTGACGGAGAGAATTTCAGGATCATTAGACACTCCATAAAATATTAGATTATCAAAAGCTGTTGTAACAAATCACAGTCACAGGCTGACTGGGGTGGCCCGCATCTGCCTGAGGGTGGTGTGGGCCCTCTCCACGACTTAAGGAGCAGTGGTTGTCAGCGCCTCATTGCACCACACTACTACTGTACTATTTTTTAAATGAGCATGATAAGGTGGTCTGTCTGTTATTAATTTTATAGACTGGGGCTGCTGTTATATTTTATATTGCGGGGGTAGGGGTTTGCCGTTATGACTCTTATATAGGCTGTTTGAATTTTATAAAAAAGGGACCGTGGGGGGGATGGCATGGGGGGAATGTTATTAACCCTTAACAACCGGCTCTTTTAGTTTTTGCTTTCCATTTTTTAATCCCCACCTTCAAAAATTAGGTGACAGTACTTAATGTTCATGTCGTTATACTAGGAAAAAAAATCCCAAATTCCATGGACCCCTCTCCATACACAAGCATACGACGAGTGACATACTATAGGTCACACGTCGCTAAGTGATTAGTTGTATATGTTGGGGGCGTCTGTTAGTTATTTTAATATTGGCGGCTTCTGTTATTAATTTTAGTGTTTAGGTATAGGTGTGCAGCGTGTCTAGTTGTAGAGTGTTATTTAGCAGCACAGTGAGGGCCATAGTCCCTCGGTGAGGGACAATATCAGGGGATACTGTACTGTAATAATGCGGTATATTTTTAGTGGCACAGTGTGGAGATGTGTGGCAAGGAGCTAACTGGCTGGCAAATCCTGCAGAAAAAGCGGTGGAAGTTATTGTGAGGTGTGGTATATCTAATGGAGAAGTTTTTACACGTGAGGACCCACCAGGATCGTGACTAGGATATCTGAGGCAGGAGGAGTCTTCCTCCAAAAACGTCACACGCCTTGAGTTGTTCGGGTCTTGGTGAAGCATGGAGTCAATGTGGACATTATTTGCTATTACTAATGCTTTCTGTATTGATATATCATATATAGTAAAGACCAAATATTTGGACCACCTTTCATCAAGTATTTTTCTGTGATTCACACTGGAGGCACCTAAATTATGAAATTAACACATGTGGAAATACATACTTAACAAAAAAGTGTGAAAACACCTGGAAAATAGTTTATTTTTAGGTTACTTCAACGTAGCCACCCGTTGCTTTGATTACTGTTTGAACACTCTGGAATCACTTGATGAGCTTCAAGAGCTAGTCAGCTGAAATGGTCTTCCAGCAGTCTTGAAGAAGTTCCCAGGGATGCTTAGCACTTGTTGGCCCTTTGCTTTCACTCTGGCGGTCCAGCTCACCACAAAACCATCTCGATTGGGTTCAGGCCTGTGTGACTGTGGAGGCCCAGTTATCTGCGTTAGCCCCCCATCACTCCCCTTCTTGGTCAAATAGCCCTTAACACAGCCTTGAGGTGGGTTAGGGGTCATGATGGTCAAAACTAAACGCAAAGCGGACGGAATAGCATGCTGGTTCAGGAATACTTCAATTTTGAATAAATCCCCAACAGTGTCAACAACAAAGAAACCCAGTGTACCACACCATCACCCTACTCCTCCATGCATCACGTTTGTAAACCATGCATTGTAGAGTCCATTCGATTCACCTTTCTACGTCTCACAAAACCGGTGGTTGGTAACCAAAGATCTCAAATTGGATCTTCAGAGGAAGCACAGATTTCCATTCCTTGCTTTCTTAAGCCCAAAAAAGTCTCTTGTGCTTGTTCCTATTCTTAGCAGTGGCCTCCGAGCAGCTATTTATACCTGAAGGCTGCTGCACACGTCTTCTCTTAACAGTTGGCGTTCAGATGTGTCTCTGCTAGAACTCTGTGTAGCATTGACACAGAGCCATTGGCCTGGTCATTAATCTGGAGCTGCTGTTAACCTGCGATTTCTGAGGCTGTGACTCGGATGAAACTTATCCTCTGCAGCAAGGTGACTCTTGGTCTCCTTTCCTGGGGCGGTCCTCTTGCAGCCAGTTTCTTTGGCGCAGTTTTTTTCAACTGCACTTGGGGACACTTTCAAAGTTTTCCAATTTTTTGGATGACTGACCTTCATTTCTTAAGTAATGATGACCACTTATTTTTCATTCACTGAGCGGCTTCTTCCTAGCCATTAATAAAAATTCTAACAGTGTATTCAGTAGGACCTCCCAGATGTGTATCCACCTGACTTCTGCACAACACAACTAATGATCCCAACCCCAATTTATAAAGCAAAAAAAAAAAAACACTTACAATACCTACAGGGCACACGTGTGATGTGAAAACCTTTTCTGGTGACTACCTCTGAAGCTCATCAGAGAACTCCAAGTATGTGCAAACAGTAATCAAGCAAAAGGTGACTACTCTGAAGAACCTAGAATATAAGAAATATTTTCAGTTGTTCCACACATTTTTGTTAACTATGTATTCCACACAGTTGTGATGCCTTCAGTGTGAAATTACAATTTTTATAGTCATGACAAACAGAAAACTCTTTGAATGAGAAGGGTGTGGATAAATGTCTTAGTAATTTTATGAATATGATGGGCCAGGCCCACACGAGGAAGAACGGCAGCAACTGTGACTTTATCTGTAAGGGATCTCTGATCTCAGCCATTTTGTGCAGTACATTTATTGCCGTATATTTTTATACACAGCATCTATGTGTATCTTTGTGTGCTGTATATTAATTTCTGGTATATTTGTATTTACTACAGGTACATATTATGTGTATGTATATGTAACGTGTATGTATCATAGTGTGTATTCTCAGGTTTCAGGTGTTATATGCAGACATTAATAAGGGTTTTGGTATATGGGGCCCCACACAAAGTTGCACTGGGGCCCATTATCGTCTTGTTATGCCACAACAAAGCAGATCTATAAGGCATAATGGTAATATGGCATGGGGTGAGAAATGGAAATCAAGGGACATGAATTCTCTGGTTGTTTAATTCAGCAGCAGTCAATATATAGGATAGGGCAATTTACAGTTAGGGTCAACTAGAGGAATTGAGGTGCCTAGAATGGGACAACCGATTATATAGGAATCGACAAGGTGGCTTCTATGAACACTTAAAGGAAACCTACCACTTGAAGTGGCAGGTTTCCGATGGCAATACCGGGCACCAGCTCAGGGTGAGCTGGTTCCGGAGCCTATTTTAGTTAGTGTTTTAAACCGCGGTATCGCGGTTTAAAACACTTTTTAAACTTTATAGCCGGCGCAGGCAGGTACGCGCTCGGCGCTTACCATGTGCGCGGCTCTCAACAATGCTGTTACCATTGAGGAAAGACACTCCTGCTACAACTGATGGGAAAGTGGAAATACTTCATGTGAAAGCTGAAAAGGGAAAATCTGGACTATACTAGACTCTACAAGTGGAAGGTAGGAAGATTGTAGTGTCAAAGGACCAAGTAATAATGTCAAATTATTTGTTTCAATCCATATGCCAGGACAGGGGTTAGTGACAGTGTCTAATAATTGGTAAGTTGACCACAAAAAGAGAATGAGGTTCCCAAAGTGGCCCATGGTGCACAGGCTCAGCCAGCACTGGTAAGACACCAAGGACAGTTATCTCTGCTACATAAACAAATACATAGTTTTAAACATTAATATGTTTTAAATGTTTTTCAGAAGATTATTTTTTCTCACAAATTGCAGTCTATACCGGTGGTATCACACAGATTTCAGGTTCATGCACAAAGTTCTGCAACGTAACAAATAGTGTGGCTATTCCAATCAAACATTCTAATACATGTGTAGTGAAAGTGGATAATGGATAATGGGAATACTGTAAGGAAATGTTGTGAAATATGCAAATAAGTTTTCCAGGCTGGGACAAGGAAAACAATGCTTCATTGGCTACCTTGTAAAGCAGCCCCCCTAACATCAAGCATGACTTTTAGGAAGTCTAATGACATAATGTGGAATTAAAGCCAAACCAGTATATCTAATCCAGAAGGCACACCAGAAGGAACTGGTTTAGCCGAGTAAGAGTCCTCCTTATAAAGGCTTAAACCAGTCCCCTACACTGTGTTGAAGAGACACAATCACATTGAAACAGTGCAGTCTACAGCCTGGAATCTGTTCCTTCTGGAATAGAGATACAGGCGGTCCCCTACTTAAGGACACCCGACTTACAGACAACCCATAGTTACAGACAGACCCCTCAGACCTCATATATTTTATAGTTGTACCATGCACTCCAACTGGTATGAATGAGCATTTAGGCTCATGCCCCTTTATTAAACCCACTGGCTTGGGTCCTGGAGGTTCCCGACCCTTTCATTTGCTGAGAATACACCATTTTAATTTTTTTACCCAAACTTATTTGGAGAGGTTGAAATCCTTCAAGTATTCTTGTGGATCTTTATTGACGGAGAGAATTTCAGGATCATTAGACACTCCATATAAATATTAGATTATCAAAGCTGTAACAATCACAGTCACAGGCTGACTGGGGTGGGCCCGCATCTGCCTGAGGTGGGTGTGGGCCCTCTCCACGACTTAAGGAGGCAGTGGTGTCAGCGCCATCATTGGCACCACACTACTACTGTACTATTTTTTAAATGAGCATTGATAAGGTGGTCTGCTGTTATTAATTTTATATGACTGGGGCTGCTGTTATTAATTTTATATTGCGGGGGTAGGGGGTTGCCGTTATGAATCTTATATAAGGGGCTGTTATGAATTTTATATGAAAAAGGGGACCGTGGGGGGGATGGCATGGGGGGGAATGTTATTAACCCCTTAACAACCAGGCTCTTTTTAGTTTTTGCTTTTCCATTTTTTAATCCCCACCTTCAAAAATCTAGTGACAGTACTTAATGTTCCATGTCGTATACTAGGAAAAAAAATTCCCAAATTCCATGACCCCTCTCCATACACAAGCATACGACGAGTGACATACTAATAGGTCACACGTCGGTAAGTGATTAGTTGTATATGTTGGGGGCGTCTGTTATTAATTTTATATGTTGGCGGCTTCTGTTATTAATTTTATATGTTGTATGTATAGGTGGCAGCGTTCTTAGTTGTATGGAGTGTTATTTAGCAGCACAGTGAGGGACATAGTCCCTCGTTGAGGGACATAATATCCAGGGGATACTGTACTGTAATAACTGTGGTATATTTTTAGTGGCACAGTGTGGAGATGTGTGGCAAGGAGCTAGCTGGCTGGCAAATCCTGCAAAAAAAGCGGTGGAAGTTATTGTGAGGTTGTATATCTAATGGAGAATTTTTACACGTGAGGAGCCCACCAGGATACGGACTAGGATATCTGAGGCAGGAGGAGTTTCCTCCAAAACGTCACACGCAGCTTGAGTGTTCACGGTCTTGGTGAAGCCATGGAGTCAATGTGGACATTATTTGCTATTACTAATGCTTTCTGTTATTGATATATCATATATAGTAAAGACCAAATATTTGGACACACCTTCTCATTCAAGTATTTTCTGTAGATTCACACTGGAGGCACCTAAATTATGAAATAACACATGTGGAAATACATACTTAACAAAAAAGTGTGAAACACCTGAAAATATGTTTTATTTTTTAGGTTCTTCAAAGTAGCCACCCGTTGCTTTGATTACTGTTTTGAACACTCTTGGAATTCACTTGATGAGCTTCAAGAGCTAGTCAGCTGAAATGGTCTTCCAGCAGTCTTGAAGAAGTTCCCAGGGATGCTTAGCACTTGTTGGCCCTTTTGTTTTCACTCTGCGATCCAGCTCACCCAAAACCATCTCGATTGGGTTCAGGCCTAGTGACTGTGGAGGCCCGGTCATCTGGCGTAGCCCCCCATCACTCCCCTTCTTGGTCAAATATCCCTTACACAGCCTTGAGGTGTGTTTGGGGTCATGATGGTCCAACTAAACGCAAAGCGGACGGAATAGCATGCTGGTTCAGGATACATTCAATTTTGAATAAATCCCCAACAGTGTCAACAACAAAGAACCCAGTGTCACACCATCACACCTACTCCTCCATGCATCACGTTGTAAACCATGCATGTAGAGTCCATTCGTTCACCTTTTCTACGTCTCACAAAGACCCGGTGGTTGGAACCAAAGATCTCAAATTTGGACTCTTCAGAGGAAGCACAGATTTCCATTCCTTGTTTTCTTAAGCCCAAAAAAGTCTCTTGTGCTTGTTGCCTATTCTTAGCAGTGGCCTCCGAGCAGCTATTTTACCATGAAGGCTGCTGCACACAGTCTTCTCTTAACAGTTGGCGTTCAGATGTGTCTGCTGCTAGAACTCTGTGTAGCATTGACACAGAGCCATTGGCTCTGGTCATTAATCTGAGCTGCTGTTAACCTGCGATTTCTGAGGCTGTGACTCGGATGAACTTATCCTCTGCAGCAGAGGTGACTCTTGGTCTTCCTTTCCTGGGGCGGTCCTCTTGCAAGCCAGTTTCTTTGTGGCGCAGTTTTTTCAACTGCACTTGGGGACACTTTCAAAGTTTTCCCAATTTTTTGGACTGACTGACCTTCATTTCTTAAAGTAATGATGACCACTTATTTTTCATTACTGAGCGGCTTCTTCCTAGCCATAATAAAAATTCTAACAGTGTATTCAGTAGGACTCCCAGATGTGTATCCACCTGACTTCTGCACAACACAACTAATGATCCCAACCCCATTTATAAAGCAAAAAAACCCACTTATTAAACCTGACAGGGCACACGTGTGATGTGAAAACCTTTTCTGGTGACTACCTCTTGAAGCTCATCAAGAGAACTCCAAGTATGTGCAAAGCAGTAATCAAAGCAAAAGGTGACTACTCTGAAGAACCTAGAATATAAGAAATATTTTCAGTTGTTCCACACATTTTTGTTAACTATGTAATTCCACACAGTTGTGATGCCTTCAGTGTGAAATTACAATTTTTATAGTCATGACAATACAGAAAACTCTTTGAATGAGAAGGTGTGGCATAAATGGTCTTAGTAATTTTATGAATATGATGGGCCAGGCCAACACAGAGGAAGAAGGCAGCAACTGTGACTTTATCTGTAAGTGATCTCTGATCTCAGCCATTTTGTGCAGTACATTTATTGCCGTTATATTTTTATACACAGCATCTATGTGTATCTTCTGTGTGCTGTATATTAATTTCTGGTATATTTGTATTTACTACAGGTACATATTTATGTGTATGTATATGTAACGTGTATGTATCATATGTGTATTCTCAGGTTTCATGTGTTATATGCAGACATTAATAAGGGTTTTGGTATATGGGGCCCATGCCACTAATCAAAGCAGATCTATAATGGCATAATGGTAATATGGCATGGTTGCGACCATTTAAACAAGTGCCTACATTCTCTGTTTACAACACAAATTAGGAAACATACCAGTTAACTATCAACCCTTGCATAAGAAAATTCCATAGTCACTTGTAGCTCATTTTGAAACTTGTGTATTTCCATCTATTTTATAATATAATCCAATACCCTAGTATCCGAAGGTACAAAATATTCCCAACCAATTAACATGCAGCATATAACAAATGAAAAAAACATTTCATTCCTGCACTACATGAAACATTTAGGTGATCTTATGTATTGGGCCGTGAAAAATATGCACTACAACATGCTTCTTTTATAAATATCAAAATAAATGTGAATTCTTAACGCAACAATTTTAACACCCCCCCCCCCCCAAAAAAAAAAAAAAAAACTAAAACACACACTGCCCCAGTTCCCACAATAGGGGAGGATTTTACATGGCTTCTGTCTGTGGGATTAGCTGGGTCCCTATTGTTTAACAAAGCGTCTGGTCCATGTAGCTGAAGAGTCAGCGAGATCACCCACTGCAGACACATTAACCTCTTTCTTTCCATTTGCTTGTAATGTCTGTGCCAGAGATTATGGGGGAACAGGATAATGAGGTGTTCCACTGCCTGACAGATGCTTACTCATAAAAATTGGACTGTTAGTAAATCAAGCATTTTTAAGCAAAGCATAGAAGACCATTCAATATTTCTAGGAAAACTGCCCTCCGTTCTCTCTTGCTATTATTTCAAGCTAAAATATTCTCCAAAGCTGCTGGTTATGCTTTCTATGATCCTCTGTGCACTATATCACTGCTTTACATTCATTACGTCCATAACAAAAGCCTCTAATATCAAACCCAAATATAACTGTTCATAGAATTGGATTTAATATAGTTGTTCATTTGGGTATATATACTGTCAGCTTCTTACAGAAGGGATAAATTACTATCAATCACTTCAAAAGGAAAAAAAAAAAATTCCATGGACATAACAGTAATAAACAAAAAAGTAAGATACCCGGAGTATATTACGGTATTTTGCGTATTAACTACCTGGTTCCTGGATTTGTATAACACACTAGAGGGGAAACAAATGTTTACAGCCCTTTAATAGCCACGGCGTAGTGACGTATCTTCTCTCATGGAGTGATCCTATCATCTACCTTTGGCACCTTCTCATTCCTCTCATTCTTGCCCCTAGCACATTATTCTCCTATCATTGACCTGCCCTCTTCTCAGTATCAACCTGCACTTCTGCTTCCTCCTATACAGACTGTAACAGTCTTTTGTCTCCCTCCCCGACCCCCTGCGCCTGTCTGAACAAGTTGTAGTGAGATGTTAATAGGGGCTCACACAATACTGTGCAGTAAGTGCAGGGTGACCGGAATTCAGTGTCATCTCCCACATTAATCTCATGACAATGAAACCAGACTGATCCCCACAGAAGACTTGGTGTAAGGAATTTAGGATCTACCCATAAGAAAGAAAAGTATAATGAGTACATATGGCACAGAGGCAAGCTAAGAAGACTACTGGTAATCCCACTTTATCACACTAAAGTGTTTAACTAGAACACAGCTTATGTAGATAAAAAGGTGGCATAGGTGACAGTCAATCCTAACATTTCTGTGGTAATGCATGCTACTAAATTGCCCAATACAGGCTTGTGGCATCACGGCGACCTTAGTAACACCACTGAAAAAACATAATAAAACACAACAGAAGAACCCAAACAATGATTCCATTCTATTAATGATTTAACCAAAAAGAATGGGCAGATTTTAGTGCAGCTGCAGAGTCACAGTAGGGAATGCATTTATGGATCACTGATCAATAGGACCACCTGCAACACATGTAAGAACACACACCTCACACCAGCCTGCCAGGGGAATGAGGAGACTGATGAGAGGGGACCAGGCAGCCGGAAAGTAAGGCTTTAGGGAAAAGGGACTTTGATCTCTGTAAGAAGAGAGGTTAATCATCAGGAAAAAAAGATGAGTCTAGACTTGAAGGTCCGGAGTCACAAGTGACCATTTAACTGCTGGACAAGCCATTCATCAAGCCTCATCATATTACAATAGAGCCTCACAGAAGCGTTCCTCAATAGCTCCATCACATATTTATCCTCCATTTATTTAAAATTAGTAAAACTGCCACCAGGCTCCCACACACTATATAGGCCTCATTTCTTATAAACATGTATAACCAAAACTGGAGGTTGCCACTCATGCCCCTCCCACTTGTCAGCCCTTTCAGCCATATACCACGTCAGGGTGGTCACATTTTCACTGCAGGCTTTTGGACTCCAGACCTGCACTTAAGGATACATTTAAATGGTTGCAGTTGTGTCCCCAAGTTGGTCTTCCATAAGTTAATAGGAATCTTTCTAGGCAACAGGTTCTTAGTCTATATAGTGAAACCCCTGTCACTTGCCAGTCATCTTTCACAGTATCACTTATCACATTTATATGTAACATTTCGAACACTCCTTGTAACAATGTAACTGCCCCTTGTATAACTGCTCACAGTCTATTACTACTACCAATTTGCTACACAACCACCATCTCTCCCTATATAATGGCTCCTACCATCTCTATATGTATGCCTCTCATGGTATCCCCTGACTCACAATATATTCGAATCTCACTAAAATCTCCTTTATCTGTCCCCACAGACTTTAGTGCTGGAATTTTTCCTTGTGTCAGCAAAACAAGTTATATAAATTATTAACAAGTTAGCAGCTAATTAATGTATTCGGAGCCCTTCCATCATTAAGGCAAACTTTACAGGTCGTCTCAATGAGATTTCCAGTATTCAAGAGCAGCACATTCCCCTCCTCTATCCACTTGGCAACAAAAAAACCTTACATCAAAGGGAGGTATGTTAAACCGTAAATAGCAAGGAGGAAAGGGATTATGGAAATAAAGGTGTGAAGGAGGGGGAGGTGTTTGGGGAAAAAAAGGAAATGTGAAGAGAAGATTTAGAAAAGTAGAGTAAAAATGGGTGATGGGAAGTTATTAGATGCTAAAGAGACACTTGATGTGGGCGGTTGTGGGTACAGAGGATGGTATATGCTGAGATGCAGTACAGACAAAGTGGATGTCAAACATAAAGGGACTGGCAGTGACATTAAAGGACTACCCACAGTTCTGGCAAACAGGGAAATCAGTTGAATGGTGTCTGAGCTAAGAAGATGCGGGGAAGCTAAAATATAACCGAGCAGAAATGGTGCTCCCATTTACTTTTATTCATTTAGAGAGAACTTCTCAGGGACAATAGTATAGGTATATATATATATATATATATATATATATATATATATATATGATGTCCCATGACTTGACAAGATTTTTATCAGCCTGGAAAACTGAGCTAATGACGTCATATAAAGAAATGATACATGTTATTTGAATCTGGAAATCAATAGCCAAATATTTTATAAACAAGCAGAAATAAAAAATATGGATACATTTCACTAGGATAAGGTCAGGTCTTTCTGGGAAAGATAAGACTATTGGTCAGACACAATGGGTGCCACATCTATTACCACCTGCACTAGTAAAGAAGTCCTAATAATAGCCATAGCACAGGCTCTCAGGTGATAGGAAGGAAAGTATGCCTTGAGGGAACAAAAAGAAGACAATCCACACACAGGAAGGTGACAATAGGGAGGGGGCAGGGGAAAATAGGTACAAAAAGACACAGGCAGGAGTTTAACAGATGGCACAGGCTGGGCTGGGTATAATGCCAGGGCACAGAGTTGTAGCAGAACAGGGAGGTAAACAAGGAAGAAGTGAGAAGACTGGCAGCAAGGGGACAAGAAGTCCCTGCAGTATGGAAGGGGGTAAGGAGAGGTGCACCAAGTGCCCGGGGAAAGGGGGGTGAAGAGGAGGAGGAGAGGAGTAAGTGAGAGGGGAAGGAGGGAGGGTAAGAGCACTGGAGGGGGAGGAACAGCAGCAGCAACCAGTCACTGACCTGTGGGAGTCTCAGTCTCCAGGGGGAAGCACAGGGGGGCGACCAGGAGCAGCAGTGCCAGCTGGGGGTACATTTTGCACTTCTCCATCTTCCTGTATAAGTCTATTCTTGTCCCCCCTGAGGTCCAACCTGTTGGCTCCCCCCTCTCTCACAACATCCTCCTCTCCCCCCTTTCCATTCCTGCTCCAGCTCGGGAAAGTTGCAGAGTGGAGCTGAGTGTCAGAGCAGCTCCGTGTATCAGCGCTGACGTCATGTGCTACTAGTGAGAAGCGCGAACACTGCCCCCTGCTGGACGGACGAGGAACGTGGAGCAATGGCGACATCTGCTGGTCAGAAATAGCTGTACACCTCTAAGGTTCCGGTGCGCTGTTAGGATGTGGAACTACACGTCCCAGCTGTCACACTACAGCCGCAGAGATAAGAAATCAGTCAACCCTGCGATCCACAGCCTTACCCTCCTCATTTGTACTGTTATCATAAAAGAATGATTCAGTCTTAAATGAATAAGGGCTCATGTGTCTCGCCTCATAGGTTTTTAATGTTTTTATTGCCATCCTGTTGTAAATAAGATGATCTGTTGTTTTAGAGTTTTTTTTAATATCCTTTGATGATCACTGTTTAGTGTGTATAAAATGCTGTGAATTTTCTGTTTCATGCGTAACGTCATGTCTGACGAAGAGAACTAGCATTCTCGAAAGCTCCCCATCAAATATACTCAAAAAGGTATCGCCTGATTTCTTCACTCTTCTTCTGCTCTCCATGGCTAACACGGTACAAATCTACACTAAGTAATTCTATATCAACTGGCAACCAAAAGTGATGGGCCCCGGTCTGTAGAGAGAATACTGGCCCCCCACCTGTCAGGATGCAGCCTGGTACCTCTAAGCCTACATCATGGCCACCAAATTTACCGACACCCTAACCAAAAAATACTGACAACTAGCAACACACTTGCACATCGCCCATGGTTCGTATTTGGAAGGAAGACTTTTACTGACACAACACATGATGAGGGTTATACTACAAGGTCTGGCAGAGACTACAGTACTGAACAGCAAAACTAAAAGTATCACCGTCTGCTTCACAATATGATATCATCGTGATTACAGTCACCTCATACCACAACTGACTGCACTGTCACCATATTACAACCATATTATTGTTATTAATAAATGAATGTATTATACCGCACGAATATATGTTACACTTTAACCCTTTTCTGTTTCTGCGTTTCTGTTTTTTACTCCCCTCATTCCAAAAGCATTAACTTTTTTATTTTTACGTTTACAGAGATGTGTGAGGGCTTGTTATCACATAACATAACGCACATAGCGTATATGCTGCATGAATCTAGCACGGAAACTCTGCTGTACAAACCAGAATAGTAGAAGAGATTTATACAAATCCTACAGCCTGCGTAAAAATCTGTGACCAAAATGGATATCTGTTTGGTTTGGATGTCAACTTTCTGCTACACAATTTACTTTAAGCAAATCCACATTGAAATCTGCAAGTGTATTCTGCATGTAAAAAGGTGGGGAATGAGCAGCACAGACAAGTCACAGACTTGTCATGTGTTGTTTTTTTTAAATCCAACCAAACCATATTTGCAATGCAGGTGTGATGGATTTCTGTAACCTATCTTCAGGGAAAATGAGGCCCCTAGTGACAGGTTCCCTTTACTCTGCACCTGATGAGGAGACTGTAGAAAACTCAGAGCAGGTCATATTCCTACCCATGTTTGTATCCTGCACTTTCCCTTAGAAGTCTATTGGACCATGAAAAATATTGATTCCACACAAATGACACACAGGTTTCATTGTGCATACCATGTTTCCCTGAAAATAAGACAATGGGGCAAATTTACTTACCCGGTCCATTCGCGATCCAGCGGCGCGTTCTCTGCGCTGGATTCAGGTCCGGCCGGGATTTAATAAGGTAGTTCCTCCGCCGTCCACCAGGTGGCGCTGCTGCGCTGAAAAGCATCTGAAAGCGCCGGAATTCACCGGGCCGGACCAAGTTAAGGTAAGCGCGCCCCGAGCGACACATTTTCTGTTTTTAAATGCGGCGGTTTTTCCGAATACGTCGGGTTTTCGTTCGGCCATGCCCCCCCATTTCCGTTGCGCGCATGTCGGCGCCGATGCGCCACAATCCGATCGCGTGCGCCAAAATCCATGGGCAATTCAGGTACAATCGGCGCAAATCGGAAATATTCGGGTAACACGTCGGGAAAACGCGAATCGGGCCCTTAGTAAATGACCCCCATTGTCTTATATTAATTTTTTCTCCTGAAGAGGCACTAGGTCTTATTTTCGGGGATGTTTTATTTTTCCATGAACAAGAATTCACATTTACTGTAACAAAAAAATCAACTTCTCCAACATCCTTATAACTCTCCAAACTCTGAATTTCATGGTGAATTTCTTGTGACTCCATTTGGAATCATTGGCCCCAATCTCTAGCACTTTCCTTCAATGAGCCCTTCTTGTCCATGTAGCTGCGTGTATCGCATTTGCAGTGAAACAGTCAGTGATTTCATCCCATGAATCTTCTTCTTCTTGCAGCATCTAAAAGATCTCCTAATACTAATGTATGGCATGGGGGGAGCTGCAGCAATGGCGGACGCTAGGTCTTATTTTCAGGGGAGGCCATATATTTCTAAGCTTGAACAAAATTGTACTAGGTCTTATTTTCGGGGGATGTCCTATTTTAGGGGAAACAGGGTAGTTTTTGTGGATCGAATGCTAATTAACCACAATTATATGTATATCCTTCAAGGTTAGGACAGCTAATGACATAATTTGCCAGCAATGACCCCCCAAAAAACCAATGACATACAGCTGACAAACTTACCATAGTTTAGAAGCTGATTATACACCAATTATACACAAACCACAAAAATGGACCATGGATCTGTTATTTGGTGTCGGAAAAGAAAAGCAGACCTTCATGTGCAGGTAGTCTTAGAAAAAATAAGTGATGAGGGGAAGGGAGGATGTGCAGGTAAACCTTCAGTGAGGTGACTTTTTTCGTGCTACTTCAAGTTCCTGAAATGACTAGTGACACCAAACAGTAACCTTATATGCACCAGGGACAGACAGTCTATCTGCAAATGGTGTGTATTTATTGGTGTATACCTTATGCATCTGTAACAGCCCGCTGGATGGGTTACATTACACACTTTCAGCTACCAGTGCCCTACAGAAGTAGGTGAAGTATGGTCAGCTAATCCTGAAAATTGTGGAGTTCCATGGGAAGTTACCTTTCAGAATATGTCCTTTGCCTTCAACATGATGGGGCACATTTACTTACCTGTCCTGCGCGTTCCCCGAAAGTGCATTGTCCGACCGGAATGCACATCTGCCGTGGTTCACTAAGATCGTGTGCCCGATATACTGCATGCGTCGCTTCCCTGCTCAGGTCCACCGGAGTTCACCTTCTTCTTCTAATGACACAATTTTAATGTTAAATCCCGCGCTCAGTCCGAATCAGTCGCATCGTCCGACGGTCCGTCCCCCGGTTTCTGTCGCATGAAAGCCAGCACAGCTGCGCCACAATCCGATCTCGTGTGACACAAGTCCCTAAAATTTTGAAAATCCGACGAAAGTGCGATCCTCTGAATCTTAGTAAATAAGCCCCGATATATTAATTCCTTATTGCCATCTACTGTCTATATTTCGTATTGCAGCTGCATTACATCTGCCTGGGAAGGAATAAGTTTGCACTCTAACCAATCAGAGAATGTTTATTAATGCTAATTCCATATTGTAAGAAGGTAGCTGGTTGGATAATGAAACTTGCCACCCCCAAGGGAAGTTCCTAAAACCCTTTGTGGCTAGAAAGTTCTAGGTCCTTGGAGATAATGTGGAGTATGCAGACCTGTCTAATAACTGCTGTGCAGACACACAGATTGCACATATATGGCCTGCTGCTATAGCAGCTACTCATGTCTACAGCCTGAAGCTACTTAAAGAGGACCTGTCATCTGTAAAAACTGCACTAGGAGCTGATAACTAAAGTAAGCATACTGATAACGCAAGCAAACTCTGCTGCTCTGTACAATAGAAAACGCAAGACCATGCTGTAGGCGGTCAGGCTTATTGATAGGGGGGGGATTAGGGGCGGTGACTGCCGCATAAAGCTCGGCAGTCACCGCCGGCCTATGGAGCTTACAGCTTGGTCCGGCATTTTCTATTGTACAGCGCGGCAGTGTCTGCTGGCGTTATCGGAGGTTTCCGATAACGGTAGCAGTGTAACACTGCTTTGTCAGTTGTAGCACTTGGAGCTGCTCACTTTAGTTATCAGCTCCAAGTGCAGTTTTTACAGGTGACAGGTCCTCTTTAACCCCTTAACGACCCGGCCCTTTTTTTTGTTTTTTCATTTCCATTTTTCGCTCCCCACCTTCAAAAATCTATAACTTTTTTATGACTTGTTTTCTACGTAACAAATTTCACTTCATAGTGATGTTATTGAATATTCCATGCAGTAACAGGGTGAAAAAACTCATTTGTGCCGTTGTCTTGTGGGCTTGGATTTTACTGATTTCACTGTGCACCCCAAATGACATGTCTACTTTATTCTTTGGGTCGGTACGATCAGGGGGATACCAAATTTGTATAGGTCTTATAATGTTTCCATACATTTACAAAAATGAAAACCTCCTGTACAAAATTTTTTTTTTAATATGCCATCTTCTGGCGCTAATATCTTTATCATACTTCGCAGTTCGGAGCTGTGGATGGTGTGTGCAACTTATGATGACATTTTCAATGCTAACATTTTTGATCACTTTTTATAGAATTTTTTTTATTTTTCAAAATGGCATTTTTGACTTTGCCCGTTATTTACCGTTATTATATTTTAATAGATCAGGCTTTTTTCGGAGACGGCGATACCTAATGTCTTTATGATTTTTACTGATTATTTATATTTATATCAGTTCTATGGACCTGGGTGATTTAAATTTTTAGGTTTTTTAGATTTTTTTAACTTTTTTTATTTTTCATTTCACTATTTTTCAGACCCCCTAGGGCAGTGGTGGCGAACCTATGGCACGGGTGCCAGAGGTGGAACTCAGAGCCCTTTCTGTGGGCACCCAGGCCTTTAACCCAACACAGAGTTTGCCAAATAGGACTCGAGACTTTCTTCTGTGGTCCAATACAGCCCAGGACGTGCCATGCTCCGCTCTATTTTAAAGCAACATCCTTGGCTGCCAGAACTACAGGAGGAGCGAGAAGGTGTGGATAGAGATGGATTATCATTGGAGCTCCTGCTCTGGGTCCCCTGATTCTTCCTCTTCAGGGGACCCTGGAGAAAAGCTACAATACAATTTTCTCCATCATCTTTCTATTGTATTGGTGAACTCTGGACACCGATACGATTAAAACCTGTGATACAGCAGCAATCAATACGTTACTGCTTTGTCATGTTGGCACATTGCGACATATATGTGTGTTTTTGTTGTAGCTTGGGCACTCTCTCCAAAAGGTTCGCCATCACTGCCCTAGGGTACATGATCGATCCTACCATATACTGCCATACTACTAAATCGCACATAGTAATGAATGGGTTAAAACGAAACAGCTTCGGATCTTCGGAAGACCCGAGGCTATCATGGTGATTGATCGCCGTTCCCCGATGACATCACGGGGAGCGGCGATCGTCACCAAGATGGTGTCACCCAAGCGCTGTCACCCAACAGGATAACACCCTCAATCGGTACTAGCACTGATTGCATGTGTTACCGGTAAGTCTTTGCAGCAAAGCCTTACCGACTTTGCAGCAAATATGCAGCAAAGCCTTACCGGCTATGGAGAGGGCTCAGCCCTTGAGCCCTCTCCATGTACCCGCACTTGACATGCTATTATGGCGCACATCGGGTAGGGGTTAAACCAGGCTGCTAGCACCTTTTGCTGAACACAATCCAATCATTGGCTGGGCAACCGGACCAGTAAGATTGTTACCTTGGCCTGTTGCCTCTGTTGAGTTTGTGTTCTGGAATAAAGGAGCCTTGAGTTGATGTTTTGCATCCACTGTCTCAGTGTGAACCCCTCTACCATCCACCCAGGGATCCTCACACATACATACATTGGGAGAACTGTTTCCATCCACCCATAGCATCTCCCTCTTTCTTGCAATCCACCGGTAGGACATCTGCCCAGTGTGGACGAGGCCTGTTTCACCTGTACAAGCGACCGTGACCTTTAGCACATTAGAAACCATTGATTGCCCAACCATCCTAAGCAAAGTGGCAAGACACCAAAAAAAACTATTCAAAATATGTAGAACACGAAAGGAGTCTCACAATAATAATCACAATCAGCAAAAATTTTAATATATTACATAAAGTACCGTGAAAATACCTGCCCATGCATAGACAATAATAGAATAGAATAACACCCACAGGATTAAACAATACTGTATTAGGCTACATTCACACGGACATATGAAACGGCCGTATCCATACCGCACCATACCGTTTTTTTACGGGTTACATACGACCACATTCATTTCGATGGACAATAAGTCCAACCATTTATATTGCCGTTTTTGACACCATACCGTACCGTAGCCCAGTTCGGATGTAAACTCATTAAAAAAACAAGCTCACCTGTAGGTACCTATCGTACACCAAAACAATGGGGATAAAACCAAACAAGCACGGTTAGGATAATTAAAAAGTATCTTTAATAGTACAATACCTATAAATACAAGTAAATATGAACCTCTGGTGGTAAAACACAGACAAAGGTGGAATCCCAGCTTACACATAGAGGTAAATCAATAAACAAATTACTGCCAAAGTGGAATTAGTGTAGAATTAACTGTATGGTAGTTTAGTTACTAAGAAAATACCAACCACTGAAAAGCAAATCATGCTGCAGTTTACAGTGGGGAAGCTGGCACCCAACATCACTCCGAAATGGACAATATTTGAGGGCCAAACAAAACTGTTCAACAGAACAAAACTTTGAAACAGAGAGTAAAGAACTTTACTTGAGGTTCCAAAAAAGAGGCTACCCTTCAAGACTGTTCCTCAAAATGATTTGCTACTTAATGAAGAAGTGGTATACAAACAGAAAAAAATCATCAGATGCATTGCTACATATGATGCCTATATACCTTCCATGTGTAAAATAATTGATAGGGATTGGTCCATCATAAAAATGGACTCTGATCTCACAACAGTTCTCCCCGAGATAGCATTAATTACTTATCATATGGGTAAAAATCTGGGGGATATTCTAGTCCATAGCCATCTTAGTCTAGTTGGAAGAGAACCTACGACTATGAACTGGCTGAGTGACCGAACCATAGGTTCTTTTCCATGCAGTTCTTGCTCGTTTTGCCCTTTGATACCCAGGACAAAAAAATTGTGTTAATCCTGTCAACGACAAAAGGATAAATAATATACAATTTATTAATTGCAAAAGCGAATGATTAGTATATGTAGCGCAATGCTCATGTCGGAAGCTATACATTGGACAGACTATACAACAACTCCGACATAGGATCACTGGACATTTCAGTACAGTCACAAGCGAAAAAGACACCTCTCTTTCCAGACATCTACGCTCAATACATAAGGGAGACATTAGATAAATTCTAACCTCGTAAAGGGAACCTGAGTAAAAGATTACAGAAGCATGTTGGATACATAGATTGGACTCTTTGGGGGTTATTTTTCATTGGTTTTCCTGGGCTTTTTGGCGTAAAAAAGTCTCAAAGTAGTTACATAGAGGGTTTTTGAAACTTGTCACTGCTAAAATGTCTCACAGGACTATATACACCTCTTCATTAATCTGGCCTAAACATAGAACTAATGCTAGTGCAACACCGTGCAAAGCCAGATTTATTACTTAAACTTACTCTGGTCCCCTGCTGGTCTATGTGCTGAGACTTTTAATGCATTTTGAGACTTTTTTGGGACTTTTTGAGAAAATAGACCATAAGAACATTTATTAGGGTGAAAGCCACTTTAGTGAATCTGATGGGCAGCGGTGCTCTAAAAATAGACATAGGACTGTCCCAAGGAGCTGGTCTAATGATAAATAACCCCCTTTTAGTCCAAAAGGCTTAAATGAAGGCTTCACATTTGCCCCATTTCTTTAAACCGCTATTTCTCACTTTTAATAAACAGTAAACATTGTTTTACAAACATAGTAACAATCTTTTGCTCATTGTTACAATTTTTGTTCTTGTTCATGGACCTATTGCTTACATCAAAAGTAGTTATATTCTTGTTCATTCATACATAATTATATACTGACACTTCTATTTAATAGATTGCTATGTGCCAACTAATATGACAGTAAAAAGACAGATATCATTTATCTAAAAGTTTTATTAAGCTAGCAACTAAATTGGACTATGCTTACCTGGTATTCCTCAATTTAATTTTCAGATACAAATCTAGTTACCTCCCTTTACATTACCAGGATGTCACACCCAAAACCCTGATTGCCTCCATGTGTACATCAATGACATATAGGTCCTCATCTCCTGGTACATCAAACTGAGGCAGGTAGTTTAGAGCATGCACAATAACTTATACCAATATACAGAGAGCATCTTAGTCAAATATTAAGTGCGGATACGCAAAAACGGATAGAGATTTGCACAGGGTGAGTAATTTTAGGGTCATTGGTCTAGGGCGGTGCAATTTGCAAGCTTTGGAACTGTTCCCTTGAATCAGAATTTAACAAATAGGAAAAAGAAATATGTGATGTGAAGACAAAGAAATTTCAACTTGATTCTAATGACTTTTCACAAAAGAAAATGTATAAGTGGAAACACTCAAAGATCCCTTTACTGGTGGGACTTACAATACGTCGATCCTCGTCAATTTCATCAACAATTTCACAAAATTACTGTGTTAAAACCCCAAAGGACAATGCAATAAGGGCACAAAGAGAAAATTTACACAACAACTGAACAATAAACATCATCAGGCGACTCAGAGTGCCGTCAACTGAAGGTAAGATAAGATAATCCTTTATTAGTCCCACAGTGGGGAAATTCACAGCGTTACAGCAGCAGAGAGAGTACAGAGAGTGAAGTACAAACTATGACAACAATAATATTAGGGATAAAACTGCCTATAACCCCACAAGGCGAGTCTGTTCCCTTTCATTTTCTATTGTCCAACATGTCACTGGCTTTTCCTTTATCCTCAAATTGCTCGATGATCACAACTTTCCACTGCTGTGCATCCCGTACACGTCGGATAGGGATGAGTGAAAGCTCCAGCGACTGATCCGAGCAGCGACTACTTACTGTATGGACGAGGCCGTCATTGCTCACGATCCCATGGAGGTAGAAGTCACAATTTCTCATAGATGGAAATCTGGTTATTTTGGTTGTCTAAAAAATTGGCCCAATGCAGACAAAACGGTTAACACAACACAAGGGAAGCAGCACCAAGCACCCAACACCCTGTCCAAACCCTGTGACTGTTTTGGACCTAAATAAACGCTTTTTATGAATTTTTGGAACGTGTTTGTCTAAACGTTACTTTTTATTGATTTTTTTTTTTCTTTGTTGGGTTGACATTTTACATTTTGTGCCGGATCAATTTCACAGAAAGTTAAAATCCCTTCTGTTAGACTATTTTTAATATGTAATGGGTGTAGGGGAGATTATGGGTATGGTGTATGTCACCAAACAACAAGTAGTGTGGGGTCATTGTATATTTATGATTAACATAGGTTAAAGGGAACCTGTCATCTCCTTCTCCAATCCAAAACCTTGTCCTCAAAACATGTTTTTATAGCCAGACAATGCTGCAGCATGCCTCCAAAACGTACTTTTATTCCTCCTATTTCCCCCGTAAGATAAAGTCAGAGAGGTGGGGAAGGTCGGCAATGCCTGACTGACAGCCGTTCACACTGCCCGCCCTGCCTCCCATCTCCAACGTCACTCAGCGTCCCATCCCATGAGTTCTGATGCTGAGTAACGCTGGAGATAGACGCCCGTAGAAAGGGCCCACAGGAGGCTCCCTGATCCGTCATGAAGTCTTGTATGTAGTGCAGCCGTGTGCTGGGACAATTTCCAGGCTAGTGCACATGCGCCAACTACAGGAAGTCCCCAGGTTACATACAGGTTAGGGTCTTTAGGTTTGTTCTGAAGTTGAATTTGTATGGAAGTCGGAACTGTATATTTTATAATTGTAACCCCAACCTAATTTTTTTTGGTCTCTATGACAATTGGATTTTAAAACTGTTGGGTTGTCCCAAGAACCAGGAATAACAATGAAGCTTCATTACAGACACATTTTATAACTGTTATAGCTGATTATTGTAGCCTAAGTACAGTTAATTACCAACATCCAGAGGTCTGTTTGTAACTAGGGGTCGTCTGTAAGTCAGGTGTTCTTAAGTCTGCCTGTATAATTGAAAATAAAAATTGAATTGCAGAGGCATGAATGTGCTCCTGGTCCTCACCTTTGTGGGTTTTTTTTTTTTATATCCATTGGGGTGAAAAGTAAATGAAACAATGAATATGATTTTACATACTGTATGTATAAAGTTACTGGAGGAAGTTGTGGTTTTATTGTGGCCATCGTTAAAGAAGTTCTCCTGGAATAATACTTTTATGTTGGTCTCTCCTTGTAAAGGACATCGGGTTAAAGGTAATTGAGGTATCGGTATGATTTTTTTTTTTAAATTTCTGCTGTATGTTTATTTTCCTTGTATACCTGGAAAAAAATCTTTTACCATCTTTTACCTCATGTACATCACCAAAATTATCTGCTTCTCCGCCGGCACCACTTTTTATCAATTGTTTTGTTTTGTTTTCATGTTTGTCACAGCCACCCGAACATCCACAAATATCCCCATCATGTAATTTTTCTATGACTTTACAACTGTCGCCTTCAAAATGTGTAGAAAATGGGTTATCGTCCGAGTTGCAACATAACATACATATATACATACTGTGTGTATATATATAATATATATATATATATACCGGCGTATAAGACGATTTTTGAAGACTTAAAAATCTTCTGTCCAGTCTGGGGTCGTCTTATACGCCGATAATGTTTCTCACCTTTCCCGCGATCCACCGAAGCTCCGCTGCCGGTCAGTCAGAGGCCCGCACCTGACCCCTGCGCTGCGCTGATAACTCGGCGCAGCACAGCGGGCAGATGTTTTGAATTGTGACAGCCGCGGGCCTGCCTGTTACAGCGCACGGACTGTTCTGCATCTGGTCCGTGCACTGGATCAGGAGGGCCCGGAGCTGTCATAATTCAAAATTAGAACGGGCCCCCGATCCGCCCCCTTCCCACCCACCTCACACTACTTACCCGCCATCGACCCCATCACTGACGCAGGCTATGTGACGCATCTGCCTGCGCCGGGTCTGCTGAGGTCTATGACCCGGCACCTGACCTGCAGTCGCGTCATCAGCTGTCGCCTGCGCCGGATCCCCTGATGAGAGGCAGCACGAAGAGGAGCGGGATAAGGTAAGAATTATGTTTTTTATTTAGCTTAAATATATAGGGCCCTGTTTGGTGGTGGGGGACATTATTTATGGCTACTGGGGGTGCAGGACAGTAATTATAGCTACTGGGGGTGCAGGACAGTAATTATAGCTACTGGGGGGCAGGACATTAATTATAGCTACTGAGGTGGGGCAGGACATTAATTATGGCTTCTGGGAGGGGGGCATAATTTTAATTTTTACCGGTGTTTTGTATGCGTTGGAAAAGGGGTATATTTTAAACAGGAAAGTAGGGGGGTCGTCTTATACACCAGGTCGTCTTATACGCCGGAATATACGGTACATGTATTCATTAATCTGGTGTAAACATAGAACTACTGCTAGTACAACACTGTGCAAAGCCATATTCATGACTTGAGACTTTTGCAAAAAGTCTCATAAAAAGTCTCATAGTGACTCCAGTACCCTGGTGGTCTATGTGCTGAGACTTTTTATGCATTTTGAGACTTTTTAGGACTTTTTGGAAAAAAAATCTCAGAAAATAGACCATAAGAACATTTTTATTGGGCCAAAGTCACTTTAATGAATCTGATGGGCATTGGAGCTCCAAAAATAGACATAGAACTGTCCCAGGGAGCTGGGCTGATAATAAATAACCCCCATTGTCTTAAAGCAAGCCAATAATGAAGGAAATGTTGTGGTTTGGCAACGTGAAATGTACGAATTTGAAGCCTATCGACAACTTGGAGACAGTCATTGTTACTAATCCACTGATAAAATTTTCAAATTAATTGAAATGAATACTTTTACAGACAGTCAGGACTGACATCATTGATAAAGATCTTTGTGATTCTTTAAAGGTAATGGATCAAGTACTCCCTATCGTATACCTATTACCAAACATTCACAAGCATTCAAAAATCCCTCCAGGTCTCCCGATAATATTGGGAAGGGGCAGTCTTACAGAAAACGTAAGTAAATTTGTGGATCAAAACAGTAAAAAAAATGGTTGAGACTCTACCGTCCTATACACATCCTATAGAACTGATTTGCTATCGAAAATTAATGGGTTTCCCATTGAATATGACATGTTGTCAGTCACATGTGATGTGGAGTGACTTGCAGGGACTGGTTAGGTGGGGGGCGCAGGTTACTTCTGTTTTTATTTTATTTTTATTTTTTTTTGTAATTAACTTATCAAAGTGGGTGTTGACATTAAAGGAAATTTCTGTGTTAGAAAAGAGTTTAACATTTTCTCCTTGTGCAAAATTGTTGTTTTTTCAGCAATAAAGGACCTCCATATGTTTGGTAGATCCTTGGTTTTTAAAAAGTGTTTCCATGGAAAGGATCCAAATGAGATTTTTGATCCACCTCGACAGAGGTGGATGCAATAAGGATTCTGGAAGAGCTCCGGAGGAACACAATGCAGAAAAATTCCACAGTGTGTTAGAAGAAAATCTCAGAAATGTCCAAATCTATCTTCTTGCCCTGCAGTAGACAAAATAGTGAAAGTGATGTCTGGAGAATTTTCCAAGATGTATTAACAGGTCAGTCATGACAATTTATCTACAAAGAGAGACAATGCATTAACAATTTGAAAAAGGTAAAACTATTGGGGGTTATTTATCATTGGTTTTCCTGGGCTTTTTTGGTGTAAAAAAAGTCTCTAAGTAGTTGTATTGAGGTTTTTTTCCGACTTTTCACTGCTAAAAAGTCTCGCAGGACTATATACATCTATTCATTAATCTGGTGTGAACATAGAACTACTGCTAGTACAACACTGTGCAAAGCCATATTCATGACTTGAGACTTTTGCAAAAAGTCTCATAGTCACTCCAGTACCCTGGTGGTCTATGTGCTGAGATTTTTTTATGCATTTTGAGACTTTTTAGGACTTTTTGAAAAAAAAAAATCTCAGAAAATAACCCATTTTTAATGGGCCAAAGTCACTTTAATGAATCTGATGGGCATTGGAGCTCCAAAAATAGACATAGAACTGTCCCAGGGAGCTGGGCTGATAATAAATAACCCCCATTGTCTTAAAGCAAGCCAATAATGAAGGAAATGTTATGGTTTGGCAACGTGAAATGTACGAATTTGAAGCCTATCGACAACTTGGAGACAGTCATTGTTACTAATGCCTTACCTTTAATCCACTGATAAAATTTTCTAATTAATTGAAATTAATACTTTTACAGACAGTCAGGACTGACATCATTGATAAAGATCTTTGTGATTCTTTAAAGGTAATGGATCAAGTAATCCCTATCGTATACCTATTACCAAACATTCACAAGTATTCAAAAATCCCTCCAGGTCTCCCAATAATATTGGGAAGGGGCAGTCTTACAGAAAATGTAAGTAAATTTGTGGATCAAAACAGTAAAAAAAAATGGTTGAGACTCTACCGTCCTATACACATCCTGTAGAACTGATTTGCTATCGAAAAATAATGAGTTTCCCATTGAATATGACATGTTGTCAGTCACATGTGATGTGGAGTCACTTTACATGTGTATAAGACATAAAGATGGCCTAAAAGCAATACAATATTTTCTGCCAATGGAGAATCTAACTCAGGATTTCTCCTCCTTTTTACTGAAGTTGTTAGAATTTATTCTCTTCCACAATTTTTATGTGTTCTTCTACCTGCAGCTCCAGGGAACAGCTATGGGGGAGTAATGTGCACCCTGACTTGGAAATTTGGAGCCTGTTGGAGGATGATCGGGATGTCTCAATGAACCGGGTCACTTTTTTGGGGCCGGTACATGAATGACATCCTGATCATCTGGAGAGGAAACACAATTGAATTACAGCAGTTTTTTGACTGATTTAACCAAATCAATGCAGCATAAAGTTAATAAACACTATGATAAAGAGAATGTTTCTTTTTTGGATGTAATTTAACAGAAAGATTGAGAAGGTTTTCTTCAGACAAATTTATACAGAAAACAAACACCAATAAATGCATTTGTTCTTGCTGCATCTTCTCATCCCACACATACGATTCATGCAATACATGTAGGTCAGTTTCTCCGTATCAAAAAGGATCTGTTAGACAGATAAGGATTTTGAAACACAGGCCAATGATTTTTGCTTACAAGGCTACAGTAATAGAACGATTAAACATGCTTAAGTGCTAAACACACATCCCGGCAAGATCTACTGGCATGAAAATCACAAGCCAAGGCGATCTCTCAGGTTAGATGTATTACCAATTGCCATTCACAGTGGCAAGAGATGCGCTCTATTTTGAGCAGATACTGGCCAATACTACAATCCAAGTTAATTGTGGGTAACTACATCACCCCTCTACCAGATATAACCGCATGTCGGTCAAAAAATCTGTGTGACCTTCTAGTGAGATGTCACTATGACGGAGGAAAACCAAAGACTATTTTTTGAGCAAACCCACCAAGTTGGGATTGTAGACCATGTGGTGGCCTGTCCTAATGTGGAATGCAATGATACTTTCACAAATTCAGTAGGTACAAAAGTGTCAAATTGCCACATGTAATACACGTGCGGTAGTTTATTATGCAACTTGTCCCTGCAAGAAAATTTACATTGTCTAAACAATTTGCAAGATGAAGACAAGCATTAGGGAACACATGTGGGACATAAATTCAGCAAGAGATGCAGACTTCAATACGGAAGGGAGACCCATTTCCCAACATTTTAGGGAAAACCATGCAGATCCACATGGCCTGAGATTGTGTGGCATTGACAACATGGGGTTGGGAATAGTTGTGATTTTAATTGTTTTTAGCATTTTTGTATTCTCTTTTGTGTCCACAATAGTTACAGATTTCCTGGACCTATCAATAATTGTTTTATTGCTCTTGGATCATAGTGCTATATGGCAAGAGGATGAACTTATCCTCTGGACATAATTTCTTAAACTATCGGAGGGTCTTGGGACTCAGTAGTGTAACCATGGGTAAGTGATGTGGTGAGAGTGCGGCTACATTTTCCTTTTGGAGATAATTTGTGTGTTGTTTTTGTAACTATAAATGTTAAACTTATTATAACGTTAACACACACTATAACAGTGGGAGATGTTTTTACCAGTGCTTCTATTTACACTTGTAAAAAATAAATTCCTCATCTCGGTTGCATGGTATTTTGTACATATGTAAGTCCTGTTTGTATTTTGGAACCTCTCAAGTTTTTTGCATATGATATGCACACTTTTAATGAAAATGAATTTGTGATTTTTTTGGTTTTCTTGCATTTTGCACACTCTTATATGTCATGAAAATCTCAGGAAACAAATTTTAAAAGTCTTTCAAGGTGGTATTGAGTGCCCTGTAAGTTGCATACCATTTACCTAAACTCTTCAGATATATGTTAGCGCTGTTATCAAGATCCTTGAAACATGTCCCACATTTGGTGGAGCTTATCCAGTACTACAGCCTTACTGGTGCACTAACTGATTACTGATTTGACTGGTCACCAACCGTTTTGCTCTCCCTGCTCCCCACCTCAGTGGTTAAAGCCAAATACTCCCCGATGCTGATTGTCGATTTATGCTCATTCCCAGTATATGGAAATCGGCCTGAGCCTGCTCAGTGATTGGTTTGGGTAACTCACCCTCCTGCAGAAACTGGAGGAGATTTCTCCTTCCTCTGATACACACCATTTACAACCTATAGATGTCTTTGCAATAAACTTAACTATATTTTACCATCTGTTGTTTATATCTAAGACCTGCAAGTCTAAACTTTGTCCATTACGTTCTTAAGCTTATTTGAATGTTTATCAATCCCTCTTTTGTTATATGATGATTAATTAAGAGTGTTTAAAAAAATAGAAAAATAGCTTATACTCACCTTTTCTGTTGCTTCCATTCAGCTACAGGACCGCATGTTGCCACTATTGGCCTCTGTTTGTATATGGAGGCCTTCAGTGATGCAGCGTCAACAGCCATGTGCCTGCTATAGCCTGTAGTGTTACGCAGCATGCGTACTATTGACATGACGTCACTGACTACCTTTGTACACAAAGAGAGATCTGCAGTGAAGGGCAGTGCCAGAGCTAAAAGGGAAAACCAAAGAAGATGAATATGAGCTGTTTCTTAATTTACAACCCCCGAGCCACATAACTTAAATCTTCTAATCCCAGAAGTAAGATAAGAAACTTACTGAAGTCTTCAGCAGATCATATTTATCTATTTCGTTTTACCCCTCTCTCTCCTTCTTTTCCATCCCCATCCATAGACTACTTTGGGCAGCCAATGTGATCTAATCTTTCAGTGAAGTTGACTAATCTAGGACGGTCGTACAAATAAGTGATATGTTGTTTGCATTGTATTTACCTTGGCTGTTATCTGTTACAACACCTGCCACAACCTCCTGCTTTTTTATTTTTTACTTTATTTTTTTCAACCATTTCTGCCAACAATGTTTAATATTTATGTAGACATAGCATAAAAAATGGGACTAGAATGTCTTGCTGGCTGCATCATAAACCTTACTTGTAGTGCTGGGAGCCTTGCTGCCAGGCAGAGAATATCTGCGGCACACCAAAAATTTATTGTAAAATGTTTGCACACATATTATGCTATTCAGTAGCCATCCAAGACATGGCCATAAAAGGCTTGTACATATTTTATCAGACTAGTGGAAAAATAGCTGACTGCATGTCAAATGCATGGCCTGCTTTTATACTTGAAATATAAATTCAGTATAAGTATGCCCTAACTTAAGGTAGGGTGTACCTCTTACAGACCTGGATTTAAAGCAGAGTTAAATAATAGGTTTAATGTCTGTCATAAATTGGTTTGGGGTGCAGATTCCCAAGATTCCCCTTAGCAATATGTGGTTAGTAAGTTTCTCTAGATAATAGCATTTTTCATTGCGGTTTATACTGAGTGAATTGGTGTTTAAAGGCTGGGCAAGGTGATTTGGGAACTTAGAATGGGGTACACATACAAGTATTACACAGTATCATTTACAACCATGAAGGAATGCCTGGTGATGAGAACACTTAAATTGAAATTCCCATTTCTATTTTCAGCAGTGGAAGATAGCCCCATTGGTTTGTGTCTATGGCTCCCTTCATTTGCTAAAATATTCTGCAAAGTCTAAGATGTAACTGGAAATTTTAGAAAGTTTTTGCATTCTGGTTGCCAAGAAGAATCTGTACTGAGGTGCTGAGGTGGAAGTCAACTCTGTCTTAATTACAGTGTAGTCCTCATGTTCTTACACACAGTGCACCTACTGTGGTTGCATATTTTAAAGGGGTATTCTCATCTGGGCATTTAAATTAATTCATCAGCCATATATATCTATACACAGCTCAAAAAAATAAAGGGAACACTCAAATAACACACCCTAGATCTGAATGAATGAAATATTCTCTTTAAATACTTGGTTCTGTAAAAAGTTGAATGTGCTGACAACAAAATCATCAATGGAAAAATGTATTAACTAATGGAGGCCTGAGTTTGAAGTCACCCACAAAATAAAAGTGAAAAAACACACTACAGACTGATCCAACGTTGATGAAATGTCCTTAAAAAAAGACAAAATGAGGCTCAGTAATATGTGTGGCCTCCACGTGCCAGTATGACCTCCCTACAACACCTCAGCATATTCCTGATGAGGTTATGGATGGTCTCCTGAGGGATCTCCTCCCAGACCTGAACTAAAGCATCCACCAACTCCCAGACAGTACAATGTGACATTTGTGGATGGAGCGGAACATGATGCCCCAGATGTGCTCCATCGGACTCAGGTCTGGGGAATGAGCAGGCCAGTCCATAGCTTCAATGCCATCATCTAGCAGGAACTGCTGACACACTCCAGCCACATGAGGTCTAGCATTGTCCTGCATTAGGAAAAACAGTTCTGCTGCTGGGTTGTTGCCCTCCTACGGCCCTCCCCACATCTCCTGTGTGTACCCATGTACTGGCCTGTCTCCTGGTAGTGTCTCCAGCCTCTGGACATTACGCTGACAGACACAACAAACCTTCTGGCCACAGCTTGCATTGAGGTGCCATCCTGGATGAGCTGCAATACCAGAGCCACAGATTGAAGAGTCTGTCTCATGCTGTGAAAGTAACACCAACATTCAAAAATTACCAAAAACCAGCCAGAAAGCATAGGTACTGAGAAGTGCTCTGTGGTCCCCACCTTCAGAACCGCCTTCTTTTTATTCCATTTGCACAACAGCATGCAAAATTGCTTGTCAATCAGTGTTGCTTCCTGTGGACACATTGATTATACAGAAGTTTGATTCACTTGGAGTTATATTGTGTTGTTTAAGTGTTCCCTTTATTATTTGGCAAGCTCTGTGTAGCATTGCGTAATCTTTGGGCGCTATATAAATAAAGGAATTATTATTATTACACAGGTATTTTTTTTTTAAATACATCCAATTGTACACTGAAGATTAAAATACAGAACAACACACAATTGTGTCAACGTCATTTGACACATTTATTAAAAACAGTGCAAACTGCACTAGGTGCGGTTTGCCTGTGAAGTGAGCAGAATGCGCCAGATTCGTGAATTGTGGTGCATGTTCTTAATGAATCTGGTGCTCCCTGCACTGCTACAACATAGGGCACCAACTTTTTGGGGGGCTTCTTCAACATAGAGAGTGCAACACAATTCTGTCGGACACTGCATAATAAATATGGTTCACAATGGGACTAAGCACCGGATCGCCCCTTTCAGTGCAGAATTTTGTGTTGTGTCGGTTATAATGGAGGTTTCGGGTATAATGCAGCCGACATGGATACTTTATAAATACCTGTGCAAGCAGTTTTCACTGAAAAGAATGTGCAAAGTCAGGAAAAGAAATGTATGTGAAAACTCTGTGAATATATTTTAACATGAGTAAAGTAGCAGTATTTTAACCTTATTTAATAAATTATATACATTCTAAAGCACTGAATAAAATACTAAATAATATAATTTTAAAAGTACACTGATCAAAATTAGAGAAGACTTTCAGATATGTGTAAGTTACTGGAGTTCTGGCACCTGGTGCTAATTTACTTAATTATCTGACAAACCCTATTTATCTCGCCTCGGACCACCTGCTGACCTTAGAAATCAGCGAGTGCAGGTCCAGAGTCTTCAGCTACATCTTTAGATGTCACTACAGTTTTCTACTGCTCCCGCGCTAGCCATGAGAGCAGGACCGGTTCTGTGAAGTCTGAAGTCTGTGAATTTGAGAATAGTGCATCTTTATAATATTACAAATTCATTCAAGTCCCCCAAGAATGCTGGTCAAGCTCAAAAGATGAATTCAAGAGAGAACAGTATAATGTTGAGAATCTCTATGAGTAAGCGTTTTTTCACTGCAGCTGGAATTTCTTGCCATTTCAGCACTGGATCTTTCTCGTCATCAAGTGTATTAAATTAAAAGTAAATGAAATATGGAATATTGTTTCAGCCATAATTTGCTGTAAATAGAGGTCACCACCAGCAGATGATATGAGGGGTTTTGAGTGAAGGGTATTTTTTACCGAATTTCCTGAAAATACTGTATGTTCATTCATCATGGAGTTTTAGCCTAATTTTCCGGGCATCCAATAAGTTGGACATCCTTTATATAAGCTGAATTCTGTCCAAATGCCCTAATAATTTGTATCAACTCCAGAAAAGCTGGTCTAGAGTATTCTCACGTATGTGAAAATATAAGTCTATAACTCTACAATTTAAAGACCATCATTCTGGAATAATAAAACTATTCTTGAAAACACTCATGACAGATGACACTTTTTCCAAGAGTTAATGTCCTAGCAAATTGACCTCATGATTAGACAACATGCAATGCTCACAGTCTCAGACTCTACAGGCCTTCATGATTGAAAAAGAGTGAAAAAGTATGGTTTATATGCTAGGGATGCCAGGAAAAGAAAAGTCTCTTTCTTAAAAGAACATTTCAGCATGGCTAAAGATTGGAAAGGTGCATCTGAATACTGTAAATCAAAAGATTTCTTGAACAATGGGGCATATTTATCATATTTATGAATGCCCCAACGATGCATTTTCGCAGCGGTATACATTAAGAGGCTTTCGCCTCTTGATGAATCAAGACAGGCGGCCGTAAAGCGTTTAGTCTACGCCAGGCAGGACGTATGAAAAGTCGCCTGCAGCAGCTAGTGTTCCGATGCGGGGACAGTAACGCCCAGCGCCGGCCCCCTCTCGGCAGCCCGCGCCCTCTGCTCGGCCGCCAACGCCCCTCCCTTATGCCTTTTCACACCCCGCTGCAGTAAAGGTGGCAGAGAGGGCAGAATAATCGCAATAAGCTAGCAATTGCAATTATTTCAGGGTCTCTACACCACTGAAAACACAACATAACAGCACAAACTCTTCATACTTATGGCAAAGTATGGCAGTGACATCGCAGTCACTGATTTGACCCTGAACTCTTCTTCTGTATCAAAGTATCCTAGAGTCAAATGTGAGGTCATTCACAGGTCACTTTAACACATGTTACAAGCATTACAGGCAGGTTTACTCTTTGAAAAACATGATTTGCATATAAACCCACATAGACATTTCCCTGTGCTTGCCATGTGAATGGTCAGCAAAGTGACTTACCACTATACATCTATTAAATGTTTTGAACTGCTTTTTTGATATGTAAAGTGTTCTCCTTTTGCCTCATCAGGCAAATGATCCTGTCCATAAAATAGCCACAGATGGAGGGTCATGTGATCTCTAACTGCCCACGAATAATCCTGATCTTATATTCATGAATACTATCATAAGGTCCTGACAGGGCAATTTCTTATGGACAGTTAGCAATCACATGACCCTCCATTCTATAAATCACTGCACCCAGCTGCACTCAGCTTGTGTGCTTGAATGAAATCTGTGCCAGGTCCAGCTTGTAGATTTTAGCTATAACCTGCATCAGTGGTGTGTTACAGGTTATAGTCCATTTGGATAGCAAGACAGCCCAGCCCATTTTTGTCTGTTCACTTTTCTTTTAAAGTCCACAAGCCTCAAAAAGTCATGTTTTCTTCCTTGTATACCAAAATTGTCAACTAATACCAATAACTCAGGAATTATGAGATAGCTGCAGATATTACGTTAAGAATTTTTCAATTCAAATCTTGATTGTAAAAATGCACATATTCTTATGATCTTACTTTTAGCAAGTTGGTGTGAGTGATCTCACATGTGGGTAACCTGTAGCAATGTGCAGTCATTGCACACCAATCCCATCCACATGATCCAAGAAAATTGGCACCATAAAATGATTTTGATGCAAGTTTAAAATTCACTGTTGCAAATGTTATATTCCCAATAAAAAGAGGAAATTCTGTCCCCAGTGCAGGCAAATTGTGTCTTAAATCATGTAAGAGTAGCAGTGTACAAATTTATGGTTATGTCAATTAAATGCAAGAAATTTCCATTTTATCATGTCAGATGGCTAGCCATACTTTACTTACATGTAATAGCAAACTCATGTTTTTTTATTGCTCAACTAAGAATACTTCTCAAAAATGCTAAGAAAAGTATTTTTACTATGAAAAAAATGTTGTGCAACCTTTGAGGCGATCTATTTAATAGTTAAAGGGGTATTCTCGTCTGGGCATCAACATTCAGTTTGATAAATCTGCCATTAATAAACATTTCTTCATTTAGATGTTATTAAAAAAAATGTTCCTGTGTGAAGATAATTTTCCATAAATGTAGTCATGTGGTCCCTTAGAAACGAGATGGCTTCCTCGGTTACGGCCACCTCTTCTGCAGTGATTGCACAAATAAACAAAAGGTTATTGTATATAAAATGTCCTGGAGTTACTACATGTCGCACAGCCACCGTGTGGTAATGCTCGCTGAATCCTGGTGGTCCGGCAGGACCCTATAGCGCAACTCTGGCCACTGCTGCCAGAGTGTGACGTGGTCGTATCCGAGGAAGCCATCTCGTTTCTAAGGGACAACATGACTACATTTATGAGAAATTATCTTCACACAGGATCATTTTTTTAATAACATCCAATTGAAGAAATGTTTATATATGGCAGATTAATGAAACTGAATGTGAATGCCAAGACGAGAATACCCCTTTAAGCAAGGTAAAAATCCTCCATGTTATAAAACATACCATCACTGAGAAACATAATCCAATTGTGGTTAGTAGAAATAAAATAATTTATACCACTTCCAAGCTTTTCATTGCCCTATGCCACTTGGTAGAAAGATATACGATAGTTTGATCTTTCAGCATGATTAATTAAAGGGGTTGTCCAAGATGTTAAAAAAAATTATATGTGCTCGGGAGGGGGCTGATAAAAATTTTTAAAAATATTTACTTATCTCAGCGCACCCTTCTGGATTCCCATGCTGCCATCTGTTTACAGGGGCACCAAAGCTCTGCTGAGTTTGGCTTTTGGCTAAACCACACCCTCCCGTCCCTATTCCCAGCACTGTATTATATGGGGACAGGTGTGGGGAGATATGTAGATGGGTGTAAAGGGTGTAAACAAACAGGGGCACGGACCGCAAAGATGGCAACATGGGGCGCCGGGAGGGACCATGGAGGTAAGTAAATGTTAATTTTTTTATGCAGCCCCCTTTTGGTCACATATAATTTTTTTAATTGTCTTGAACAACTCATTTATAATAACAACCAGAATCAATCATTTAATAGATTTAAGGAGATCCAAAAAAGATTCATACTAAGGTAAAAAGTAGAGGTCATTCAATGGTCAAAGTTCTAAGTTTAGTATAATAATAATAATAACAATAATAATTCTGTATTAAAGTTATAGAGACATTTACACTGCTAGATACTAATAATATTGAACTGGTTGAGGTTCGATCCACAGTTCTATAATTGACACATGAATTATTGAGTGGGCCATCACAGTTCCCTGCATATCCTTCAGTATCGGCATTTGAGTCATTGGACGTCGACATTTAGCTATATTTCTATATTCATGGGTTTTTGAAGTTATATACAGACAGGAGATGGAACAAAATGCATACTGAATATTAATAGAAATGATCTCTTTGCTCTGCATGTAGACTCTCCGCACTCTGATCTCTGACCGTCTGCTTCCAGTTTGAATTATTTATCTGCCTTTGAAGAGTTTCTTCCTATAACATCTCACATACTCAGCTTGTTAGGGAAAGGTTACTCAAGGGCCCAAAGGGGTTATATTTGATTTTCCTTTTGAAGAACCTGCACATGTTTACAGGGATTAGAATTACTCCTTCATCCAATTAAAACAGGGGAGCCTAGGATTCATGGGTCCTTACACAGTCAGTCACAGTCATGTAGGACCCTTTGTAATGTTTTCTATGAGCTGAATCTTTGTGATATAAAGATGATAAGATTCTGGATCTATGACAGTTTTGTGGACTTTGCTTTAAAAAATGATAGGGAATGTTGATGCATAAGTTCTATAGGTTTTTTGGTCAATGCCCCATTGGTTTCCATTAAACTTTGCATATGCTTAGTGTAAGGATATTATCACATCAACTATTAGCTAAATGTAATATATATAGGCTATTCTCAAGGCATAGCCATTCATCATTATATGTATATCACTTCATCTGTAGGTTGTACAAACTGTAAAGTAGCAAAGGGATACAGCCAATGAAAGGCAATACATGATGGCTTCTGAACAATTATATGACAGATAATAAAATAAGTACAAATGGTTACTTTACCTATATTCATAAAGCATAATATCAGTTTGGCATACCTATTTCTAACAAATATCTCCAATTACATATGTTTCCAAAGTTAGAAGATAAATTTCAAGACAGAAAAAAAAGGTGCAGACACACTTCCTCTGTCCCTGCCTCCTTGCCAGGCCCTGTGCTAACTCACAGACGGCAACTGGTTGACAGTCCCTACTCTGTGTATGTGTTCAGAGACACAGACAGATAGACAAAGCACAAGCAAAATCAAAATAACCATATCAAAACAAAGGTGGCGCAGAAGTACAGAACCGTGAGAAAAAGAGAAAGCAAAAAATGCAAGGTAGGAATAAACAGCAATATAGCAATGTAAAGCAGAGTGCATAGCAAGTGCAAGGAAACCGGTGTAACCAGCACTGAGTAAATTGAGAAGGGGGTATTATTGGATTTCCTAGTTGCCACCCCACCCACTGATTGGTCCAGCTGTTGATCACTCAAACAACACCTGAAACACTACTGCTGTAAAGTTCTGCCCCTGTTTACACATCCTCAGATTGACTAATGACTAATAAAATCCACATAGTGAGATCAAAGAAATCACACCTAGACAAAGTATGGTATAATATCTCAATCATTGCGGAGAAGCGATGCCATGAAGGCTAGGCAGATGTGAGATGCTTTATTCACGTCACAAAGGATTATACAGAATCTTTTAGTGGGGCTGGACCTGAGCTTGGTTATTTAAAGAAAGGCATTGCAGAAACAAAGGCTCTGTTTTCCTTGGAGTGGGTAGTATCGTAAATCAGCCAAAGCCCGCATTCTTTCACTACACAGCAGAGTGTTATCACACTGCTATCAATCTTCATCCACAGTTGAGCATTTAGCAAGCATATAAAAATAAAAGCATTTTCATAAATTATACAGCAATACTTCACACTACTCTAAATACATTAAAAGAAATCTACCATTTGCTTTTATGCATTATGAACCAAACATACCTTGAGAATGCTGAAGTTACACAGATGCAGAAACATATCTTGTTAAATCCCTGAACTGAGTGGTTTTGCTGAAAAAACAATGGTAAAATTATGATAATGAGGCTCTGTGGCTGCCCTGGCACTTACCTTAATTTTGAACTGTTTCAGAGAACGCTGTATTCATTGTGTTGTCCCTGACAGGCAGAAGTGATCAATTGCTGCCCCATCCCCTAACTGCTGTGTATGAGTCATCCATTAGTGAAGCTACAGCATTCTCAAGGTATGTTTGAGAAGGGTGAATCCACCCAGCTATCCACAGAGCACACACCCAGCAAGCTGACTACATACTTTATCAAATTCATACTTCTAGAAAATTCAAACAGCACATGTTTTTCTTTCAAAGGAGAAGGTGGGTGCAAGCTTAGTGAGATCGGGCTCCAGATCCTCCAAGTAAACAGCAGAAAATAAGCAGCACTCCAAGACGTGAGGTGTCAGGTAGCAAAAAAGGTGTTGATCTTTATTCCATGTTTAAGAGTACAATGAAGTACAGAAGCAACGTTTCGGCTCCTAAGAGCCTTTGTCAAGCTCTGAGTGGAGGCAGATTCTGTGCTAAGCAGTGTGGATCACATCAGTAGGTGGTAGCTGGCTCTCTGCCTTGCTTCTCCCCGATTCTGCGAGCCAGCTGTGATTTTAACAACTGGCTCGACCAAGTTGGGTAGAGTAAGTCGGATCCTGCCCCTGATTAACACCTGCAGTTAGTGCTGGCACCGTGCATGACTGGTAACCATTTAAATGCCACTAGAAAAGCAATCTTGGATGGGTTTATCGTCGATTTTTTCTCAAAAAAAATCATTGTCCACGTTACTTTTTAAAATCCATTTCACTTTGATGCTACTGTAGAACTGAGCCTATAGTTTAAGTGCCCCGCAAAAACACTGCAGGATTTACTAGGTAAACTGCTGCAATTTAAATCCATGACTGGAAAGGAATCCATCCGTTTAATGGTTAAAGGATGCCATATAGTGGTATTTTCAAACACTACTTTTGCTTAAAAGACATCTACCATCAGATATAAAGATGGTAGATGCCTTCAACGTAATGCTCATTACCTTTTCTAGGGGGTGAAATATTTTTTCTTTAATCCTTGAATGGCTCTATTATGCTAGAAAAATGACAAATATGTAAATTAGTCTGAGGTGCTATGACCAATATCACCCAAGCCCCTTTTGGATCTGTCGCGCTATAATGTATTCACGCTTCTTCCCTCCCACAGAGCCACAGACAGTCGTCCATCTGCAAGTCTCACAATCCAGCACAGCCAGCTGGATAGTATGATAGCAAGACTTGCAGCCGATGACGTCGGACGAAGCGTCTCGGGTTTATTTACATATTTTTGTTGTAAATAAGTTGTTTTTTAGTGTAATACAGCCATTTGAACTTTAAAAAAAAAATTATCATCCCCTAGACAAGGTAAGGAGCATTTCAATTAGGGCATTTACCATCAGTAAGTCTGATGTCCTTTAATGGGTGTTTTGCTTTTTAAAGAAATCTTGGGATAGCAAACTATGGAGCTAAAAATTTGCTATCTCAGCTTCTGGCTGCATTTTATAAGTATAGGTATTGATGGTCGTTCCCTCATTTAGCCTTTGCTCTAGGGTTCCACAAAAATTCGACTAATTCTGAAAATAATAGAGACTGCAGAAAAATAAAGCAACAAGTATAAACATACATTATTGAATTGTACGTTTCTAGCACTCCATCTGCACAATAAATGGCAGGTCCCTAGCTGCACCAATCAATATCCACTTATTATTCAAGCATTTATATTCAATTGCAGTTTTCCTTGAATACCTGGTCCAAATTTTTTTACTGGTGTAACTTTATGTTATGAGAACAGATGTTTGTGCTTTTGATGCAGTAATTCACCTTACTTCTATTAGTTGTAAACCTACAACAAAAACTTGCCCATATGCTTATGACTTTGAGTCTGAAATATACCATACACCTTACATGCAACATCCCCCACAACAGCCTAGCCTTTCTTTCGGTGGCTGTAGACAACTGGGGCCCAGAATACCGGAGTGGCTTGCTTATTGTGAACTGAGGACGGGCCTACAGCAGGTGTGCAAGAAAAATTGAGGGAGAGGCTGATGCAATAGGTTTCTCCCTGGGGCAGCCCCTGAGGTGTATGTAGAGGTCCCTGGATGATGAAGAATGGGGAGCCCATGATGGTAAAGCACTAGAGGTGGGCGAATTTGTTAAAATTCCGCTCAACCCGATTTGCCGAATTTTTCTACAAAATCTGATTCGACCCGATTCGAATCATGATGAATCATGTTAAAAAAAAAGGTATTTCCTGGGTGCAGAGAGCCTGTAGTGTGTTTTAGAACGTTGTGCCATGCTCAAATATGCATAGGGAGCGTGGTTTGGTCTTCATACAATGCTGTGTTTTAGTATGACATGCACATGACAGCCGCCACTCTTAGAATCGCTTCACTCTTCAATTCCATGGGCACTTACAGAGGCCAACTTCATCAAATAAGTGAAGCAGGAATGCAGTCTAACAAGGTAACATCTGTGCCAGCTCGAAAGGACTGAGATGAGGGCCAAGATCCCACTATAACATCAAAGAGTGCACTCTTTTTACACTGACATCAGATGATTCCATAGATTATGACAGAACCTGTTCTGTTAAACTTGGATACATGTAGAAACCCCCCAAAAGAGTACAGAGGGTGTCGGCAGTAATTTGGCACAATGACAGAGTGTGGAGGTGGCGGCAGAAGCAGGAGGCCACAGAGTGGCACAATGACAAAGTGTGGAGGTGGCAGCAACAGCATGAGGTCAGAGAGTGGCACAATGACAAATTCTTTAGTTGGCAGCATCATGGTAGGCCACAGAGTGGCACAATGACTGAGTATGGAGTTGGCAGCAGCAGCATGAGGTCAGAAAGTGGCACGATGACAAAGTGTGGAGATGGCAGCAGCAGCATGAGGTCAGAGAGTGGCACAATGACAAATTCTTTAGGTGGCAGCAACATGGCAGGTCACAAAGTGGCACAATCACAGAGTGAGGAGGTGGCAGCAACATGGTAAGCCACATAGTGGCACAATGATAGAGTGTGGAGGTGGCGGTAGCAGCAGCAGCCCACAGAGTGTCACAATGACAGAGTGTGGAGGTGGCAGCAACCTGGTAGGCCACAGTATGGCACAATGACAGAGTGTAAAGGTGGCAGCAACCTGGTAGGCCACAGAGTGGCACAATAAAAGAGTGTGGAGGTGGCATCAGCAGCAGTAGTCCACAGAGTGGCTGTATTACAAAGAGTGACAGGTTCTTTGGATTTCTTGTTATAGAATAAGAAAAATTACACAGTCAACAATATTTAAAAAGTTTATTGTAATACAAAAGTATATAAAGAGGTAAATATCAAAAGATTATACTCACAACACTGTCAACTTTCATTGATGAGCTCCGGCACACAAAATCTTCACGGGCTTATCAACTTACAACTCTGTCCAGCATCATTGATGACCTTCCGGCAGGTAGGGGTCTTCACGGACTA
Source organism: Engystomops pustulosus (assembly GCA_019512145.1). Classification (NCBI taxonomy): domain Eukaryota; kingdom Metazoa; phylum Chordata; class Amphibia; order Anura; family Leptodactylidae; genus Engystomops; species Engystomops pustulosus. The sequence continues at coordinate 149,283,178 of CM033642.1, forward strand.
TCACCAAGCAGTAGAATGACAGGTATTGACAGGTATCATCAAGTCTTGAGGCGTCACACAAGTACCAAATCAGTATAGCATCAGTCAGTAGCTAGCTCTCAATTCTCTCAAATTCCACTGCCAGGTGATAGTACGGGAGTTTTATACCCCATGTCTGTGCGTCACCAAACTATATGGAAAAACATATGTATGCACATGTTTTTCCCATTATTCTCCTAATGGTATAGTTTCCCATGAAAGTGGCCAATTTTCATTGGAAAGCATCCCAGGAGATGAGCGCATCCCAGAAGATAGGCGCATCCCAGCAGGTGTGTAATGCCTAACAGAGTGCCAAATAAGGATAAGAATATGTCAAACTTAATGAGAATAAAAATGTCAAATATAATGAGGATCAAAATATGTTGATTTGGGCTCATTCACAGATGAAATAAGGTTACATGAACTGTCTTTTATCTGAAGAGCAGCCATGTTGTATCCTAGACTCCATTTTGGTTTTCCATTACAGTGGCACAATGGCACAGTGTGGAGGTGGCAGCAACCTAGTAGGCAACAGAGTGGCACAATGACAAAATATGGAGATGTCAGAAGCAGCATGAGGTCAGAGAGTGGCACAATGACAAATTCTTTAGGTGGCAGCAACATGGTAGGCCACAGAGTGTCACAATGACAAAGTGTGGAGATGGCAGCAGCAGCATGAGGTCAGAGAGTGGCACGATGACAAATTGTTTAGCTGGCAGCAACATGGTAGGCCACAGAGTGGCAAAATGACAGGGTATGGAGATGGCAGCAACATGGTAAGCCACAGAGTGGCACAGTGATAGAGTGTGGAGGTGGTGGCAGCAGCAGGAGCCCACAGAGTGGCACTCCCGACTTCATGCTGCTGCTGCCATCTCCACACTTTGTCATTGTGCCACTTTGTGTCCTACCAGGTTGCTGCCACCTAAAGAATTAGTCATCGTGCCACTCCCTGACTCATGCTGCTGCTGCCATCTCCACACTTTGTCATGGTGCACTTGGTGTCCTAAAGTGTGCTGCACCTCCACACTTGTTATTGTGCCACTCTGTGGGCTCCTGCTGCTGCCGCCACCTCCACACTCTATCATTGTGCCACTCTGTGGCTTACCATGTTGCTGCCCTCTCTTTACTCTGTCATTGTGCCACGCTGTGGCCTACCATGTTGCTGCCACCTCTACACTTTGTCATTGTGCCACTCTGTGGGCTCCTGCTGCTGCCACCACCTCCACACTCTATCATTGTGCCACTCTGTGGCTTACCATGTTGCTGCCTATCCCATACCTGTCATTTGCCACTTGTGGCCTCACCATGTTGCTGCCAGCTAAACAATTTGTCATCGTGCCACTCTCTGACCTCATGCTGCTGCTGCCATCTCCACACTTGTCATTGTGACACTCTGTGGCCTACCATGTTGCTGCCCCTAAAGAATTGTCATTGTGCCACTCTCTGACCTCATGCTGCTTCTGACATCTCCATATTTGTCATTGTGCCACTCTGTTGCCTACTAGGTTGCTGCCACCTCCACACTGTGCCATTGTGCCACTGTAATGAAAACCAAAATGGAGTCTAGGATCAACATGGCTGCTCTCAGATAAAAGACAGTTCATGTAACCTTATTTCATCTGTGAATGAGCCCAATCAACATATTTTGATCCTCATTTTATTTGACATTTTATTCTCATTAGTTTGACATATTTTATCCTTATTTGGCATCTGTAGGCATTACACACACTGCTGGGATGCGCTATCTTCGGGATGCGCTATCTTCCTGGGATGCTTTCCAATGAAAATTGGCACTTTCATGGGAAAACTATACATTAGGAGAATAAATGGGAAAAACATGTGATACATATTTTTCCATATAGTTGGTGACGCACAGACATGGGTATAAAAACCCCGTACTATCACCTGGCAGTGGAATTGAGAGAATGAGAGCTAGCTACTGACTGATGCTATACTGATTTGGTACTTGTGTGACGCCTCAAGACTGATGATACCTGTCAAACCTGTCATTCTACTGCTTGGTGATGTCCGTGAAGACCCCTACCTGCCGGAAGGTATCAATGATGCTGGACAGAGTTGTAAGTTGATAAGCCGTGAAGATTTGTGTGCCGGAGCTCATCAATGAAGTTGACAGTGTTGTGAGTATAATCTTTGATATTTACCTTTTATATACTTTTGTATACAATAAACTTTTTAAATATTGTTGACTGTGTAATTTTTCTTATTCTATAACAGAAATCCAAAGAACCTGTCACTCTTTTAATACAGCCCTTGTGGACTACTGCTGCTGATGCCACCTCCACACTCTTTTATTGTGCCATCTGTGGCCTTCCAGGTTGCTGCCACCTTTACACTCTGTCATTGTGCCATACTGTGGCCTACCAGGTTGTGCCACCCTCCACACTCTGTCATTGTGACACTCTGGGGCTGTGCTGCTGCTACCGCCACCTCCACACTCTATCATTGTGCCACTAGTGGCTTACCCATGTTGCTGCACACTCCTCACTCTGTGATTGTGCCACTTTGTGACCTGCCATGTTGCTGCCACCTAAAGAATTTGTCATTGTGCACTCTCGACCTCATGCTGGTGCTGCCATCTCCACACTTTGTCATCGTGCCACTTTCTGACCTCATGCTGCTGCTGCCAACTCCATACTCAGTCATTGTGCCACTCTGTGGCCTACCATGATGCTGCCAACTAAAGAATTTGTCCATTGTGCACTCTCTGACCTCATGGTTGCTGCCACCTCCACACTTGGTCATTGGTGCCACTCTGTGGCCTCCTGCTTCTGCCGCCACCTCCACACTCTGATTGTGCCAAATTACTGCCGAAACCCTCTGTACTCTTTTGGGGGTTTCTACATGTATCCAAGTTTAACAGAACAGGTTCTGTCATAATCTATGGAATCATCTGATGTCAGTGTAAAAAGAGTGCACTCTTGATGTTATAGTGGGATTTGCCCTCATCTCAGTCCTTTCGAGCTGGCACAGATGTTACCTGTTAGACTATTCCTGCTTCACTTATTTGATGAGTTGGCCTCTGTAAGTGCCATGGAATTGAAGAGTGAAGCGATTCTAAGAGTGGCGGCTGTCATGTGCATGTCATACTAAAAACACACAGCATTGTATGAAGACCAAACCACGCTCCCTATGCATATTTGAGCATGCACAACGTTCTAAAACACACTACAGGCTCTCTGCACCCAGGAAATACCTTTTTTTTAACATGATTCATCATGATTCGAATCGGGTCGAATCAGATTGTAGAAAAAAATTCGGCAAATCGGGTTGAGCGGAATTTTAACAAATTCGCCCACCTCTAGTGCTTACCATCATGGGCTCCCCATTCTTCATCATCCAGGGACCTCTACATACACCTCAGGGGTTGCCCAGGGAGAAAACCTATTGCATCAGCCTCTCCCTCAATTTTTCTTGCCACACCTGTAGGCGTCCTCGTTCACAATAAGCAAGCCATCCGGTATTCTGGGCCCCAGTGTCTACAGCCACCGAAAGAAAGGCTGGCTGTTGTGGGGGATGTTGCATGTAAGGTGTTATGGTATATTTCAGACTCAAAGTATAAGCATATGGGCAAGTTTTGTTGTAGGTTTACAACTAATAGAAGTAGGTGAATTACTGCATCAAAAGCACTAACATCTGTTCTCATAACATAAAGTTACACCAGTAAAAAAATTTGGACCAGGTATTCAAGGAAAACTGCAATTGAATATAATGCTTGGAATAATAAGTGGTATTGATTGGTGCAGCTAGGGACCTGCCATTTATTGTGCAGATGGAGTGCTAGAAGAAACGTACAATTCAATATGATGTTTATTTTTTACTTGTTGTTTATTTTCTGCAGTCTCTATTATTTTCAGAATTAGTCGAATTTTTGTGGAACCCTAGAGCAAAGGCTAAATGAGGGAATGACCATCAATACACTATATAAAATGCAGCCAGAAGCCGAGATAGCAAATTTTAGCTCATAGTTTGCTATCCCAGATTTCTTTAAAAAGCAAAACACCCATTAAAGGACATCAGACTTACTGATGGTAAATGCCTAATGAAATGCTCCTTACCTTGTCTAGGGGATGATAATTTTTTTTTTAACCCTTATCACCGACACTAGTTTTCAGCTCAAGACCAGACTCGATTTTTAAATCTGACATGTCTCACGATAATTGGTTATAACTTCGGAACGCTTTAACATATCCCGGTGATTTTTGAGAATGTTTTCTCGTGATACATTGTACTTCATGTTAGTTATAAAATTTAAGTGATACGTTTTGCGATTTGTTCTGAAAAAAGTGAAAATTTGGCAAAAGTTTGTAAAAATTCTTCATTTTCCTAGTTTGAAAGTTTGGTTCCCAGACAGGAAGTAAAACTACCAAAAAGCTTGATAATTACATTTACGGAATGTCTGCTTTATGTTGGGATGATATTTTATGCATCCTCTCACTTTTCTAGGATGTTATGAGGTGCAGACTTTAGGTGCGATTTTCTCATTTTCATAAAATTGCCAAAACATTTTGAGGGAAAACTCAGCTTCCAAGTGACTTTGTAAGGCCTAAGTAATAGTAAAACCCATAAATTACCCCACTATAGAAACTTCACCCCTCAACGTAGTAAAACAACTTCTATTAAGTCCATAACTTAAGTGTTTCACATGGTTTAAAACAATATGGACCTGCGATTTAGAAACTATGGAATTTTTTTGGAACATACATCATTTAGGCCAAACTGACATTTTCAGAATAAATTAAATGATGAAATGCACTGCACGTTGATGCCCAATTCCCTCCGAGTGATAAGATACCCCATATGTGGTGGTAAACCTGTAGGGTGCACGGCCGAGTATAGAATGAATGGAGGCGCCATTCACAGCAGATTTGTATTGTCACATTGTACAACCTATACATTTATTTTTTTTTTTGGTAATGCAAACATATGAGGGCTTAATTTTACGGAATGAGATACAATGTATAGATAATTCATTTAGGGGGTCTATAGCTTATTCATGAGTATTTATTAATATTCAAGGGGGACACAAACAAAATCATCAATTTTATTTTGGATTTTTAGCATTTTTCCCCCCGTTCACCGTAATGTAAAAATAATATTTTATCTTTATTCTATGGTTCACTACGATTGCGGTGATACCTCATTTATATAGTTTTTCTATCTTTGCTCAATTTCCCTGAGCAAAACCAATATTGGAGAATATCGCATTGTTTTTATATTGACAATCTTTTAGGGCCATAACTTCTGTATTTTTCTGTTGTCAGATCTGGTTGAGGGCTTATTTTTGCAAAAAGAGTTGTTCTTTTCAGTAGTATCATATTAGGGAATGTAGCTTTTTTTGATCATTTTTTAGAACATTTTTGTGATAGTGTTTGATGAAAATTGTATATTATGGGAAGTTTTTCTGGTTATTTTTTTCATTGTTCCCCGAGCGGGTTCAATATGATTTAGATTTATTGTACAGATTAATAGGACGCGGTGATACCAAATATGTACATTTTTGTGTGTTTGTGTTTATATACTGTATTGCATATAGTTAAGGGGAGATTATGGGACTTTATTTTATTTATTTATTTAATATTATTATAAAACAATTTAATCTTTTTTTTTTACTTTCACTTATTTCAACCTTTTGGCTTGAATAAGTGATCATCCAATCGCTTATAAGCCTCTACAACTGCCATACACTTGTATTGCAGTGTATAGTGTAAGTAACTGAGCAAGCCGCGCATGCTCAGTACTTTAAAGCCAGGTCCTGCCAGGAAGGCAGAACCCGGCGAGAAGAGGAGCCGACAGCCCGGGTCACTCGTCGGGACCCGGGGCAGCGGCAGGAGGGATCGGATCCCGGTAAAGCACACGGGGGGGTCCGATCCACGGGGACACACTTGCACGCCGCGTCATGCTTGACCGCGGCGTGTAAGGGGTTATCACAGCCCGAACCCGGCACTATAATAACCGATGTCCCGAAATCTTCTTCTGATGCGGCGCCGTAGAAAGGCGTCGCATCAGAGAAGTACCCTTAATGACCGGCGTAGATTCCCGATAGGGCGGTCATTAAGGGGTTAGTTCAATGGCTGTATTACACTAAAAAACAACTTATTAACCAAAAATATGTAAATAAACCCGAGACGCTTCGTCCGACGTCATCGGCTGCAAGTCTTGCTATCATACTATCCGCTGGCTGTGGGATTGTGAGACTTGCAGATGGACGACTGTCTGTGGCTCTGTGGGAGGAAGAAGCGTGATACATTATAGCGCGACAGATCCAAAAGGGCTTGGGTGATATTGGTCATAGCACCTCAGACTAATTTACATATTTGTCATTTTTTAGCAAATACAGCCATTCAAGGATTAAAGAAAAATATTTCACCCCTAGAAAAGGTAATGAGCATTACGTTGAAGGCATCTACCATCTTTATATCTGATGGTAGATTCTTTTAAGCAAAAGTAGTGTTTGAAAATACCAACTATATGGCATCCTTTAACCATTAAACGGATGGATTCCTTTCCAGTCATGGATTTAAATTGCAGAGTTTACCTAGTAAATCCTGCAGTGTTTTTGCGGGGCACTTAAACTATAGTAGTTCTACAGTAGCATCAAAGTGAATGGATTTTAAAAAGTAACGTGGACAATGATTTTTTTGAGAAAAAATCGACGATAACCCCATCAAGATTGTTTGCTAGTGGCATTTAATGGTTACCAGTCATGCACGGTGCCAGCACTAACTGCAGGTGTTAATCAGGGGCAGGATCCGACTCTTACTCTACCCAACTGGTTCGAGCCAGTTGTTAAAATCACAGCTGGCTCGCAGAATCGGGGAGAAGCAAGGCAGAGATCCGCTACACCTACTGATGTGTGATCCACACTGCTTAGCACAGATACTGCCTCCACTCAGAGCTTGACAAGGCTCTTAGGAGCCGAAACGTTGCTTCTGTACTTCATTGTACTCTAAACATGAATAAGATCAACACCTTTTTTGCTACCTGACACCTCACGTCTTGGAGTGCTGCTTATTTTCTGCTGTTTACTTGGAGGATCTGGAGCCCGATCTCACTAAGCTTGCACCACCTTCTCCTTTGAAAGAAAAACATGTGCTGTTTGAATTTTCTAGAGTATGAATTTGATAAGTATGTAGTCAGCTTGCTGGGTGTGTGCTCTGTGGATAGCTGGGTGGATTCACCCTTCTCAAACATACCTTGAGAATGCTGTAGCTTCACTAATGGATGACTCATACACAGCAGTTAGGGGATGGGGCAGCAATTGATCACTTCTGCCTGTCAGGGACAACACAATGAATACAGCGGTTCAAAATTAAGGTAAGCGGAGAAGTGCCAGGGCAGCCACAGAAGAGACAGAGCCTCATTATCATAATTTTACCATTGTTTTTTCAGCAAACCACTCAGTTCAGGGATGTTAACAATATGTTTCTGCATCTGTGTAACTCTCGCATTCTCAAGGTAGTGTTGGTTCATAATGCATAAAAGCAATGGTAGATTTCTTTTAATGTATTTAGAGTAGTGTGAAGTATTGCTGTATAATTATGAAAAATGCTTTTATTTTTATATGCTTGCTAAATGCTCAACTGTGGGATGAAGATTGATAGCGTGTGATAACACTCTGCTGTGTAGTGAAAGAATGCGGGCTTTGGCTGATTTACGATACTACCACACTCCAAGGAAAACAGAGCCTTTGTTTCTGCAATGCACTTTCTTTAAATAACCAAGCTCAGTCCATCCCACTAAACGATTCTGTATAATCCTTTGTGACGTGCAATAAAGCATCTCACATTGCCCAGCCTTCATGGCATCGCTCTCCACAATGATTGAGATTATACCATACTTTGTCTAGGTTGTGATTTCTTTGATCTCACTATGTGGATTTTATTAGTCATTAGTCAATCTGAGGATGTGTAAACAGGGGCAGAACTTTACAGCAGTATGTGTTCAGGTGTTTGTTTGAGGTGATACAACAGCTGGACCATATAGTGGGTGGGGTGGCAACTAGAAATCCAATAATACCCCTTCTCAATTTACTCATGCTGGTTACACCGGTTTCCTTGCACTTGCTGTGCACTCTGTCTTTACATTGCTATATTGCTGTTTTATTCCTACCCTTGCATTTTTGCTTTCTTTTTCTCACGTTCTGTACTCTGCGCCACCTTGTTTTTGATATGGTTATTTTGATTTGCTTGTGCTTTGTCTATCTGTCTGTCTCTGAACACATACACAGAGTAGGGACTGTCAACCAGTTGCCGTCTGTGAGTTAGCACAGGGCCCTGGCAAGGAGGCGAGGACAGAGGAAGTGTGTTCTGCACCTTTTTTTTCTGTCTTGAAATTTATCTTCTAACTTTGGAAACATATGTAATTGGAGATATTGTTAGAAATAGGTATGCCAACTGATATTATGCTTTATGAATATAGGTAAAGTAACCATTTGTACTTATTTTATTATCTGTCATATAATTGTTCAGAAGCCATCATGTATTGCCCTTTCATTGGCTGTATCCCTTTGCTACTTTACAGTTTGTACAACCTACATGATTAGTGATTTATACATATAATGATGAATGGCATGCCTTGAGAATAGCCTATATATATTACATTTAGCTAATAGTTGATGTGATAATATCCTTACACTAAGCATATGCAAAGTTTATAATGGAAACCAATGGGCATTGACCAAAAAACCTATAGAACTTATGCATCAACATCTCCTATCATTTTTTAAAGCAAAGTCCACAAAACTGTCATAGATCCGAATCTTATCATCTTTAATACAAAGATTCAGCTCATGAAAACATACAAGGGTCCTACATGACTGTGACTGACTGTGTAAGGACCCATGAATCCTAGGCCTCCCTGTTTTAATTGATGAAGGAGTAATTCTAATCCCTGTAAACATGTGCAGGTTCTTCAAAAGAAAATCAAATATACCCCTTTGGGCCCTTGAGTAACCTTTCCCTAACAAGTGAGTTATGTGAGGATGTATAGGAAGAAACTCTTCAAAGGCAGATAAATAATTCAACTGGAGCAGACGGTCAGAGATACAGAGTGCGGAGAGTCTACAGCAGAGCAAAGAGATCATTTCTATTAATAGTGTATGCATTTTGTTCCATCTCCTGTCTGTATATAACTTCAAAAACCCATGAATATAGAAATATAGCTAAATGTCGACGTCCAAGACTCAAATGCCGAACTGAAGGATATCAGGGAACTGTGAGGCCCACTCAATAATTCATATGTCAATTATAGAACTGTGGATCGAACATCAACCAGTTCAATATTATTGTATCTAGCAGTGTAAATGTCTCTATAAACTTTAATACAGAATATATTGTTATTATTATTATATACTAAACTTAGAACTTTGACCATTGAATGACCTCTACTTTTTTACCTTAGTATGAATCTTTTTGGATCTCCTTAAATCTATTAAATGATTGATTCTGGTTGTTATTATAATGAGTGTTCAAGACATTAAAAAATTATATGTGACCAAAAGGGGCTGCATAAAAAATTAACATTTACTTACCTCCATGGTCCCTCCCGGCGCCCCATGTTGCCATTTTCCGTCCGTGCCCCGTTTGTTTACACCCTTTACACCATCTACATATCTCCCCACACCTGTCCCCATAAATACAGTGGGCGGAATAGGGACGGGGAGGGTGTGTTTAGCCAAAGCCAAACTCAGCAGAGCTTGGTGCCCCTGTAAACAGATGGCAGCAGGGAATCCAGAAGGTGCTCTGAGATAAGTAAATATTTTTAAAATTTTTATCAGCCCCCTCCCGAGCACATATAATTTTTTTTAACATCTGGACACCCCTTTAATTATCGTGCTGAAAGATCAAACTATCGTATATCTTTCTACCAAGTGGCATAGGCAATGAAAAGCTTGGAAGTGGTATAATTATTTTATTCTACTAACCACAATTGGATTATGTTTCTCAGTGATGGTATGTTTTATAAACATGAGGATTTTTACCTGCTTAAAGGGGTATTCTCGTCTTGGCATTTCACATTCAGTTTCATTAATCTGCCATATATAAAACTTTCTTCAATTGGATGTTATAAAAAATGATCCTGTGTGAAGATAATTTCTCATAAATGTAGTCATGGTCCCTTAGAAACGAGATGGCTTCCTCGGATACGACCACGTCACACTCTGGCACAGTGGCCAGAGTTGCGCTATAGGGTCCTGCCGGACCACCAGGATTCATCGAGCATTACCACACCGGTGGCTGTGCGACATGTAGTAACTCCTAGGACATTTATATACATAACCCTTTTGTTTATTTGTGCATCACTGCAGAAGAGGTGGCCGAACGAGGAAGCCATCTCGTTCTAAGGGACCACATGACTACATTTATGGAAAATATTCTTCACACAGGAACATTTTTTTTTTATAACATCTAAATGAAGAATGTTTATTAATGGCAGATTTATCAACTGAATGTTATGCCCAGATGAAATACCCCTTTACTATTAAATAGATCGCCTCAAGGTTGCACACATTTTTTTCATAGTAAAATACTTTTCTAGCATTTTTGAGAAGTATTCTTAGTTGAGCAATAAAAAACATGAGTTTGCTATTACATGTAGTAAAGTATGGAGCTAGCCATCTGACATGATAAATGGGAAATTTCTTGCATGTTAATTGACATAACCATAAATTTGTACACTGCTATCTTACATGATTTAAGACACAATTTGCCTGCCTGGGACAGAATTCTCTTTTTTTTTGGGAGATATAACATTTGCAACAGTGGATTTTAACTTGCAACAAATCATTTTATGGGCCAATTTTCTTGGATCATGTGGATGGATGGTGTGCAATGACTGCACATTGCTACAGGTTACACCACCCATGTGAGATCACTCACACCAACTTGCTAGTAAAAGTAAGATCATAGAATATGTGCATTTTTACAATCAAGATTTGAATTGAAAATTCTTAACGTAATATCTGCAGCTATCTCATAATTCCTGAGTTATGGTATTAGTTGACATTTGGTATACAAGGAAGAAACATGACTTTTGAGGCTTGTGGACTTAAAAGAAAAGTGAACAGACAAAATGGGCTGGGCTGCTTGCTATCCAATGGACTATAACCTGTAACACACCACTGATGCAGGTTATAGCTAAAATCTACAAGCTGGACCTGCACAGATTTCATTCAAGCACACAACTGAGTGCAGCTGGGTGCAGTGATTATAGAGGAGGGTCATGTGATTGCTAACTGTCCATAAGAAATTGCCCTGTCAGGACCTTATGATAGTATTCATGAATATAAGATCAGGATTATTCGTGGCAGTTAGAGATCACATGACCCTCCATTGTGGTTATTTTATGGACAGGATCATTTGCCTGATGAGGCAAAGGAGAACACTTAATATCAAAAAAGCAGTTCAAACATTTAAGAGATGTATAGTGTGTAAGTCACTTTGCTGACCATTCACATGGCAAGCACAGGGAAATGTCTATGTGGGTTTATATGCAAATCATGTTTTTCAAAGAGTAAAAACTGCCTGTAATGCTTGTAAACATGTGTTAAAGTGACCTGTGAATGACCTCACTTTGACTCTAGGATACTTTGATACAGAAGAAGAGTTCAGGGTCAAATTCAGTGACTGCGATCGATGTCACTGCCATACTTGGCCATAAGTATGAAGAGTTTGTGCTGTATGTTGTGTTTTCATGGTGTAGAGACCCTGAAATAATTGCAAATGCTAGCTTATTGCGATTATTCTGCCCCTCTCTGCCACCTTTACTGAGACGGGGTGTGAAAGGCATAAGGGAGGGGGCATTGGGCCGGCAGAGGGCGCGGGCTGCCGAGAGGGGGCCCGCGTGGCGTTACTGTCCCCGCATCGGAACACTAGCTGCTGCAGGCGTCTTTTCATACGTCCTGCCTGGCGTAGACTAAACGCTTTCGGCCGCCTGTCTTGATTCATCGAGGGCGGAAGCCTCTTAATGATACCGCTGCGAAATGCATCGTTGGGGCATTCATAAATATGATATATCCCCATTGTTCAAGAAATCTTTTGATTTACAGTATTCAGATGCACCTTTCCAATCTTTAGCCATGCTGAAATGTTCTTAAGAAAGAAGAGGACTTTTCTTTTCTGGCATCCCTAGCTATAAACCATACTTTTTCACCTTTTTCAAATGAAGGCCTGTAGAGTCTGAGACTGTGAGCATTGCATGTTGTCTAATCATGAGGTCAATTTGCTAGGACATAACTCTTGGAAAAGTGTCATCTGTCATGAGTGTTTTCAAGAATAGTTTTATGTATTCCAGAATGATGGTCTTTAAATGTAGGTTATAGACTTATATTTTCACTACGTGGAATACTACTAGACCAGCTTTCTGAGTTGATACAATTATTAGGGCATTTGGACAGAATTCGCTTAGTATAAAGGATGTTCCAACTTATTGGATTCCCGGAAAATTAGGCTAAAACTCCATGATGAATGAACATACAGTATTTTTCAGGAAATTCGGTAAAAAATACCCTTCACTCAAAACCCCCTCATATCATCTGCTGGTGGTGACCTCTATTTACAGCAAATTATGGCTGAACCATTCCATATTTCATTTACTTTTATTTAATACACTTGATGTACGAGAAAGATCCAGTGCTGTGAAATGGCAAGAAATTCCAGCTGCAGTGAAAAAACGCTTACTCATAGAGATTCTCAACATGATACTGTTCTCTCTTGAATTCATCTTTTGAGCTTGACCAGCATTCTTGGGGGACTTGAATGAATTTGTATATTCTAAAGATGCACTATTCTCAAATTCACAGACTTCAGACTTCACAGAACGGTCCTGCTCTCATGGCTAGCGCGGGAGCAGTAGAAAACGTGAGTGACATCTAAAGATGTAGCTGAAGACTTGGACCTGCACTCGCTGATTTCTAAGGTCCGCAAGGTGGTCCGAGGCGAGATAAATAGGGTTTGTCAGATAATTAAGTAAATTAGCACCAGGTGCCAGAACTCCAGTACTTACACATATCTGAAAGTCTTCTCTAATTTTGATCAGTGTACTTTTAAATTATATTATTTAGTAGTTTTATTCAGTGCTTTAGAATGATATATAATTTATTAAATAAGAGTTAAAATACTGCTACTTACTCATGTTAAAATATATTCACAGAGTTTTCACATAACATTTCTTTCCTGACTTGGCACATTCTTTTCAGTGAAAACTGCTTGAAGGTATTATAAAGATCCATGTCGGCTGCATTTACCCGAAACCTCCATATAAACCGACACAACACCAAATTCTGCACTGAAAGGGGCGATCCGGTGCTTATTCCCATTGTGAACCATATTTATTATGCAGTGTCCGACAGAATGTGTGTTGCACTCTCTATTGTTGAGAAGCCCCCCAAAAAGTTGGTGCCCTATGTTGTAGCAGTGCAGGGAGCACCAGTTCATTAAGAAAGTGCACCACAATTCCACGAATCTGGCGCATTCTGCTCACTTCACAGCAACCGCACCTAGTGCAGTTTGCAACTGTTTTAATAAATGGTCAAATGACGTTGACACAATTGTGTGTTGTTCTGTATTTTAATCTTCAGTGTACAATTGGATGATTTAAAAAAAAATACCTGTGTAATAATAATAATTCTTTATTTATATAGCGCCCAAAGATTACGCAATGCTACACAAGCTTGCCAATAATAAAGGGAACACTTAACAACACAATAAACTCCAAGTGAATCAAACTTCTGTATAATCAATGTGTCCACAGAGAAGCAACACTGATTGACAAAATTTTGCATGCTGTTGTGCAAATGGATAAAAAAGAAGGCGGTTCTGAAGGTGGGACCACAGAGCACTTCTCAGTACCTATGCTTTCTGGCTGGTTTTTGGTAATTTTTGAATGTTGGTGTTCTTTCAACAGCATGAGACAGACTCTTCAACTCTGTGGCTCTGGTATTGAGCTCATCCAGGATGGCACCTCAATGCAAGCTGTGGCCAGAAGGTTTGTTGTGTCTGTCAGCGTAATGTCCAGAGGCTGGAGACACTACCAGGAGACAGGCCAGACATGGGTACACACAGGAGATAGGTGGGGAGGGCCGTGGAGGGCAACAACCAGCAGCGAACTGTTTTCCTAATGCAGGACAATGCTAGACCTATGTGTGAGTGTGTCAGCAGTTCCTGCTAGATGATGGCAGTGAAGCTATGGGACTGGCCTGCTATTCCCCAGACCTGAGTCCGATGGAGCCACATCTGGGGCATCATGTTCCGCTCCATCCACAATGTCACATTGTACTGTCTGGGAGTTGGTGGATGCTTTGTTTTCAGTCTGGGAGAGAGATCCCTCAGACCATCCATAACTCCTCAGGAAATGCTGAGGTGTTGTAGGGAGGTCATACTGGCACGTGGAGGCCACACTATTACTGAGCTCATTTGTCTTTGTTTTAAGGACATTTCATCACGTTGGATCAGTCTGTAGTGTGTTTTTCACTTTATTTTGTGGGTGACTTCAAACTCCAGCCTCCTTAGTTACATCACATTTTCACATGGATGATTTGTGTCAGCCACATTGCACTTGTTTAGAACCAGTTTTTTGTTAAGCGATTTCATGCATTCAGACTAGGGTGTGTTGATTTGGTGTTCCCTTTATTTTTTTGGCTGGGTGTTATCGAGATATATAGGCGATGAATTATGTGAAGTGCCCAGATGAGAATACCCCTTAAAATAGGCAACCCCAAGTAGGTGCACTGTGGTAAGTAACATAGGCTACATCGTTTAAGGCAGAGTTGATTCCACTCTCAGCACTCATACAGGATTCTTCGGTTGGAACCAGAATGCAAAACTTTCTAAAATTCAGTTACATGCTAGATTTGCAGAGCAATTAGCAAATGAAGGGAGCCCTAGACACCAACCAATGTAGGCTATTTCCACTGGCTTGAACATAGACTGGGAATCCATTAAGGTTCTCATCACCTATGGGGCATTCCTTCTGGTTGTACATGCATACTGTAATACGTATGTGTTGTACCCCAGCTCAGGTCCAAATCACCTTGCCATTAACCACCAATTCCCAATATAACACCGCCATGAACATGCGTATTATCTAGCAGAATACTACTAACCACATATTGCTAAGGGGTAATCCTTGGGAATCTGCACCCACCCATTTTGGACCGACATTCTAAATCTAGTATGTCATCTGCTTATAAGGTCGTAGGAGGTCACCTACTCAGTTCGTGCAGTCTCTGGCGTCCTTCCGATCAACGCGGCAAAAGCTTTGACTGGTCCGCTATCACGTTGTAGGCGACAATAGTACAAGCTTAGGCTTGTTGGGCGGCTACTGCCTAGACATCATGTGTGACCCCTTCAAAATTTGGTGGGAGATCGGCTGCTGGCAATGTCCAGACAAGTAAGGTTAGATTCAGCAGCCCGGGCTTAGTATTATGCTATGTTCCATAAATTACACTTGTTGGCAGAAGGTTGAAAAAAAAAAGTTAAACAAAAAGCGGGGTGTGAGGGTCCTGACCTCATGCTGCTGCTGCCATCTCCACACTTTGTCATTGTGCCACTTTGTGTCCTACCAGGTTGCTGCCACCTGGGGGTGTGTGGGGTGGTTGTTTTTTTGGGGGGCGGGTTGTGGGGGGGGGGGGAGAGACTATAGATGTCTTTGCAATAAACTAACTATTTTACATCTGTTTTTATATCTAAGACCTGCAAGTCTAAACTTTGTCCATTAGTTTTAAGCTATTGAATGTTTATCATCCCTCTTTGTTATATGATGATTAATTAAGAGTGTTTAAAAAAAGAGAAAAATAGCTATACTCACCTTTCTGTTGCTTCCATTCAGCTACAGGACCGCCTGTTGCCCACTATTGGCCTCTGTTTGTATGGAGCCTTCAGTGATGCAGCGTCAACGCCATGTGCTGCTATAGCCTGTAGTGTTAGCAGCATGCGTACTATTGACATGACGTCACTGACTACCTTTGTACACAAAGAGAGATCTGAGTGAAGGGCAGTGCCAGAGCTAAAAGGGAAAACCAAAGAAGATGAATATAAGCTGTTTCTAATTTACAACACCGAGCCACATAACTTAAAATTCTAATCCAGAAGTAAGATAAGAAACTTACTGAAGTCGTCAGCAGATCATATTTATCTATTTGTTTTACCCCTCTCTCTCCTTCTTTTCCATCCCATCCATAGACTACTTGGGCAGCCAATGTGATCTAATCTTTCAGTGAAGTTGAATAATCTGGACGGTCGTACAAATAAGTGATATGTTGTTGCAGTGTATTTACCTTGGCTGTTATCTGTTACAAACACTGCACAACCTCCTGCTTTTTTATTTTTTACTTTATTTTTTCAACCATTTCTGCCAACAATGTTTAATATTTATGTAGACATAGCATAAAAAATGGGACTAGAAGTCTTGCTGGCTGCATCATAAACACTTACTTGTAGTGCTGGGAGCCTGCTGCCAGGCAGAGAATATCTGCGGACACACCAAAATTTATTGTAAAATGTTGCACACAATTATGATATTCAGTAGCCATCCAAGACATGGCCATAAGGCTGTACATATTTATCACAGACTAGTGGAAAAATAGCTGACTGCAGGTCAAATGAATGGCCTGCTTTATACTGAAATATAAATCAGTATAAGTATGCCCAACTTAAGGTAGGGTGTACCTATTACAGACCGGATTTAAAGCAGAGTTAAATAATAGGTTTAAGTCTGGTCTAAATGGTTGGGGTGCAGATCCCAAGATTCCCCTTAGCATATGTGGTAGTAAGTTTCTCTAGATAATAGCATTTTCTTGCGGTTATATTGAGTGAATTGGTGTTAAAGCTGGGCAAGGTGGTGGGAACTTAGAATGGGGTACACATACAAGTATACCACGATCATTTACAACCATGAAGGAATGCCCCTGGTGATGAGAACACTTAATTGAAATTCCCATTTCTATTTCAGCAGGGAAGATAGCCCATTGGTTTGTGTCTATGGCTCCCTTCATTTGCTAAAAATATTCTGCAAAGTCTAAGATGTAACTGGAATTTAGAAAGTTTTGCATTCTGGTTGCCAAGAAGAATCTGTACTGAGGTGCTGAGGTGGAAGTCAACTCTGTCCTTAATTACAGTGTAGTCCTCATGTTCTTACCACAGTGCACCTACTGTGGTTGCTATTTTAAAGGGGTATTCTTCATCTGGGCATTTAAATTAATTCATCGCCATATATATCTATTACACAGCTCAAAAAAATAAAGGGAACACTCAAATAACACACCCTAGATCTGAATGAATGAAAAATCTCTTTAATACTGGTTCTGTAAAAAGTTGAATGTGCTGCAACAAAATCACAATGGAAAAATGTATTAACTAATGGAGGGATGATTGAAGTCACCCACAAAATAAAAGTGAAAAACACACTACAGACTGATCCAACGTGTGATGAAATGTCCTTAAAAAAGACAAATGAGGTCAGTAATAGTGTGGCCTCCACGTGCCAGTATGGACCTCCCTACAACACCTCAGCATCTTCCTGAGAGGTTATGGATGGTTTCGAGGGATCTCTTCCCAGCCTGAACAAAGCATCCACCAACTCCCAGACAGTACAATGTGACATTTGTGGATGGACGAGAACATGATGCCCAGATGGCTCATCGGACTCAGGTCTGGGGGAATGAGCAGGCCAGTCCATAGCTTCAATGCCATCATCTAGCAGGAACTGCTGACACACTCAGCCACATGAGGTCTAGCATTGTCTGCATTAGGAAAAACAGTTTGCTGCTGGGTTGTTGCCCTCCACGGCCCTCCCCACATCTCGTGTGTGTACCCATGTACTGGCCTGTCTGGTGTGTCTCCAGCCTCTGGACATTACGTGACAGACACAACAAACCTTCTGGCCACAGCTTGCATTGAGGTGCCTCCTGGATGAGCTGCAATACCAGAGCCACAGAGAAGAGTCTGTCTATGCGTGTGAAAGTAACACCAACATTCAAAAAATTACCAAAAACCAGCCAGAAAGCATAGGTATGAGAAGTGCTCTGTGGTCCCACTTCAGAACGCCTTCTTTTTATTCCATTTGCACAACGCATGCAAAATGTTGTCAATCATGTGTTGCTTCCTGTGGACACATTGATTTACAGAAGTTTGATTCACTTGGAGTTATTGTGTTGTGTAAGTGTTCCCTTTATTATTGGCAAGCTGTGTAGATGCGGTAATTTTGGGCGCTATATAAATAAAGGAATTATTATTATTACACAGGTATTTTTTTTTAAATACATCCAATTGTACACTGAAGATTTTAAAATACAGAACAACACACAATTGTGTCAACGTCATTTGACACATTTATAAAAAACAGTGCAAATGCACTAGGTGCGGTTTGCTGTGAAGTGAGCAGAATGCGCCAGATTCGTGAATTGTGGTGCAGTTTCTTAATGAACTTGGTGCTCCCTGCACGCTACAACAATAGGGCACCACTTTTTGGGGGGCTTCTCAACAATAGAGAGTGCAACACAATCTGTCGGACACATGCATAATAATATGGTCACAATGGGATAAGCACCGGATCGCCCCTTTCAGTGCAGAATTTGGTGTGTGTCGGTTTAATGGAGGTTTCGGGGATAATGCAGCCGACATGGTACTTTATAATACCGTCCAGCAGTTTTCACTGAAAAAAAGAATGTGCAAGTCAGGAAAAGAAATGTATGTGAAAACTCTGTGAATATATTTTAACATGAGTAAGTAGCAGTATTTTAACTTATTTAATAAATTTATATACATTCTAAAGCACTGAATAAAACTACTAAATAATATAATTTTAAAAGTACACTGATCAAAATTAGAGAAGACTTTCAGATATGTGTAAGTACGGGAGTTCTGGCACCTGGTGCTAATTACTTAATTATCTGACAAACCCTATTTATTCGCCTCGGACCACTGCGGACCTTAGAAATCAGCGAGTGCAGGTCCGAGTCTTCAGCTACATCTTTAGAGTCACTACAGTTTTCTACTGTCCCGCGCTACCATGAGAGCAGGACCGTTCGTGAAGTCTGAAGTCTGTGAATTTGAGAATAGTGCATCTTTAGAATATTACAAATTCATTCAAGTCCCCCAAGAATGCTGGTCAAGCTCAAAAGATGAATTCAAGAGAGAACTATATCATGTTGAGAATCTCTATGAGTAAGCGTTTTTTCACATGCAGCTGGAATTTCTTGCCATTTCAGCACTGGATCTTTCCGTCATCAAGTGTATAAATAAAAGTAAATGAAATATGGAATTGTTCAGCATAATTTGCTGTAAATAGAGGTCACCACCAGCAGATGATATGAGGGGGTTTTGAGCGTGAAGGGTATTTTTTACCGAATTTCCTGAAAAATACTGTATGTTCATTCATCATGGAGTTTTAGCCTAATTTTGGGAATCCAATAAGTTGGAACATCCTTTATATAAGCTGAATTCTGTCCAAATGCCCTAATTAATTGTATCAACTCCAGAAAAGCTGGTCTGTAGATATTCACGTAGTGAAAAATATAAGTCTATACTCTACAATTTAAAGACCATCATTCTGGAAAATATAAAAACTATTCTTGAAAACACTCATGACAGATGACACTTTCCAAGAGTTAATGTCCTAGCAAATTGACCTCATGATTAGGACAACATGCAATGCTCACAGTCTCAGACTCTACAGGCCTTCATGTTGAAAAAGAGTGAAAAAGTATGGTTTATATGCTAGGGATGCCAGGAAAAGAAAAGTCTCTTCTTAAAAGAACATTTCAGCATGGCTAAAGATTGGGAAAGGTGCATCTGAATACTGTAAATCAAAAGATTTCTTGAACAATGGGGCATATATCATATTATGAATGCCCCAACGATGCATTTCGCAGCGGTACATTAAGAGGCTTCCGCCTCTCGATGAATCAAGACAGGCGGCCGTAAAGCGTTTAGTCTACGCCAGGCAGGACGTTAGAAAAGACCGCCTGCAGCAGCTAGTGTTCCGATGCGGGGACAGTAACGCCAGCGTGGCCCCCTCTCGGCAGCCCGCGCCTCTGCTCGGCCGCCAATGCCCCTCCCTTATGCCTTTCACACCCCGCGCATGTAAAGGTGGCAGAGAGGGCCACGAATAATCGCAATAAGCTAGCATTGCAATTATTCAGGGTCTCTACACCACTGAAAACACAACATACAGCACAAACTCTTCATACTTATGGCCAAGTATGGCAGTGACATCGATCGCAGTCACTGAATTTGACCCTGAACTCTTCTTCTGTATCAAAGTATCCTAGAGTCAAATGTGAGGTCATCACAGGTCACTTTAACACATGTTTACAAGCATTACAGGCAGTTTACTCTTTGAAAAACCATGATTTGCATATAAACCCACATAGAATTTCCCTGTGCTTGCCATGAATGGTCGCAAAGTGACTTACACAATACATCTATTAAATGTTTGAACTGCTTTTTTGATAGTAAGTGTTCTCTTTTGCCTCATCAGGCAAATGATCTTGTCCATAAAATAACCACAGATGGAGGGTCATGTGATCTCTAACTGCCACGAATAATCCGATTATTTATTCATGAATACTATCATAAGGTCTGACAGGGCAATTTTTATGGACAGTTAGCATCACATGACCCCTCATTCTATAATCACTGCACCCAGCTGCACTCAGATTGTGTGCTTGAATGAAATCTGTGCCAGGTCCAGCTTGTAGATTTTAGCTATAACCTGCATCAGTGGTGTGTTACAGGTTATAGTCCATTGGATAGCAAACAGCCCAGCCCATTTGTCTGTTCACTTTCTTTTAAGTCCACAAGCCTCAAAAGTCATGTTTCTTCCTTGTATACCAAATGTCAACTAATACCAATAACTCAGGAATTATGAGATAGCTGCAGAATTACGTTAAGAATTTTCAATTCAAACTCTGATGTAAGCACATCTTTCTGATCTTACTTTTAGCAAGTTGGTGTGAGTGATCTCACATGGTGGGTACCCTGTAGCAATGTGCAGTCATTGCACCCAATCCCATCCACATGATCCAAGAAAATTGGCCCCTAAAATCGATTTGTTGCAAGTTTAAAATCACTGTTGCAAATGTTATATTCCCAATAAAAAGAATGAAATTCTGTCCCAGGGCAG
The DNA here is from genome assembly GCA_019512145.1 of Engystomops pustulosus. Taxonomy (NCBI): domain Eukaryota; kingdom Metazoa; phylum Chordata; class Amphibia; order Anura; family Leptodactylidae; genus Engystomops; species Engystomops pustulosus. Next base: position 149,304,337 of record CM033642.1, read on the forward strand.
CAAATTGTGTCTTAAATCAATGTTAGAGTAGCATGTACAAATTATGGTTATGTCAATTAAACAAGGAAATTTCCATTTATCATGTCAGATGGCTAGCCATACTTACTTACATTAATAGCAAACTCATGTTTGTTATTGCTCAACTAAGAATACTTCTCAAAAATGCTAAGAAAAGTTTTTAATATGAAAAAAAGTTGTGCAACCTTGAGGGCGATCTATTTAATAGGTAAAGGGGATTCTCATCTGGGCATAACATTCAGTTGATAAATCTGCCATTAAAAACATTCTTCATTTAGAATGTTATTAAAAAAAATGTTCCTGTGTGAAGATAATTTCCATAAATGTAGTCATGTGGTCCCTTAGAAAAGAGATGGCTTCCTCGGTACGGCACCTCTTCTGCAGTGATGCACAAATAAACAAAAGGATTGTATGTAACAATGTCCTGGAGTTACTACATGTCGCACAGCCACGTGTGGTAATGCTCGTGAATCCTGGTGGTCGGCAGGACCCTATAGCGCAACCTGGCATGTGCCAGAGTGTGACGTGGTCGTATCGAGGAAGCCATTCGTTTCTAAGGGACAACATGACTACATTTATGAGAAATTATCTTCACACAGGATCATTTTTTTTATAACATCCAATTGAAGAAATTTTATATATGGCAGATTAATGAAACTGAATGTGAATGCCAAGACGAGAATACCCCTTTAAGCAAGGTAAAAACCTCATGTTATAAAAAACATACCATCACTGAGAAAAATAATCCAATTGTGGAGTAGAAATAAAATAATTTATACCACTTCCAAGCTTTTCATTGCCTATGCCACTTGGTAGAAAGATATCGATAGTTTGATCTTTCAGCCGATTATAAAGGGTTGCCAAGATGTTAAAAAAAAATTATATGTGCTCGGGAGGGGGCTGATAAAAATTTTAAAAATATTTACTTATCTCAGAGACACCTTCTGGATTCCCATGCTGCCATCTGTTTAAGGGGCAACAAGCTCTGCTGAGTTGGCTTTGGCAAACACCCCCTCCGTCCCTATTCCAGCACTGTATTATATGGGGACAGGTGTGGGGAGATAGTAGATGGGTGTAAAGGGTGTAAACAAACGGGGCACGGACCGGAAGATGGCAACATGGGGCGCCGGGAGGGACCATGGAGGTAAGTAAATGTTAATTTTTTTTGCAGCCCCTTTGGTCACATATAATTTTTTTAATGTCTTGAACAACTCATTATATAACAACCAGAATCAATCATTTAATTAGATTAAGAGATCCAAAAAGATTCATACTAAGGTAAAAAAGTAGAGGTCATTCAATGGTCAAAAGTTCTAAGTTAGTATAATAATAATAATAACATAATAATCTGTATTAAAGTTATAGAGACTTTACACATGCTAGATACTAATAATATTGAACTGGTTGAGTGTTCGATCCACAGTTCGATAATTGACATATGAATATTGAGTGGGCCTCACAGTTCCCTGCATATCCTTCAGTATCGGCATGAGTCTTGGACGTCGACATTTAGCTATTTCTATATTATGGGTTTTTGAAGTTATATACAGACAGGAGATGAACAAAATGCATACTGAATATTAATAGAAATGATCCTTTGCTCTGCATGTAGACTCTCGCACTCTGATCTCCGCTGACAGTCTGCTTCCAGTTGAATATTTATCTGCCTTTGAAGAGTTTTTCCATAACATCTCACATACTCAGCTTGTTTAGGGAAGGTTACTCAAGGGCCAAAGGGGTATATTTGATTTTCCTTTGAAGAACCTGCAATGTTTACAGGGATTAGAATTACTCCTTCATCCAATTAAAACAGGGAGCCTAGGATTCATGGGTCCTTACAAGTCAGTCACAGTCATGTAGGACCCTTGTATGTTTTTGATGGCTGAATCTTTGTGATATAAAGATGATAAGATTCTGGATCTATGACAAGTTTTGTGGACTTTGCTTTTAAAAAAATGATAGGAATGTTGATGCATAAGTTTATAGGTTTTTTGGTCAATGCCCAATTGGTTTCCAATTAAATTTGCATATGCTTAGTGTAAGGATATTATCACTCAACTATTAGCTAAATGTAATAATAAGGCTATTCTCAAGGCATAGCCATCATCATTATATGTATTCACTTAATCTGTAGGTTGTACAAACGTGTAAAGTAGCAAAGGGAACAGCCAATGAAAGGCGAATACAGATGGCTTCTGAACAATTATATGACAGATATAAAATAAGTACAAATGGTTACTTTACCTATATTCATAAAGCATAATATCAGTTTGGGCATACCTATTTCTAACAAATATCCAATTACATATGTTTCCAAAGTTAGAAGATAAATTTCAAGACAGAAAAAAAAGGTGCAGACACACTTCCTCTGTCCCTGCCTCCTTGCCAGGCCCTGTGCTAACTCACAGACGGCAAATGGTTGCAGTCCTACTCTGGTATGTGTTCAGAGACCCAGACAGATAGACAAAGCACACAGCAAAATCAAATAAACCATATCAAAACAAAGGTGGCGCAGAAGTACAGAACGTGAGAAAAAGAGAAAGCAAAAATGAAGGGTAGGAAATAAACAGCAATATAGCAATGTAAGAAGAGTGCACAGCAAGTGCAAGGAAAAACGGTTGTAACCAGCAATGAGTAAATTGAGAGGGGGTATTATTTGGATTTCTAGTTGCCACCCCACCCACGATTGGTCCAGCTGTTGATCACTCAAACAAAACACCTGAAACACATACTGCTGTAAAGTTCTCGCCCTGTTTACACATCCTCAGATTGACTAATGACTAATAAAATCCACATAGTGAGATCAAAGAAATCACACCATAGACAAAGTATGGTATAATATCTCAATCATTGTGGAGAAGCGATGCCATGAAGGCTGGGCAGATGTGAGATGCTTTATTCACGTCACAAAGGATTATACAGAATCTTTAGTGGGATGGACTGAGCTTGGTTATTTAAAGAAAGGCACTTGCAGAAACAAAGGCTCTGTTTTCCTTGGAGTGTGGTAGTATCGTAAATCAGCCAAAGCCCGCATTCTTTCACTACACAGCAGAGTGTTATCACACTGCTATCAATCTTCATCCACAGTGAGCATTTAGCAAGCATTAAAAATAAAAGCATTTTCATAATTATACAGCAATACTTCACACTACTCTTAAATACATTAAAAGAAATCACCATTTGCTTTTAGCATTAGAACCAAACATACCTTGAGAATGCTGAAGTTACACAGATGCAGAAAACATATTGTTAAATCCCTGAACTGAGGTGTTTGCTGAAAAAAACAATGGGAAATTATGCTATTGAGGCTCTGTCTCTCTGTGGCTGCCCTGGCACTTCTCGCTTACCTTAATTTTGAAACCGCTGTATTCATTGTGTTGTCCCTGACAGCAGAAGTGATCAATTGCTGCCCCATCCCTAACTGCTGTGTATGAGTCATCCATTAGTGAAGTACAGCTTCTCAAGGTATGTTTGAGAAGGGTGAATCCACCCAGCTATCCACCAGAGCACACACCCAGCAAGCTGACTACATACTTATTCAAATTCATACTTCTAGAAAATTCAAACAGCACATGTTTTTCTTCAAAGGAGGAAGGGGGTGCAAGCTTAGTGAGATCGGGCTCCAGATCCTCCAAGTAAACAGCAGAAAATAAGCAGCACTACAGACGTGAGGTGTCAGGTAGCAAAAAAGGTGTTGATCTTATTCATGTTTAAGAGTACAATGAAGTACAGAAGCAACGTTTCGGCCCTAAGAGCCTTGTCAAGCTGAGTGGAGGCAGATTCTGTGCTAAGCAGGTGGGGATCACATCAGTAGGTTGGTAGCTGGCTCTCTGCCTTGCTTCTCCCGATTCTGCGAGCCAGCTGTGATTTTAACAACTGGCTCGACCAAGTTGGGTAGAGTAGAAGTCGGATCCTGCCCCTGATTAACACCTGCAGTTAGTGCTGGCACCGTGCATGACTGGTAACCATTAAATGCACTAGCAAAAGCAATCTTGATGGGGGTTCGTCGATTTTTTCTCAAAAAAATCATTGTCACGTTACTTTTAAAATCCTTTCACTTTGATGCTACTGTAGAACGAGCCTATAGTTTAAGTGCCCCGCAAAAACACTGCGCGGATTTACTAGGTAAAAGCTCGCAATTTAACATTGACTGGAAAGGAATCCATCCGTTTAATGGTTAAAGGATGCCATTTAGTGGTATTCAAACACTACTTTTGCTTAAAAGAATCTACCATCAGATATAAAGATGGTAGATGCCTTCAACGTAATGCTCATACCTTTTCTAGGGGGTGAAATATTTTTCTTTAATCCTTGAATGGCTGTATTATGCTAGAAAAATGACAAATATGTAAATTAGTCTGAGGTGCTATGACCAATACACCCAAGCCCCTTTTGGATCTGTCGCGCTAAATGATTCACGCTTCTTCCTCCCACAGAGCCACAGACAGTCGTCATCTCGCAAGTCTCACAATCCAGCACAGCCAGCGGGATAGTATGATAGCAAGACTTGCAGCCGATGACGTCGGACGAAGCGTCTCGGGTTTTACATATTTTTGGTTGTAAATAAGGTGTTTTTTTAGTGTAATACAGCCATTTGAACTTTAACCCCTTAATGACCGCCCTATCGGGAATCTACGCCGGTCATTAAGGGTACTTCTTCTGATGCGACGCCTTCTACGGGCCGCATCAGAAGAAGATTGTTGGACATGGTTATTATAGTGCCGGTGTCGGGTGTGATAACCCCTTACACGCCGCGGTCAAGCATGACGGGGGTGGCAAGTGTGTCCCCGTGGAGAGGACCCCCCCGGTGTGCTTACCGGGGGATGATCCCTCCGCCGCTGCCCCGGGTCCCGACGAGGACGGGCTGTCGGCTCCTTTCGCGGGTTTTGCCTTCCTGGCAGGACTGGCTGTATAAGTAACTGAGCAGCGAGGCGCATGCTCAGTTACTTACACTATACACTGCAATACAAGTGTATTGCAGTGTAGAGGCTTGAATAAGCGATTGGATGTCATTATTCAAGCCAAAAGGTTGAAAATAAGTGAAAGTAAAAAAAAAAGATTAAATTGTTTATAATAATAATTAATAAATAAATAAAATAAAGTCCCATATCTCCCAGTTAACACTATATGCAAATACAGTATATAAACACAAAACACACAAAAAATGTACATATTTGTATCACGTCCTATTAATCTGTACAATAAATCTAAATCCATATTGAACCCGCTCGGGGAACAATGAAAAAAATAACCATGAAAAACTTCCCATAATATACAATTTTCATCACACACTATCACAAAAAATGTTCTAAAAAATGATCAAAAAAAGCTCATATCCTAATATGATATACTGAAAAGAACAACTCTTTTTGCAAAAAATAAGCCCTCAACCAGATCTGACAACAGAAAAATACAGAAGTTATGGCCCTAAAAAGTTGTCAATAGTAAAAACAATGCGAATTCTCCAATATGGTTTTGCTCAGGGAAATTGAGCAAAGATAAAAAAACATATAAATGAGGTATCACCGCAATCGAGTGAAACATAGAATAAAGATAAAATATTATTTTTACATTACGGGAACGGGGGGAAAAATGCTAAAAATCCAAATAAAAATTGATGATTTTGTTTGTGTCCCCCTTGAAATAGTTAATAAATCTCATGAATAAGCTTAGACCCCCTAAATGAATTATCTATACATTGTATCTCATTCCGTAAAAATTAAGCCCCATATGTTTGCATTACAAAAAAAAAATAAAATGTATAGGTTGTACATGTGACAATACAAATCTGCTGTGAATGGCGCTCCATTCATCTATATCTCGGCCGTGCACCGTACGAGTTTACCACCACATATGGGGTATCAGTACACTCGGGAGGAAATGGGCATCAAACGTGCAGTGCATTTCAATCATTAATTTATTCTGAAAATGTCAGTTTGGCCTAAATGATGTATGTTCCAAAAAAATTCCCTAGTTTCTAAATCGCAGGTCCATATTGTTTTAAACCATGTGAAACACTTAAAGGGTTATGGACTTAATAGAAGTTGTTTTAATACGTTGAGGGGTGAAGTTTCTATAGTGGGGTAATTTATGGGTTTTACTATTACTTAGGCCTTACAAAGTCACTTGGAAGCTGAGTTTTCCCTCAAAATGTTTTGGCAATTTTATGAAAATGAGAAAAATCGCACCTAAAGTCTGCACCTCATAACATCCTAGAAAAGTGAGAGGATGCATAAAATATATCCCAACATAAAGCAGACATTCCGTAAATGTAATTTATCAAGCTTTTGGGTAGTTTTACTTCCTGTCGGAACCAGACATTTCAAACTAGGAAAATGAAGAATTTTTACAAACTTTTGCCAAATTTCACTTTTTTTCAGAACAATCGCAAAACGTATCACTTAAATTTTATAACTAACATGAAGTACAATGTATCACGAGAAAACATTCTCAAAATCACCGGGATATGTTAAAGCGTTCCGAAGTTATAACCATATCGTGGACATGTCAGATTTGAAAAATCGAGTCTGGTATTGAGCTGAAAACTAGTGTCGGTGATAGGGGTTAAAAAAAAATTATCATCCCTAGACAAGGTAAGGAGCATTTCAATTAGGGCATTTACCATCAGTAAGTCTGAGTCCTTTAATGGGTGTTTTGCTTTTTAAAGAAATCTTGGGATAGCAAACTATGGAGCTAAAAATTTGCTATCTCGGCTTCTGGCGCATTATAAGTATAGGTATTGATGGTCATTCCCTCATTTAGCCTTTGCTTCTAGGGTTCCACAAAAATTCGACTAATTCTGAAAATAATAGAGACTGCAGAAAAATAAAGCAACAAGTATAAACATACATTATTGAATTGTACGTTTCTAGCACTCCATCTGCACAATAAATGGCAGGTCCTAGCTGCACCAATCATATCCACTTATTATTCAAGCATTATATTTCAATTGCAGTTTTCCTTGAATACCTGGTCCAATTTTTTTACTGGTGTAACTTTATGTTATGAGAACAGATGTTAGTGCTTTTGATGCAGTAATTCACCTTATTCTATTAGTTGTAAACCTACAACAAAAACTTGCCATATGCTTATGACTTTGAGTCTGAAATATACACATACACCTTACATGCAAACATCCCCCACAACAGCCTAGCCTTCTTTCGGTGGCTGTAGACACTGGGGCCCAGAATACCGGAGTGGCTTGCTTATTGTGAACGAGGACGGCCTACAGCAGGTGTGTCAAGAAAATTGAGGGAGAGGCTGATGCAATAGGTTTCTCCCTGGGGCAACCCTGAGGGGTATGTAGAGGTCCCTGGATGATGAAGAATGGGGAGCCATGATGGTAAAGCACTAGAGGTGGGCGAATTTGTTAAAATTCCGCTCAACCCGATTTGCCGAATTTTTCTACAAAATCTGATTCGACCCGATTCGAATCATGATGAATCATGTTAAAAAAAAGGTATTTCCTGGGTGCAGAGAGCCTGTAGGTGTTTTAGAACGTTGTGCCATGCTCAAATATGCATAGGGAGCGTGGTTGGTCTTCATACAATGCTTGCGTGTTAGTATGACATGCACATGCAGCCGCCACTCTTAGAATCGCTTCACTCTTCAATTCCATGGGCACTTACAGAGGCCAACTCATCAAATAAGTGAAGCAGGAATGCAGTCTAACAAGGTAACATCTGTGCCAGCTCGAAAGGACTGAGATGAGGGCAAGATCCCACTATAACATCAAGAGTGCCTCTTTTTACACTGACATCAGATGATTCCATAGATTATGACAGAACCTGTTCTGTATTAACTTGGATACATGTAGAAACCCCCCAAAAGAGTACAGAGGGTGTCGGCAGTAATTTGGCACAATACAGAGTGTGGAGGTGGCGGCAGAAGCAGGAGGCCACAGAGTGGCACATGACAAAGTGTGGAGGTGGCAGCAACAGCATGAGGTCCAGAGAGTGGCACAATGGACAAATTCTTTAGTTGGCGAATCATGGTAGGCACAGAGTGGCACAAGACTGAGTATGGAGTTGGCAGCAGCAGCATGAGGTCAGAAAGTGGCACGATGACAAAGTGTGGAGATGGCAGCAGCAGCATGAGGTAGAGAGTGGCACAATGACAAATTCTTAGGTGGCAGCAACATGGCAGGTCACAAAGTGGCAATCACAGAGTGAGGAGGTGGCAGCAACATGGGTAAGCACACTAGTGGCACAATGATAGAGTGTGGAGGTGGCGGTAGCGCAGCAGCCCACAGAGTGTCACAATGACAGAGTGTGGAGGTGGCAGCAACCTGGAGGCCACAGTATGGCACAATGACAAGAGTGTAAGGTGGCAGCAACCTGGAAGGCCACAGAGTGGCACAATAAAAGAGTGTGGAGGTGGCTCAGCAGCAGTAGTCCACAGAGTGCTGTATTACAAAGAGTGACAGGTTCTTTGGATTTCTGTTATGAATAAGAAAATTACACAGTCAACAATATTTAAAAATTATTGTAATACAAAAGTATAAAGAGGTAAATATCAAAGATTATACTCACAACACTGTCAACTTTCATTGATGAGCTCCGGCACAAAATACTTCTATCACTTATCAACTTAAAACTGTCCAGCATCATTGAGACCTTCCGGCAGGTAGGGGTCTTCACGGACTATCACCAAGCAGTAGAATGACAGGTATTGACAGGTATCATCAGGTCTTGAGGCGTCACACAAGTACCAAATCAGTATAGCATCAGTCAGGTAGATAGCTCTCATTCTCTCAAATCCACTGCCAGTGATAGTACGGGTTTTATACCCATGTCTGTGCGTCACCAAACTATATGGAAAAACATATGTATGCACATGTTTTTCCCATTATTCTCTAATGGTATAGTTTCCCATGAAAATGGCCAATTTTCATTGGAAAGCATCCAGGAGATGAGCGCATCCCGAAGATAGCGCATCCCAGCAGGTGTGTAATGCCAACAGAGTGCACATAAGGATAAAATATGTCAAACTAATGAGAATAAAATGTCAAATAAAATGAGGATCAAAATATGTTGATTTGGGCTCATTCACAGATGAAATAAGGTTACATGAACTGTCTTTTATCTGAGAGCAGCCATGTTGTATCCTAGACTCCATTTTGGTTTTCCATTAAAGTGCACAATGGCACAGTGTGGAGGTGGCAGCAACTAGTAGGCAACAGAGTGGCACAATGAAAATATGGAGATGTCAGAAGCAGCATGAGGTCAGAGAGTGGCACAATGACAATTCTTTAGGTGGCGCAGCAACATGGTAGGCCACAGAGTGTCACAATGACAAAGTGTGGAGATGGCAGCAGCAGCATGAGGTCAGAGAGTGGCACGATGACAAATTGTTTAGCTGGCAGCAACATGGTAGGCCACGCAAGTGGCAAAATGACAGGTATGGAGATGGCAGAACATGGTAAGCCAAAGAGTGGCACAGTGTAGAGTGTGGAGGTGGTGGCAGCAGCAGGAGCCCACAGAGTGGCACAATGACAAAGTGTAGAGGTGGCAGCAACATGGTAGGCCACAGCGTGGCACAATGACAGAGTAAAGAGAGGGCAGCAACATGGTAAGCCACAGAGTGGCACAATGATAGAGTGTGGAGGTGGCGGCAGCAGCAGGAGCCCACAGAGTGGCACAATGACAAAGTGTGGAGGTGGCAGCAACCTGGTAGGACACAAAGTGGCACCATGACAAAGTGTGGAGATGGCAGCAGCAGCATGAGGTCAGGGAGTGGCACGATGACTAATTCTTTAGGTGGCAGCAACATGGTAGGCCACAGAGTGGCACAATGACAGAGTGTGGAGGAGGCGGTAGCAGTAGCCCACAGAGTGTCACCATGACAGAGTGTGGAGGTGGCAGCAACATGGTAAGCCACAGAGTGGCACAATAACAGAATGTGAGGTGGCATCAGCAGCAGTAGCCCACAGAGTGGCACAATGGCACAGTGTGGAGGTGGCAGCAACCTAGTAGGCAACAGAGTGGCACAATGACAAAATATGGAGATGTCAGAAGCAGCATGAGGTCAGAGAGTGGCACAATGACAAATTCTTTAGGTGGCAGCAACATGGTAGGCCACAGAGTGTCACAATGACAAAGTGTGGACATAGCAGCAGCAGCATGAGGTCAGAGAGTGGCACGATGACAAATTGTTTAGCTGGCAGCAACATGGTAGGCCACAGAGTGGCACAATGACAGAGTATGGAGATGGCAGCAACATGGTAAGCCAAAGAGTGGCACAATGATAGAGTGTAGAGGTGGCAGCAACATGGTAGGCCACAAAGTGGCACAATGACAAAGTGTGGAGATGGCAGCAGCAGCATAAGGTCATGGAGTGGCACGATGACAAATTCTTTAGGTGGCAGCAACATGGTAGGCCACAGAGTGGCACAATAATAGTGTGGAGGTGGCGTCAGCAGCAGGAGCCCACAGAGTGGCACAATGACAAAGTGTGGAGGTGGCAGCAATCTAGTGGGCCACGGAGTGGCACAATGACAAAGTGTGGAGATGGCAGCAGCAGCATGAGGTCACAGAGTGGTGCGGTGACAAATTCTTTAGGTGGCAGCAACATGGTAGGCCACAAAGGGGCACAATGACAGAGTGTGGAGGTGGCAGCAACATGGTAAGCCACAGAGTGGCACAATGATAGAGTGTGGAGGTGGCATCAGCAGCAGCATCAGGAGCCCACAGAGTGGCACAGTGACAGGTTGTGGAGGTGGCAGCAACATGGTAAGCCACGGAGAGGCACAATGACAGCGTGTGGAGGTGGCGGCAACATGGTAGGCCACAGAGTGGCACAATGACAGATTGTGGAGGTGGCTGACAATTCCATTCCCTGGTAAAGATGGTGGGTGCAGATGGAGCAACTGGCAGCAGATGTGTGGCATCAGGGAGGTGGCAGCATCAGAATAGAGGCTGAGGCAGGTAGTTAGAATCCAGACTCATTTCTCAATGTTTGGAGGAGGCGTCATGGCTGATCTAATCTGATGCATAAGGCATTGGTGTGTTGAAATCCTGGACGATCCAAGCCTGATTTATCTTGACAAAGGTCATTCTCCACATTACGGGTAGACAAGCAGATTCTCCTTGGGGTAACGATGGCCCCCGCCGCACTGAACACCCGCTCTGATGCCACAATAGTGGCCGGGCAGGACAGCTTCTCTACCGCAAAATCGGCAAGTTGCGTCCACGCATCAAGTTTGGCTGGCCAGTAGTCCATGGGATCCTCTACCTGGGGTGGTAAAGTGCTATCCAAGTAGGCCAGCACCTGCTGGTGCAGGGTCTGCTCCATGTCCTGGTGCTGCTGCTGGTGGCGGCTACCCTCCTCACTAGGTGGGCGAGGGAAGTTGCTGCTGATGGAGCTGCTACTGCTCCTACCCCCATCTCCCCACAGCAGCCGTGGGTATAGTATGTGAGCAATCACTGCCAGGAATCCCCTGGTCAGACCGTCAGAGGATGGAAACTGTCGCACAAAGGCAGCGGCCAACAGTCTTTTCAGTATTTTCTTTCTATAGTATGCCAGTTGTACCTCCCTCTCAGCAGCTGGAAAAAAGTCACCCATTTTTGACTGGTAGCGAGGGTGGAGAGCCAAAACTCAGGGTGCATGGGCCATCCCTCCTCGGTACAGCGCGGACACCATGTTCCTCCCATTGTCTGTCACCATGGTTCCGATTTTCAGCTGTCGCAGAGAAAGCCACAGTTTGATTTCTTCTTGCATGACACAGAGCAGTTCCTCCCCTGTGTGTTCGCCCACGCACACCGCTGTGTCCTGCACATGTGGTATGATGGAGCAGCACTTAGACTTGTGGATGCTGAGGTGGTAGTGGAGAAGCAGGAGGCGGACCCTGGCGCATGAGCAGCAGCTTGACAACGTGGAGGAGAAAGCGGCGTCTCTTTTTCCAGTTGTTGGTGTGGCTGGGCAGGAAGCACATTCACCCCTGGCCGTGACCGTAGTTACAGTTCCACATGTCCACGCTGCCGTGCACCTTGGAAGAAACCGATAAGCTCAAGGACTGGCCCACCTTCTGTTCTACATATTTGTGAAGGGCTGGTACTGCCTTTTTTGGAAAAAAATTTGGCTTGGAACTCCCCACCTCGGTTTGGCACAAGCCATTAGTTCTCTGAAGGGTGCAAAGTCCACAACTTGGAAAGGGAGGAACTGCAGTACAAACATTTCTCCAGAAGCATGGTTAGCTTCTGCACCTTAGGATGGCTGGTCGCATACAGTTGTCTTTTTGTAATCGCCTCATGCAATGACTGCTGCTGCCATGCATAGCGAGGAGCAGGAGTGTCCGGACCAGGAGATGATGTCAAAGAAGAACTGTTCCCTTCGGCAGAGGTGCTGCAGCCTTGACTGGCTGAAATGGCATGTGTGCCACTAGGTGCTGCTGCTGTTGCTGCGGTGGCAGGTTGGATCTCCACATCTGTACCACGTTTCTCCCAGGCCATTGGATGGTAACGTGCCAGTTTTGAACGGCAGGGCAGTGTTAGCTCCCTGGTCACGCTTACTTTTGCCCGCAGATTCTACATATACACATGCTCAGTGCCCTGATGTTAACAAAAAAAAAACTGCACACTGCGAGGTGGTGATTTTACGCCAACATGCTGCGATAGTGACTACAAACCGCTGCCTCACTGAGCCTCTGTGCCACTGCTTACTTGGACCTGCGAAGCGTTTGTACCCGCGACTGTTTGGCTCCCGTTCCTCGCACTGCTGCCACCCTGCTGACTCACGGCCACAGTAGCCCCACCTCTTCACTGCCAGAAGCTGATGACTGTCTCAAGGAGTTCGTCCTCGCTGTATAGTGGCGCTGAGCACAACCAGTAGATCTCTAGCTGAGGGAAATGAACAGGACAGAGGCTGGTTGAGAACGGTGAGCGCCACTGACCTGCTCCTGGGCCATGCCAGCTAAGTGTTGTATCTGACAAACCACAGACTCTTTTTTCCTATTCACTTCAGCAACATGTACTGTTCTGTGTATTTCTCATTATTACACAATTTATGGATATCTATGGATGGCTTTCTTTGATGTGTCTATGTGCCAGTGTGGATAGAGAGCTTGAACATTTGTATAATACTTACTGCATATAGAGTATAAGCCTGAAAGTATAAGCGAGGTAACTAATTTTAATCACACAAAAACTGGGAAAACACAGCTCCCCCAGTATATAGCCTGTAGATCCTGTCTCCAGTATATAGCCTGCCAGCCGCGCCCCCCAGTATATCAGCCAGCCCCCATATACGCTGCCAGCCTCCTGAAGTATATAGACATTCCACCCTGCCCCCTGGTATATAGCGACCACCCCCTGTGTCATACAGCCAGCAAGCCTACTCTAGGTTATAGCTGCCAGCTCCCCCAGTTATATAGCCTGCCAACCCCTTTATATAGCGTGCAGTCGGTAGTATATGCCTGCCAGCCCCCTAGTATATAGCCTTCCAGCCCACTAGTATATAGCCTGCCAGCCACAAAGTATTAGCCAACCTTCCTCCTGTAGTTATATAGCCTGCCAGCCCTGCCCGAGTAAGCCAAGCTTTTAATAAAATAATTAACACCGTACTCACCTTTCCGACGGCCCCCATAGGTCCTCTTCTTGTTCGGATCCTCTTTTGAGTCTTCGGTCTTCTTCAGCTCTCTTCGGGTCGTTAAGCTCTTTTCGCATTTCATGCTCGGCTGCACACACACAATGACATCAGCCGCTTGCCGATGTCATTATTTGGAGCACCGGCATTGCATGAGGATCTGAGAGGAGCGGAACGACCCAAAGAGGAGCCAAATAGAGGAGACGAAGAGCAGAAGAGCCGAAGAAGCACCACGAGCCGCAAGGAGCATGAAGAAGAAGGAGGAAAAAGGCCTACAGGAGGGGGGGGGGTGAGTACTGTGTTAATATTTATAATGGACTCGAGTATAAGCCAAGTTAGGTTTTTTCAGCAAAACTCGGCTCTTAAAAATATTTGTGATAGAGTTAATGTCGAAGAGCATTATATGTTAACTACCATATTTTTCGGGACTATAGGGCGCACAAAAAATCCTTTGATTTTCTCAGAAATAGTCCTGTGCGCCTTATATATGAACGTACTTACAGACAACAGCTCCTTGAAATGTGCACAGGTCTGCCACCTGCTGGTCATTATCCTTATAATTAGGTGTGCTATATATCCGGTGGTTATAATCTGAAAAATACGTGGAATAGTTTTGTACCTCTCGTTGTTGAAGAAGAAGTTTGTGGAAAGGGAATTTGAAATTTAAAAAAAATAAATAAATAAAGCAGTCTTCACATCAGTATGTATTATGTTTCTGAAAACCTTAAAAGATTCTTGAAACCATTTTAGCCAGGTGGATAAGTACCTTAATTACTCGAGTATAAGCTAGTTTTTCAGCACAAAAAAAAATGTGCTGAAAACCCAAACTCGGCTTATACTAGTTAAAAAAATTAATAGGTTTACCAGGTTTTTGTGTGGTAAAATTAGGGGCCTCGTGCTTATACTTGGGTCGTTAACTCGAGTATATACGGTAGGTAGATTAAGATGAACGTGCTCAGTGTTTAAAAACTTTTATTGGCTAACTAAAAAGATTATGGCAATTGCAAGCTTTCAAGACTACTAGGTCTCTTAAGGTAATATCAGGCACCATGTCTGATGAAGGACCTAAGTGTCTTAAAAGCTTGCAATGTACTTTTTTTAGTAGCCATACAAACTATGTTTGATGTTGAGCAAAAAAGAATCTAGAAGATAGAAAGGTCCCTTTCTGTGGGGGGTAGTGTCGTGGCTGGCTGGTCTTTGTGTTGCTTTATGGCGGGGGGGGGGCAGAATCTCCATTTTTCATGGTTTACAGTATTTAGTGAGCATGCAATAGATTTAGAAGTGATAATATTGCTTTTAGTTGCAGCAAGCAACGTTGCCAATCTAAGTGCTTGGTTTCACGCGGCATGTGACTACAGAAGCAAATAAACTGGTTGAGAGAGGAAATGTGAATTATACTGTAATGGCACCCATGTAAAACACATCGCTAGCAGGGGAAGACCTATGGGTGCTTCTGGGATATTGATGGCTAATTGAAGCTGAGAAATACAACCTTTATGTTGTGATTAACTTTTCATTTCAAATTACATAAGACATGAGATAAACCTTACCATTAGCGTTTTTGAGAAAGCATGCTATTGGTTGATAGAATGTAAATTTACTTCCATTGACTGTGCATACACCTGGATGTTAAGGAAAAAAACTAAGCTAAAAAACTGAAAAGCAAGTTACCTGCTGATCACCAACCACCTACAATTCTCATAATTATTTCCCTATAGGATATGACTGCAAAACAAAAAACATATCATGAATAATAATCTAAAAGTTCACACAAAGTATTACAAAGTAGCAAATATCAAAAGTGAATGCCTTAGAAGTCTGATTTCAGCAATAAGATGCGTTTAATATAATAAACCATCCAGCCAGCCGTGGTGCCAGCTCTCCAGTGAGAAAAACAGAAAATGGGGTTACTGACAGTTACCAGTTGTTTAACCTGAAATAAAACCTTAGATGGTTTCTTTTCTCGTTTTAGAACAGATGTCTGCTCTAACCAGGGAACATGGTTTTCTGTTCGTGTGGGGAGATTGAGGATAATAGTTAGAAGGTTAAAAAACACAGGTTTGTCATCGAGGCTGGAAAGAAGGGAAGACAAGCGAGAGCCTATGACCTCATTTCTTCAGGGCTTGAATCAGGCAAAATTATAGGGTACGTAAAGACCTTTCGCAACTTGGCTTCAGAGATTTTTAAGGAAAACACTTTTGTAATAAACCTTTATTATTGTTATAGCCTTGCAACATATGCACAGAAAAAATGTACACATTTAAAAAAAACCTCATACGGTTAAATCTTAAGGGGCTTCAATGAATGCTGCTATTACAATAAAAAAAGATCTAAAATTCACATACATGATCCAAGACACTGCAATTTCCTATGGACGAAGTGTGAACATTGAAACATGTAAGGGGGTAAAAGCAAGAAACAGTTAAGATGGTATTGCCCTTGATAATCCTTATAACCATGTTGGGTACCATATACCAGATTTTGACTGAAATTTCTGTATTCTGAAACAGTATCTGGCAGGAATCCTTTCGTAACATAGGGCATGTAGCTTGGTTTGGGTGGGACACAAGCCACTATGTGTATAATACACTTGTAGCAGAAGTGGACTGCATGTGCTAGCATTGGGGGGCACATGGATAACTGATGTTATAACTCTGGATTCCTACCCTTAAATGGCATGTGTGCCACTAGGTGCTGCTGCTGTTGCTGCAGTGGCAGGTTGGATCTCCACATCTGTACCACGTTTCTCCCAGTCCATTGGATGGTAACGCTGCATGTTTTGACGCAGGGCCGTTGTTAGCTCCCTGGTCACGCTTTACTTTCTGCCCGCAGATTCTACATATACACACGCTCAGTGCCTGATGTCTTAACAAAAAAACTGCCACACTGCCGAGGTGGTGATTTTACTGCCAACATGCTGCGCATAGTGACTACCAAACCGCTGCCTCACTGAGCCTCTGTGCCACTGCTTACTTGGACCTGCGAAGCGTTTGTACCCCGCGACTGTTTGGCTCCCGTCCTCGCACTGCTGCCACCCTGCTGACTCACGGCCACAGTAGCCCCACCTCTTCACTGCCAAGCAGCTGATGACTGTCCTCAAGGAGTTCGTCCTCCGCTGTAATAGTGGCGCTGAGCCCAGACCACCTAGTAGATCTCTAGCTGAGGGAAATGAACAGGACAGAGGCTGGTTGAGAACAGGTGAGCGCCACTGACCTGCTCCTGGGCCATGCCAGCTAAGTGTTGTATCTGACAAACCCACAGACTCTTTCTTCCTATTCACTTCAGCAACATGTACTGTTTCTGTGTCATTTCTCATTATTACACAATTTATGGATATCTATGGATGGCTTTCTTTGATGTGTCTATGTGCCAGTGTGGCATAGAGAGCTTGAACATTTGTATAATACTTACTGCATATACTCGAGTATAAGCCTGCACAAGTATAAGCCGAGGTAACTAATTTTAACACAAAAAACTGGGGAAACACAGCTCCCCCAGTATATAGCCTGCTAGCTCCTGTCCTCCAGTATATAGCCTGCCAGCCCCTGCCCCCCAGTATATAGCCAGCCCCCCAGTATATAGCCTGCCAGCCCCTGAAGTATATAGACATCCACCCCCTGCCCCCCTGGTATATAGCCGACCACCCCCTGCTGTCATACAGCCTACTCTAGTGTATAGCCTGCCAGCTTCCCCCCAGTATATAGCCTGCCAACCCCTCTATTATATAGCGTGCCAGTCCGGTAGTATATAGGGGGCATCCTGCCAGCCCCCTAGATATTACCTTCCAGCCCCCACCTATATATAGCCTGCCCATCCACAAAGTATATAGCCAACCTTTCCTCCTGTAGTATATAGCCTGCCAGCCCCTGCCCCGAGTAAGCCAAGCTTTTAATAAAAATAATTAACACCGTACTCACCTTTCCGACGGCCCCCATAGGTCCTCTTCTTGCTTCGGATCCTCTTTGAGTTCTTCGGTCTTCTTCAGCTCCTCTTCGGGTCGTTAAGCTCTTTTCGCATCTTCATGCTCGGCTGGCACACACAATGACATCAGCCGCTTGCCGATGTCATTATTTGTGAGCCACCGGCATTGCATGAGGATCTGAAGAGGAGCGGAACGACCCAAAGAGGAGCCAAATAGGAGCGGAACGAGCCGAAGAGGAGCAGAACGACCCGAAGAGACACTGGAGCATCGGAAGCAAGAAGAGGACCTACAGGAGGGGGGGGGTGAGTACTGTGTTAATATTTATAATGGACTCGAGTATAAGCCAAGTTAGGTTTTTTCAGCAAAACTCGGCTTAAAAATTATTTTGTGATAGAGTTAATGTCAGAAGAGCATTATATGTTACTACCATATTTTTCGGACTATAGGGCGCACAAAAAATCCTTTGATTTTCTCAGAAATAGTCCTGTGCGCCTTATATATGAACCGTACTTACAGACAACAGCTTCCTTGAACTGTGCACAGGTCTGCCACCTGCTGGTCATTCATCCTTATAATTAGGTGTGCCTTATAATCCGGTGCGCCTTATAATCTGAAAAATACGGTAATTAAGTTTTGTACCTCTAGTTGTTGAGAAGAAGTTTGTGGAAAGGGAATTTGAAATTTAAAAAAAATAAATAAATAAAGCAGTCTTCACATCAGTATGTATTATGTTTCTGAAAACCTAAAAGATTCTTTGAACCATTTTAGCCAGTGGATAAGTACCTTATATACTCGAGTATAAGCCTAGTTTTTCAGCACAAAAAAAATGTGCTGAAAACCCAAACTCGGCTTATACTCGAGTAAAAAATATATAGGTTTTACCAGGTTTTTGTGGTAAAATTAGGGGCCTCGGCTTATACTTGGGTTCGCCTTATACTCCGAGTATATACGGTAGATGAAAGATGAACGTGCTCAGTTGTTAAAAACTTTTTATTGGCTAACTAAAAAAGATTATGCAATTGCAAGCTTTCAAGACTACTTAGGTCTCTTCATCAGGTAATATCAGGCACCATGTCTGATGAAGAGACCTAAGTAGTCTTAAAAGCTTGCAATTGTCATTTTTTTAGTTAGCCAATACAAACTTATGTTTCTGAGTGAGCAAAAAAGACTTTAGAAAGCAGAATCTCCATTTTTCATGTTTCAGTATATTAGTGAGCATGCAATAGATTTAGAAGTGATAATATTGCTTTTTAGTTGCAGCAGCAACGTTGCCAATCTAATGCTTAGGTTTCACGCGGCATGTGACTACAGAAGCAAATAACTGGTTGCAGAGGAAATGTGAATTATACTGTAATGGCACCCATGTAAACACATGCTAGCAGGGAAGACCATTGGGTGCTTCTGGAATTGATGGCAATGAAGCTGAGAAATACAACTTTTATGTTTTGTATTATAACTTTTCATTTCACATTACATAAGACATGAGATAAACCTTACCATAGCGTTTTTGAGAAGCATTGCTATTGTTGTATAGAATGTAAATTTACTTTCATATTGACTGTGCATACACCTGGATGTTAAGGAAAAAACTAAGCTAAAACTGAAAAGCAAGTTACCTGCTGATCACCAACACCTACAATTCTCATAATTATTTCCCTATAGGATATGACTGCAAAACAAAAACATATATGAATAATATATCTAAACGTCACACAAAGTATTACAAAGTAGCAATATCAAAGTGAATGCCTTAGAAGTCTGATTTCAGCAATTAAGATGCTGTTTAATATAATAAACCATCCAGCCAGCCTTGGTGCCAGCTCTCCAGTGAGAATAAACAGAATTGGGTCAATACTGCCAGTTACCAGTTTGTTTAACTCTGAAATAAAACCTTAGATGGTTTCTTTCTCGTTTTAGAAACAGATGTCTGCTTCTAACCAGGGAACATGGTGTCTGTGGCGGAGATAATTAGCTAGAAGGTAAAAACACAGGTTTGTCATCGAGGCTGGCAGAAAGGAATGACAGAGAGCCTATGACCTCATTTCTTCAGGGCTGAATTCAGGCCAACTTATAGTGTACGTAAAAGACCTTTCGCAACATTGGCATTCAGAGATTTTTTAAGGAAACACTTTTGTAATAAACCTTATTTATTGTTATAGCCTTGCACACTATGCACAGAAAAAATGTACACATAAAAAACCTCATACGTTAAATCTTTAAGAGCCTTCAATGAATGCTGCTATTACAATAAACAGATCTAAAATTCACATACATATTGTCCAAGACACTGCAATTTCCTATGACGAAGTGTGAACATTGAACATGTAAGGGGTAAATGCAATAAACAGTTAAGATGGTATTTGCCCTTGATAATCTCTCTATACCCACTGTTGGGCTTTACCATATTACCAGATTTTGACTGAAATTTCCTGTATTCTGAACAGTATCTGGCAGGAATCCTTTCGTAACATAGGGCATGTAGCTTTGGCTTTGGGGGTGACCAAGCCCTTATGTGTATAACTACCACTTTGTACAGTAAGTGTGCATACTGCATGTGCTAGCATTGGGGGCCACATGGATACTTGATGTTTAAATATGGATGCTGAACATGACAAGCACGTTCTATTGGTAGGGAGCCCAGGGTCATATATTGCTGACCATTGTAATGACCATTGGTCAAATTTTAGAATTTTCTAAAATGTTTTTTAGTCAAAAGTACTGCTAGTGTAGACATTTTTACATATCATTTTATATAAAAAAAATACTAGTCCTTATTTTTCATTAACTAAACAATCCATACACAGTTCTTGTCTACCAGAAGATTAGCGTGTTTATTATGTTTCTTTTCCATTCTACTTTTTTGAGTAGTAATCCTTAAAGGTGTATTCACATCTGGGCATTCAAATTTCATTTAATTCAAATATATTCCTTCAATATATGCATGTCATTGTGAAAATGTATCAGTGTAAATGCAGCCATGGTGTTCCTTAGAAACAAGATAAGTGTCCTTGGATACGACCACCTCTGCACCCTGGCAGCAAAGGCCATACATTCACTATAGAGTCCTGTTTGATCTTCTCGCTTCAGTGTTCATTACCACAGGACGGCTGTGAGACATGCGGAAACTCCCGGCCCTTTCATATGCAAAAAAAAACATTTATTTCTGTGCAATTCAGCAGTGGTGGTCATATTCAAGGACAGCAATCTTGTTTCTATGGCCATATGACTACATTTACGGGAAATCATCTTCACATAGGTACATTTTTTAAAATAACATCCAGTTGAAGAAATGTATGTATAGATTCAATTAAATATCAATGCCCAGATGGGAATACATCTTTAAGTTTTTGCTTTGTTATATATACTCTTCATTCCCTAATGATTCCTTTTAGTAGGCAATTTGCCTAGCATCAGGCACCACCTCCGGCATATGGCACTGCTATGAAACAAGTCTGTTAGCACTGAGAAGAGTAATGGACTGCCCTAGTACAAAAAAATTGGCAAAGGATGAAGCAAGATAGCCAGTACATCAAAGGCATATGTATTATTGTTTTTTTTTTTCGAGTGATGCCTTTTTTCTTTTCATTGTTTCATTCATATTTGCCAGGTTGCCTATTTCATTTCATATTGTGCCTTTTTCTCATCAACTAGGAGATTAGATTCATCTTTGGCATTTTTGTTTCTAGGTCATGTAGGTTTCAGTTTCTGGGGTATAGAGGACATCTTTATCAATGAGGTCCATCTCAGCTCAGCCCACGTGATTTTGTCAACCAAAAAAAAAGCACAATCAGGTATATAGAACACATAAGGTTATACATTTTCACATCAAAATGTGATCAGGGTAGCTGACTTGGGGAGCGGTTGGCTAAAATCTTCTGAAGGCTCCTGGCATTTAGCAGTGTCAGAGGAGGTCAGAGGAGAGTCGAATTAAGTTACATAAGCTTTTACATTATTCCAATATGGCCCACATGGTGTAAAAAATTAGAAGTCTTTTTAGCTGCACCCAGAGGAAAGACCATGGAGGACACCTGGTGCACCCACCATCTGCTCAATAGAATATGGCACATTTGGATATAACTCATATAACTAATTTCAATAAAAAGTGTCCATAAAATTGCACTTGAGCAGCTATCACAATCACAAGGCATTAGAGTAGGAAGCATTAACTCAATAATGTACCTTTAAGCCGAATCAATAGAAGTACAACCATCAAGCCCAGGAGCTGTGCAGTATTGTCAGACAACATAGTATCATAGTATATAAGGCTGGAAAAAGACCATCAAGTCCAACCTTTAAGAATTAAATAAATGTTTTATCCCCATAACCCGTGATATTTTTTCTCTCCAGAAAGGCATCCAGGCCTCTCTTGAACATGTACATAGAGTCCGCCATAACAACCTCCTGCGGCAGAGAGTTCCGCAGTCTCACTGCTCTTACAGTAAAGAACCTTTGTCTATGTTGATGGTAAAATCGCCTCTCCTCTAGGCGTAGAGGATGCCCCCTTGTCCTGGTCACAGGCCTAGGTATAAAAAGATCTTTGGAGAGATCCTTGTACTGTCCGTTCAGGTATTTGTACATTGTAATGAGGTCTCCCCTCAGTCGTCTTTTTTCTAAACTGAATAATCCCAAATTTTTTAATCTTTCAGTGTATTCTAGTTCCCCCATTCCCCTAATAATCCTGGTTGCTCTCCTCTGTACCCGTTCCAGCTCTGCTAAATCCTTTTTATACACTGGTGCCCAAAACGGTACACAATATTCCATGTGTGGTCTGACCAGGGATTTGTATAAGGGCAAAACTATGTCTTTATCATGAGAATCTATTCCTCTCTTGATACATCCCATAATTTTATTTGCTTTAGCAGCAGCCGCCTGGCTCTGGTCACTAAAATTAAGTTTACCATCCACCAATACCCCCAAGTCCTTTTCAGCTTCAGTTTTACTAAGTAATTGACCTGATAGTAATGGGGTCTGTTATATGCAGTGTTTAGTAAGTTGAAGACTGATTAGCAGGGAGACAACAAATCTGGTTGCACATTGGGCGGTAAACAGATTAGCAGGGAGACAACAAATCTGGTTGCACATTGGGCGGTAAACAAGATGACTGCAAACAACCTATACACTGCACAATGTCATCACGTAAACCCCACTTGGTCGCCTTGTTGCAATGCCAATCATAAAATTGGGAGAGTAGCCAAGAGCATAATATTCTCCCTAACCTGCAGATTCCCACCTAAAAAATAAATACAAACTTATTCTCCCTAACCTGCAGATTCCCACCTAAAAAATAAATACAAACTGAAAATGGAACAGTGGAAATCAGAATGCTACTGTTTTAAGCCCAGATAAAAATGGAACAGTGGAAATCAGAATGCTACTGTTTTAAGCCCAGATAATTACCCATATCAGCATACAGGCAGCCATTTGATAAACTTCAACTAAGTTAGTGGCAACTAATTCACCAATCCAGAATGCTCAAAAACACACAATCCATTTTGAACAGACAAGCCTCAATAGATTATGAGCACAACCCTGGCAAGCATTTTATAGGTCCAAACAAGGACCCAAATGCTATTGGTCGCCTACACTCTCTCTAGTAAGCCCTAGTTGAATCCTTGAAATATTTTTTGACATGACTCAAATGTTTAAAGGGCACCTACCACCCCGATTCTACCTATAAAGGTAGAATGGGTGGTAGGTGGATGAATGGGACGTGAGGATAGCCCTTTTTTGGGCTAATCCTCACGTCCCGGGTGTCTTTTAGAAAACTTTAATGTCGGAATATGTAAATTTTTTTATGCGGCTACTGGCGTGGAGTAGCAGGACATGAGGCTACTAGTCGCGGCTACTCCATGCCCATCATCATTAAAAATGATGATTAAAAAGCATTGTCCTTATACCTAAATGGTTCCTTTCCATGGCTGCAATGGTACAAAATCAGTTTGTAAACTTACATGCAACTCACCTGATGTGAGTCCAATGATAGTAATGGGGTAAAGCGTAATACAAAATCAATGATATTATGATCACTATTCCCCAGGTTCCCCCCAACCTGTAGTTTTGATACCCTATCAGGTCTGTTGGTTAGGATAAGGTCCAGCAGTGCCCCCCCTCTTGTTGGCTCCAGGACTAGTTGCGACAGGTAATTGTCTTGTTTTAGACAAGAACCTGCTACCTTTGAAGGACCTGCAGGTTTCTGCCCCCCAGTCAATATCTGGGTAATTGAAGTCCCCCATGATAAGTACTTCACCATGCTTTGAAGCCGCATCCATTTCACTTATCAGCATTTCCTCTGCTGCCTCCATTATATTTGGAGCCTTATAACAAACCCCTAGTAATATTTTATTATTCTTTTTCCCTCCCCTTATCTCCACCCATAGGGACTCCACATTTGCATTTGCGTTACTGATGTCATCTCGCAAGACAGGCTTGAGGCAAGAATTCACATATAAACAAACCCCTCCCCCTTTTTTATTTATACGATCCTTTCTAAAAAGACTATAACCATCTATAGTAACAGCCCATAACTACTGTCCAGCCATGTCTCGCTGATACCCACTATATCATATTTTCGCTCCAACATCAAGAGTTCCAGCTCCTTCATTTTGTTTGTGTGGCTTCTGGCATTTGTGTACATACACTTTATATGGTTTTCCCTGTCCGTATTCCTTTTGTTCTTATTCCCCAATTTCATTCCAGCCCCCCGTCCTCCCCCATGGACTATGACTCTTCCCAGCTCTCTATCTACACTGTCTATTTGCCCTGCACAATTGTAGTTGCCCTCCCCCCAGGTTTCTAGTTTAAACACTCCTCCAACCTTCTAGCGATTTTTTACCCCAAAACAGCTGCACCCTCCCCATTGAGGTGCATCCCATCCCTACTGTAGAGCCTGTAGTCGACAGAAAAGTCAGCCCATTTCTCCATGAACCCAAAACCCTCCTTCTTACACCAACTTTTGAGCCACTTATTTACCTCCCTGATCTCCCGCTGCCTTTCTGGTGTGGCACGTCCTTGCCCTGAGCTTATAGCCTAAATCCCTGAAATCATTTTTAAGGACCTTCCACCTACCTCTTACTTTGTCATTAGTGCCAATGTGGACCATGACCGCTGGTTCCTCACCAGCCCCTCTCAGTAATCTGTCAACCCGATCCGCAACATGCCGAACCCGAGCACCCGGCAAACAACACACTGTTCGGTATGCACGGTCTTTGTGACAGATTGCCCTGTCTGTTCCCCTAATAATCGAATCTTCCAATATCAGCACCTGTCTCATCTTGCCTGTGCTCCCATTACCCTTCTTACTGGAGCAGACAGTCCCCTGGTTGCTAGAGGCCATGTCTTGCTGCAGCATTGCTACCCCAGAGCTGATATCCCCCTCATCCGCCAGCCTGGCAAACTTATTGGGGTGCACCAGATCAGGACTAGACTCCCTTCAACTCTTCCCTCTACCCCGCCTTCTACATGTTACCCAACTAGCTGCCCCCTCACTCTGAACCTCCATACTTCCCTCCCCACACCCATCTTCCCCAGAAAGTTTGTGCTCCAGAAGCACCAAACTTCGCTCCATATTGTCAATTGCCCACAGCCTTGAAACCTGCTCATTTAGATCCAGAATCTAGGCTTCCAGATGAGCAATTTTCACACATCCCACACAGCAGTATTCCCCATCGAATGGCTGTTCAAGGAAAGCATACATGGCACAGGATGTACACTGTGTAGCAATGCCACTTATGGAGTCCATTGTTCTAATGGGGATTACAATAGAAATATGCACAGAAAGAAGAATTTACAGTCAAAGTAACACAAAATACAGCAGTTACCTGCTAAAGCCCCTCAAACTTAAGTCCTTTAAACGTAAGTCACACTTAAAGGACACCTGTCATCAGGTCTGTGTCACTTGTCCTGTCACCTCTACCTGTTGGAGCAGCTCACAAGGATCCCATACCAGCCTTTATCTAGTTATTTCATACATTATTCATTGTAAAATCATCTATTTTTTATCATGTAAATGAGGCTGGTCACATGGTGAGAGGCAGTGATGTCACCCCTGTTACCCCTCCCCTCTGCTCATGTCTGTGTGTAATGTATAGTAAAGCATGGCTAGTGTGTGTGCTGCATCTGCTGACATGCTGCATCCTCCTAATATACAGGTGAGAGACACAGACATCAGCTACACATGAATCTGACATGTTCTGCTGTAACATGGCTGCCTGGAGCTGCTGTATCTCTCCTAAACACACATGCACACACAGGCTGCAGGGGGCGTGGCCACCAGAACCAGGAAACACATCATTATACAGGCTCACATCATTATACAGGCTGTCAGTCAAGCACTGGGGGTGTGTCTGTGCCTCCCACTCATGAATAGAGTGGACAGCTTGAATATGCTAATGCTTCATTGGACATTTCACAGGTCATTTGCATACAGCTTTAGGACCTCATTGCTTAGGTTTACAGGTGCAACATCCCCCCACCGGGGCCTAGCCTTTTCTCGGGGCCTGGAGTCAGCCGGGGCCCGCAGTACCTGAGTGGCTGGCGGTTGCGGCCTAGGCATGCTAGTGTCACGGTGCTTGGTATGGGGAACCGGAGGGCTGTCCTACAGCCTGGCAGGTCTCCAGCAGGGTGGTGTTGGCAAGAAATGATGAGGGAGAGGCTGCTATAGCGGATCTCCCTGGGGCAACCCTTTGGTGTCTAGAGTATGAGTCTCTGTGTGGTGGACAGGGTGCCTGTGATGGTGGCAGCCGTAGTAGCAGGGACCAGACGGAGGCAGAGGTTGAACAAAAACAACTTACAGTTCTTTATTGGAACCGACAGGAACCGTAGCAACGTGCCTTAACAAGATGGTGGAATGCTGGAGATGTAGTTGGAGGGAGCCACAGGATGGATCCTCAGCCTGGATGCAAAGGACAGGCTGGGAGGTAGCTGTGTCCTGGAAGGATGCTTCAGCTTTATCCTGGATTGCTTCAGGTATCACCCTTGAAGGTAGGATGATACCCCTTTCCTCTCGCTAACTAGCTATTAGCTCCATTTCCAGGCAGGGAGCTGGCTCACCTGCTCTGGTCTGGTATGCTGGCTGCGCAGACTCCTCAGAGTCTGTACTGGATTAACTCCAGTCTGCTTCTGCAGACTCCTGGGTCTGACTGGAACTGAACTCTAGAACTTTCCTGTCCAGGGGTTTTGTTACTCCCCCTGGTCAGGTGGTGGCTACTCCTCCAATTACATCTCAGCTCACAGAAACAGAGTGTAACACATGTGATTGGCTGACACATATTACATCACAGGAAACAATTAACTCCTGCCTTACCAGGCAGGGTCTACCACTGCAGAGTTCACTAGTGTTATGTAGCGACATGCTGTGAGGCTAATCAGACCCTACACAGGCTGCAAGCTACATGGTGGGACGTATTCTCAACCACTCCTCTGCCTTGCATCGGCGAGGGTGTTGCACAGGCCTGTAGAGGGACAATGAATGGATAGAGGCAATGCTTTCTAATGGCAGTTTATGAAAATATATTTAGTTTAGGGGGGTTATTTTGCATGACGGGTTCTCTTTAAGACACTGCACACACTTTGGATCAATGCACACTCGCCACCAAGCTCCCACACTCGCTTTTCTGATGCTTTTTTTTTTAAAGGTTATGTGCCACAAAAATCTGCTGAGCTCACTGCAACAAGATCTGGCTGCAAACCACCAAACAAACTGACCACAGAAGTATATAAAGGCTGCTAATTAGATAGCCACAGCCCACTATTAATTAGGCAGCACCTGTGACTATACTGTCTAGATAAGCAAGGTGAATGCCTCCCTATACTCCCCACACAATATACAGATTATGCAAGTAAAATACCTTCAGATCTACTTAAAGCCGCCAGTGATTTTGGTTGATCTTCCAAGTCATGTACTATTTTGATTAAAATGACTATGGACCAACCTGTCTTTTAATGAGCGTCCCTTTCTGTATGTTACTATTGCATAGGGGTTCACTACCTTTTTTATATATGGGTCCATCAACAGGATGTCCCAGTGTCTCTCCAGTACCCTTTTCGCATCCTTAGCTCCATTATCAAAAGTTGTGATTAATCTGATCATCTTCTCCTCTTTCACTACGGTTTGTTTTTTGAGGAGTTCATTGCAATCTTTTTGAAGCGCATTTTGATAGGCTGCCCTTAGTATTTTATCGGGGTATCTCTTTTCTTGGAATCTGAGGTGCAAATCATTTGCTTGTTTAATGAAAATATCTGTGTCCGAGCAATTTCTCCTAAGGCGCACATACTGCCCCCTTGGGATCCCTTCAGGGGTATTGGGTGACTGCTTTCCCACCTCAGTAAAGAATTTGTTGATAGTAATGGGGTCTGTTATATGCAGTGTTTAGTAAGTTGAAGACTGATTAGCAGGGAGACAACAAATCTGGTTGCACATTGGGCGGTAAACAGATTAGCAGGGAGACAACAAATCTGGTTGCACATTGGGCGGTAAACAAGATGACTGCAAACAACCTATACACTGCACAATGTCATCACGTAAACCCCACTTGGTCGCCTTGTTGCAATGCCAATCATAAAATTGGGAGAGTAGCCAAGAGCATAATATTCTCCCTAACCTGCAGATTCCCACCTAAAAAATAAATACAAACTTATTCTCCCTAACCTGCAGATTCCCACCTAAAAAATAAATACAAACTGAAAATGGAACAGTGGAAATCAGAATGCTACTGTTTTAAGCCCAGATAAAAATGGAACAGTGGAAATCAGAATGCTACTGTTTTAAGCCCAGATAATTACCCATATCAGCATACAGGCAGCCATTTGATAAACTTCAACTAAGTTAGTGGCAACTAATTCACCAATCCAGAATGCTCAAAAACACACAATCCATTTTGAACAGACAAGCCTCAATAGATTATGAGCACAACCCTGGCAAGCATTTTATAGGTCCAAACAAGGACCCAAATGCTATTGGTCGCCTACACTCTCTCTAGTAAGCCCTAGTTGAATCCTTGAAATATTTTTTGACATGACTCAAATGTTTAAAGGGCACCTACCACCCCGATTCTACCTATAAAGGTAGAATGGGTGGTAGGTGGATGAATGGGACGTGAGGATAGCCCTTTTTTGGGCTAATCCTCACGTCCCGGGTGTCTTTTAGAAAACTTTAATGTCGGAATATGTAAATTTTTTTATGCGGCTACTGGCGTGGAGTAGCAGGACATGAGGCTACTAGTCGCGGCTACTCCATGCCCATCATCATTAAAAATGATGATTAAAAAGCATTGTCCTTATACCTAAATGGTTCCTTTCCATGGCTGCAATGGTACAAAATCAGTTTGTAAACTTACATGCAACTCACCTGATGTGAGTCCAATGATAGTAATGGGGGGTATGTGAGGTAAGTAGGTAGGGCCTTTTTGGGTGGTGGAGTTTAGGGCTCATTGTCCTTGATAGAGATTTTTATGCAGGGCCCCAACAGCCCTCTTGACTTTTGTAAGGTGAGTCCTAATTAACCCTTTGAGGGAGGATGAGATAGCTGCCGGCAGAGTAAAAGAAAGACACAGTCCAGTCTTTAGATGCACTCAAATC
Source organism: Engystomops pustulosus (assembly GCA_019512145.1). Classification (NCBI taxonomy): domain Eukaryota; kingdom Metazoa; phylum Chordata; class Amphibia; order Anura; family Leptodactylidae; genus Engystomops; species Engystomops pustulosus. Next base: position 149,333,432 of record CM033642.1, read on the forward strand.
ACACTGTTTATTTAAAAAAAAAAACCCCAGCTGTATTTTAATACAGAGAAATCAGCATTTTGGGTGTTGTATGAAAGGAGATAAGGCACTTAGATTCTATTGGACGTCAGCACATTCTGGGAAAAAAGTTAATTAATTGTGCTCAGTTCTCAGAGACCTTGTACACAGATATTGTTTATACTAATTTGCTGAGAAGAAGAAGATAAGTGGACTCCAGAATCATAATATAACCAAGAACAGACTGGCTTCTCATTAAATGTCAAAGGGTATTAGCTGACAGGCCAGCAAACAGGTTACAAAAAATGAAGTTTGAATCATGACATTAACTTGACAATGGTCAGGGAACATGGCAGACAGTAGTCAAGATGGCGTCCGAAACCAGTGCGATCTCCTTAACAATTCCCCCTTTGAGCTTTGCTGGCCTGTAACTCCAACCTGAGCGACCTCCTCACGCTCCAGGTACCCACAGGTAGGCTAAGCCAGTACCTGCTGGACTTGTTAACTCTTCACCAGATCCCCTGGAGGCCAGTCACTCAGGGGTAACAGGCCTGCACACTCAAATCACATCACTGAGTTTCATAGTTCATAGGTTTGTAAACAGGCAGCATTATCCTCCGCTCCGGGCACTTCTCCTGTCATGGTTCTTACCGCCTGGACGGCCATCTGGGACATGGTGGACTTGATGAGGGGGACCACACAACACGCAATAAGTGACAAGAGCAAAATCACAATCCCCAATATCACCCCCACTTAAAGGAAACCCTTCGAATCCCCCACCCACAAAGTGAAGGACAAAGTGTCCACCCCAGAGTTTCTCTTGAGTTCCCTGGACAGTCCTTCAATCTCTTCAAGTACATGGGTAATGGATCCATAGGGGGCGATGTCATCTGGGATGTATATGTGACAAGCCACTCCCACCATCTTACAGACTCCTCCCTTCTCAGCAAGGATTATGTCCAAAGCCATGCGGTTCTGGGAAGCATCTCGGATATAATTCACAAATCTCTGTTGATTACAATAAAAACAGTTAATCCAACAAACATCTTTGCTCATAGCTCTCTGGGGAATAATGATCTGGGGAAGACCTGTCCATATCTGATTGTGGGCCTTGAACTCATCTGGGACCCCCCTTGGTGTTCCCACTGTATCTATATAAACTTTGTCATCTAGGTGCTTCTCTCAGACCTCCAGAATCGTTTGGGATTCTCTACCTTTTCTTTATGTGTCTGATCAAACTCATCCCTGGGGATCACGAGGAAGGAATGCACAAGTTTTATCACAGTACACTCACCTTCCCAGCCTCTAGGCAGGCTTGACCTGACTTTCCAATCCCCACAAATCCAGTACACATCAGACACTGCTAATACAGGGTTACCTGTGCTGTCAATGTTAAAAATCCCACTGTTTACTTAAAAAAAAAAAACCTCAGCTGTATTTTAATATAGAGAAATCAGCATTTTGGGTGTTGTATGAAAGGAGATAAGGCACTTAGATTCTATTGGACATCAGCACATTATGTGCTGTGCTGCTGTGCTCAGTTCTTAGAGACCTCGTACACCGATATTGTTTATACTAATTTGCTGAGAAGAAGAAGATAAGTGGACTCCAGAATCATAGTATAATCAAGGACAGACTGGCTTCTCATTAAATGTCAAAGGGTATTAGCTGACAGGCCAGCAAACAGGTTACATAAAATGAAGTTTGAATGATGACATTAACTTGACAATGGTCAGGGAACATGTCCGCTGTATCTAAGATGGCGGACAGTAGTCAAGATGGCGTCCGAAACCAGTGCGATCTCCTTAACAGTCCTGTTTGTATTTTAGAACCTGGTCCCTGCATTACAGATATATTAAGAAACCATGGGGCATATTTATTAGGGCCTCTCCACCACATGCATAAGTGCCTATGATAAATATCCCCCTATGCATCCAAACAATTCACTGAATTAAATTTAATGATACATTTATCCGTACAACTTAATTACTTTGCCCTTGGTGTTTGATCCACAGGACATTTCTGGTTTACTTATTTTCTTCTTGTTTTCTGCTACCTTCTTTCCATATTTTAACATAATGTGCACATTATCTGATGTGAAGCAGTATATATGGCTTTATAAATCAACCTGCTAACCAAGTTTGACAGTATGCATTTGAACTACAAGCTCTACAGGAGGGATAGGCTGCAAATCAATATGGAGGTTGCAGTTGTTTTGGGTGGAAAATGGCTAGAAGGTTGAAGTGTTTTAACTAAAGGCCCGGTGGGAGGGCAGCTATACATGTACAAAGCAAGATAATATGTATAGGGAACTGGGAATAATTATGGTAAATGGGGGAATAATGGAAAGCTGGGGTAAGAACAACTCACAAGAACCAAAGAAACAGGGATAGAGAAATCTGTAAACAAGTGCATGTACACGTGATGTCTCACTAATGTGATGTATAATACTGCGTACAATACTGTGTACAAGAATGTGTACCGCCCGGTGGGAGGGCAGCTATACATGTACAAAGCAAGATAATATGTATAGGGAACTGGGAATAATTATGGTAAATGGGGGATAATGGAAAGCTGGTAAGAAAACATCACAAGACCAAAGAACAGGGATAAGAAATCTGTAAACAAGTGCATGTACACGTGATGTCTCACTAATGTGATGTATAATACTGTTGTACAAAAGAATTTCCCCCCAGGGATCAATAAGTAATATCGTATTAGAATTACCATGCTCCTCCATGTGATGGAAGCTGCCAGGCTAGTCACCAATATTCCTTGATGTACACTGTACAGGGTTCAGTGATTACTTTGAGAGAGAACACAAGGCATCATGTTGCACCTGTGGGCAACTTGAATTGGCCTCAACTTCAGGGCAGATACAGAAGAGCTAGGTCTCTGCCCACTTCACATCTGGTGGGAAAGATTTTGTCAAACACTTTCAGAACAGAAAATGCCATAACTTTAGCACATATAAAAATCATTCTGTTTGTTTAAAGGAGGAATCACATATGATAATTTGGCAAAATCATTATAACTTTACAGTTACACTTTATTTTTCATAAATGTATTAAAACACATTAGAACCTATTTAAATTTAATATTCCTGTTATCATACCAACCCATTGGGATTTGGGATGCACAGGGAAAGACATAAAATCCATGCCCACAAGAAAATGGCGCAAATGCATTTTTTTTGCCAATTTCACTGCATTTGGTCATTCCCAGTAAAGGTATTGAATATTTAATACCATCACTGCGAAGTGCAATTAGTTTCACAGAAAACAAACCTTCATAAGCTGTTTACATGAAAACATTAAAATGATAGATTTTTGAATTTGGATAGTGAAAAATGAAATCAAAAAGGGCCTTGGTGGGAAGCGCTTAATAGGATACAAGGGCAGGCCGAACAGGTGAAAAAGGGGTGTTTTTGGGCACAGCGCCGCTTCATTTACAGTACACTTACGGGACACCTTCCTGCTGCTGTACCCCTTCACCTTGTTATTGGGTCCTCAGGAGCAAGATTTGAGAAGCAGAGAAGTAGTACCAATAATAGTGTACAAATGCAATAGCAGTAGGATACAAGGGCACAGGATGCGAGGAAACAAGAAACGCCAGAGGATGCTCTACTACTCTGATGGGGTATCTTATACAGTGATATATCCAAAACAATTGTAGAGAGCAACCGATGTTTCCACAATCACGGGGTTCCGAGCGCTCAAGGATACTCCAGACTCCCGATATCTTACTATCATCGGATATTTATTGTTAAAATATGGTACATAAAATGCTCTGTTGCAACGCGTTTCGGTCCGGTACCCGGACCTTCTTCAGGCAGTATATATGAGTTAACGTGATTTTCTATTCATATATAGCAAGATACGAACTAAGAGCTGTCGGTATCTGCTATACTTCCGGTTCAAGCTTAACCGGGCTGGTAAAAAACAATAAATACGTAATTTACAATAAAAAACTCATAATATCTTATATACATAATAAACGTTATAAACTTAGGTCCCCATGTGTTGTGATAAATATAAGTTAGTAGGTTTAAAATTTTGATTCAATGTGTAAAGGATGGAATCATATCCTATACAGCGCCCTGCTTCTACTTGTGATGGTGGGCTAATTGTTCTAAATAATGGGTAATGCTCTGGCTTACCCTAAAAGCCTGATATTGAGAAGGCGGTGACCTAAAAGGATGGTTTATCCGAGTTGATTTCGGCTTTGGTGGTGTGGGCCGTTCCTTAGCCTGTAGTCATGGGATAGCACACGCTTAGGCAACGTTCTGTGCCTGTCAGTGAGTTCAAATCATCTACGGAAGCCTGGAGTGGCCAAAAAGCCACTAGCGGCATCTGAGTTGGTACTTCATATTAAGCTGGTGAAGGCAGTTAGGTTCTCAGGAGCTCCGCGATGGACAATAGTACATTGAAGTAAGTATATTTTCTCTGTGATGGTGATGTGAGCCCGAATTGAGTTGTTAAACCGATTCGATCACTCATTTAGACCCAGAGGATGAAAGGTACTGAGCTTAAAAATCCAATAGGATTCTCTCCTATTTGAGTTTTTACTCTATTCTGACGTCGATCGGAATTTGTTCGATCGGGTTACTGAATGGTTCCGAAGTTTTTCTCGTGCTCTAGCAGTAAATGTTGAGATAAGCTGTGTTTTAGATAACCTATTTTTGTTTTGTGTCTATGGCCGTTCATCCGGACTCTAAGTGTCTGAACGGTACGCCCCACATACTGTAGACCACAGCTACAATTTATCAGATATATAACGTAGTCAGAGGCACATGATAGATCGTGCTTAATATTAAAGAACTCTCCTGTAGTATTTGATGAAAAAGTAGTGGTTCCGTCATGAATAATATCACAGCACATACATTTCTTATGCCTACATTTTTTGATTCCAGGTGTTAATTGTTTTTTGGCGTTTTCTGTTTTATTTTTATATCCGAAACAAACATTTTGATTGGAAATGTTTGGGGTAGTCTTATACACCCAGTTGTCTTCTAGGCACATTGCATATCACAAATATCAGCCTTCGCAGCCCCCATAATGGAAAATTAAAAATTTTAACATTTATAAAATATATAGTGTAACCACCAAAAATCACTATTTTATTTTTTTTTTACAAAACTAGCTATGGCATGAAGGGAATGTAACATATGGAGAGGATAGGATATCCCATTAACAATCTCATATACACAGTCATGAGTTTGCTGTTGGGCACACAACATGGTGCATAATGAATGGATTGATATTTGGCTTTTGAACATAGATTTAGGCCCCCTGCAAACCAAGGTTTTCTTTATATACACTTCTGCTCAATGTTTAGGGTCACTTACAAATTTCGAAATCTGTAAACAAGTGCATGTACACGTGATGTCTCACTAATGTGATGTATAATACTGTGTACAAAAGAATTTCCCCCCAGGGATCAATAAAGTAATATCGTATTAGAAGTACCATGCTCCTCCATGTGATGGAAGCTGCCAGGCTAGTCACCATATACATCCTTGATGTACACTGTACAGGGTTCAGTGGATTTACTTTGAGAGAGAACACAAGGCATCATGGGACCTGTGGGCAGCTTGAATTGGCCTCAACTTCAGGGCAGATACAGGAAGAGCTAGGTCTCTGCCCACTTCACATCTGGTGGGAAAGATTTTTGTCAAACACTTTCAGAACAGAAAATGCCATAACTTTAGCACAATATAAAAATCATTCTGTTTGTTTTTAAAGGAGGAATCACATATGATAATTTGGCAAAATCATTATAACTTTACAGTTACACTTTATTTTTCATAAATGTATTAAAACACATTAGAACCTATTTAAATTTAATATTCCTGTTATCATACCAACCCAATTGGGATTTGGGATGCACAGGGAAAGACATAAAATCCATGCCCACAAGAAAATGGCGCAAATGCATTTTTTTTGCCAATTTCACTGCATTTGGTCATTCCCAGTAGAAGGTATTGAATATTTAATACCATCACTGCGAAGTGCAATTAGTTTCACAGAAAACAAACCTTCATACAGCTGTTTACATGAAAACATTAAAAATGATAGATTTTTGAATTTGGATAGTGAAAAATGAAAAATCAAAAAGGGCCTTGGTGGGAAGCGCTTAATAGGATACAAGGGCAGGCCGAACAGGTGAAAAAGGGGTGTTTTTCTGGGCACAGCGCCGCTTCATTTACAGTACACTTACGGGACACCTTCCTGCTGCTGTACCCCTTCACCTTGTTATTGGAGTCCTCAGGAGCAAGATTTGAGAAGCAGAGAAGGTAGTACCAATAATAGTGTACAAATGCAATAGCAGTAGGATACAAGGGCACAGGATGCGAGGAAACAAGAGACGCCAGAGGGATGCTCTACTACTCTGATGGGGTATCTTATACAGTGAATATATCCAAAACAATTGTAGAGAGCAACCTGATGTTTCCACAATCACGGGGTTCCGAGCGCTCAAGGATACTCCAGACTCCCGATATCTTACTATCATCGGATATTTATTGTTAAAATATGGTACATAAAATGCTCTGTTGCAACGCGTTTCGGTCCGGTACCCGGACCTTCTTCAGGCAGTATATATGAGTTAACGTGATTTTCTATTACATATATAGCAAGATACCGGAACTAAGAGCTGTCGGTATCTGCATATACTTCCGGTTCAAAGCTTAACCGGGCTGGTAAAAAAACAATAAATACGTAATTTACAATAAAAACTCATAATATCTTATATACATAATAAACGTTATAAACATTAGGTCCCCATGTGTTGTGATAAAATAAGTTAGTTAGGTTAAAATTTTGATTCAATGTGTAAAGGATGGAATCATAATCCTATACAGCGCCCTGCTTCTACTTGTGATGGTGGGCTAATTGTTCTAAATAATGGGTAATGCTCTGGCTTACCCTAAAAGCCTGATATTGAGAAGGCGGTGACCTAAAAGGATGGTTTATCCGAGTTGATTTCGGCTTTGGTGGTGTGGGCCGTTCCTTAGCCTGTAGTCATGGTGATAGGCAACGCTTAGGCAACGTTCTGTGCCTGTCAGTGAGTTCAAATCATCTACGGAAGCCTGGAGTGGCCAAAAAGCCACTAGCGGCATCTGAGTTGGTACTTTCATATTAAGCTGGTGAACAGGCAGTCGAGGTTCCCAGGAGCTCCGCGGATGGACAATAGTACATTGAAAGTAAGTATATTTTCTCTGTGATGGTGATGTGAGCCTGAATTGAGTTGTTAAACCGATTCGATCACCTCATTTAGACCCAGAGGATGAAGGGTACTGAGCTTAAAAATCCAATAGGATTCTCTCCTATTTAGAGTTTTTACTCTATTCTTGACGTTGATCGAAATTTGTTCGATCGGGGTTACTGCAATGGTTCCGAAGTTTTTCTCGTGCTCTAGCAGTAAATGTTTAGATAAGCTGTGTTTTAGATAGCTTATTTTTGTTTTGTGTCTATGGCCGTTCATCCGGACTCTAAGTGTCTGAACGGTACGCCCCACATACTGTAGACCACAGCTACAATTTATCAGATATATAACGTAGTCAGAGGCACATGATAGATCTTGCTTAATATTAAAGAACTCTCCTGTAGTATTTGATGAAAAAGTAGTAGTTCCATCATAAATAATGTCGCAGCACATACATTTCTTATGCCTACATTTTTTGATTCCAGGTGTTAATTGTTTTTTGGCGTTTTCTGTTTTATTTTTATATCCGAAACAAAACATTTTGATTGGAAATGTTTGGGGTAGTCTTATACACCCAGTTGTCTTCTAGGGCACATTGCATATCACAAATATCAAGCCTTCGCAGCCCCCATAATGGAAAATTAAAAATTTTAACATTTATAAAATATATAGTGTAACCACCAAAAATCACTGTATTTTATTTTTTTTACAAAACTAGCTATTGCATGAAGGGAATGTAGAAACATATGGAGAGGATAGGATATCCCATTTAACAATCTCATATACACAGTCATGAGTTGCTGTTTGGGCACACAACATGGTGCATAATGGAATGGAGTGATATTTGGCTTTTGAACATAGATTTAGGCCCCCTGCAAACCAAGGTTTTCTTTATATACACTTCTGCTCAAATGTTTAGGGTCACTTACAAATTTCCTTATTTTTGAAAGAAAAGAAGTTTTTCTTTCAATGAAGCTAACATTAAATGAATCATAAATACACTCTATACATTGTTAATTTGCTAAATGACTATGCAAACCTATGGTTTTCAATGCAATATCTACATAGGTGTATATAGGGCCATTTCAAACAGCCACCACTCAAGTTGTACATTGGCCCACATTTACTAAAAACAGTGTAGTATGCCAGATTCAAGATTTCTGGCCACTTTCTTTAAGAATCTGGTGCTCCCTACACTGACAGAGTGCACCGAATGGTCACGTGCAACACAAATGTGGCGCAGACACTTCTTAAATACCAGTGCAAGCTGTTTGCACTGAAAAGAAAGTGCAAAGTCCACCAAAATACTGGAGCAAGGACTTAAGTAAATGTGGGCCACTGGCCACATTTACTAAAAATAGTGCGGTCTGTACTATGTGCAGTTTGCCTCTGTAGATTGCAGGGTGCGCCAAATTCAGGATTTCTGGTGCACATTCTTCATAAATGTGGCGCTCCCTGCACTTCTCCGACAGAGTGCACCAACATTTTTATTGCACCTTTAACACAGGTTATGCAACACATTTCTGTCGGACTTCGCATGTTAAATGAGCTGAATGATCCAACTGAGCATCAGAACACCCATTTCAGTGCTGAAACTTGTGTCGCATGAAGAATAGTGCAGCCACGCCATAAAACGCTGTGCGACACTAATGTGGCTCGGATACATCTGCAAGCAGTTTGCACTGAAAAGAAAGTGCAAATAGAATGGATCAGGGTATGTCGGATGAAGTACCACTATAGGAAAAAATTAACATTTACAAAATAGCGCTGGTATGTTGTTGTTTGTCACCGTGAAATTTGTTTATTTGAAAGTGCACAATAAAAGACTACAAATTTTGTACCTCGCTCTGGGTGCTTTCTCAGCTCTAAAGCCATTCATATAAAATACTAGGAAAACAGATATCAAAACGCAAAGAGTAACAACCATAAAAAAACAATAATAACAATAAATATAATGATAACCCCATTCTTCCAGAAGCCCCTCCCACAGGTAGAATTGGCTTGGTGGGCACCATACGGTCAAGCTGCTCCCACAACAGCTCAATGGGGTTGAGATCTGATGAGTGGGCTGGTCAGTTTCAAAAAGATGGCGGCGCCCATGGATCGTCACTCCCCGTGACATCATCGGGGAGTGGCAATCCGTCGCCATGACAGCCTCGGGTCTGTCTTGGTTTAACCCCTTCATTACAATGTGCAATCAGGATATTGTAATGAATGAAGGAAATCCCCATATACTCCCATACTATAGTATGGCAGTATGCAATAGGATCGATCAGACAACCTAGGGTTAAAGTACCCTAGGAAGTCTGAAAAATAGTAAAAATAAAAATTAAAAAAAAGGTAAAAAAAATTATAATAAAAAATCCTAAAAATTGAAATCACCCCCCCCTTTCCCTAGAACTCATATAAATATAAATAAACAGTAAAAATCATACACACAAATTAGCTATCGCCGCGTGTGAAAATACCTGATCCATCAAAATATGATAACTGTTTTTCACTGCGTTTAACCCCAGAACGGAAAATAGCATCCAAAGTCGAAAATGGCACTTTTGTGCAATTTTTGAAAATAAATTAAAAGTGATAAAAAGGTTGTACAGACTTTAAAATGATAGCAATGAATACGACATCAAAAGTTGCAAAAAATGTCACCACCCACAGCTCTGTACACCAAAGTATAAAAGAAGTTATTAGCGCTTGAAGATGGTAAAATAATAATTTTTTGAACAGGAGGTTTTAATTTTTGTAAGTGTATGAAAACATTATAAAACCTATACAAATATCCCTACCTCCACACAGTGAGGGACCCTACCGCCATACACTGAGGAATACAGCCATACAGCTAGGAACACTATCGCCATATAGCGAGGAACACTACTGCCATATAGTGAGGAACACTACCGCCATACAGTGAGAAATACTACCACTACACAGTGAGGAACACTACGGCCATACAGTGAGGAACACTACGGCCATACAGTGAGGGACACTACGGCCATACAGTGAGGGACACTACGGCCATAAAGTGAGGAACACTACCGCCATACAGTGAGGAACACTACCGCCATACAGTGAGGAACACTACAGCCATACAGTGAGGGACACTACCACCATACAGTGAAAAATACAGCCACACAGTGAGGAACACTACCGTCATACAGTGAGGAACACTACCCCTATACAGTGAGGGAAAATACCCCATACAGTGAGGAATACAGCCATACAGCTAGGAACACTATCGCCATATAGTGAGGAACACTACCGCCATACAATGAGGAACACTAGGGCCATACAGTGAGGGACACTGCCACCATACAGTGAACAATACAGCCACACAGTGAGGGACACTAGCGTCATACAGTGAGGAACACTACCCCCATACAGTGAGGGAAACTACCTCATACAGTGAGAAATACTACCGCCATACAGTGAACAATACAGCCACACAGTGAGGGACACTACCGTCATACAGTGAGGAACACTACCCCATACAGTGAGGAATACTACCCTCATACAGTGAGAAACACTACCGCCACACAGTGAGGGACACTACCCCCATACAGTGAGGAACAATACCTCCACACAGTGAAGAATACAACCATACAGTGAGGAACACAACCACCATACAGTGATGAACACTATCGCCATACAGTGAGGGACACTACCTCCATACAGTGAGGAACACTACCACCATACAGTGAGGGACAGTACCGCCATGTTCCTTTCTTCCCAGAGTCTCGCCCCAGTGACAGTTGGGCTTGTGGCCATTTTGATAATAAAGGAAAAAAAATTTAATTAAATTTAAAAAAATAAAAATTTTAAAAAAATCCCACTGTTAACTTCGGATTTGTGACCAATCAAATTTATCCTGAAATTCTAAACAAATTTAGAATCGTTAGAATGGATTCATGGAATTGAGACAATAGCGCTTCTTGGCACAAGGTTATCCTTATTGGTGCTGGATGAAATTATATATAAAGGTATTAAACTCACCTTTAGTAGTTGTGCAACTCAGGTTGAAAGCTTTTAGAAATATGTTGATGAAGCCTTATCCTGCCACTAGAGTTGCCAATGGCATCAATAGAATGGTTCGGGGTAAATTGGATGACGTACCACCATAGGAAAAATGGATGTTTACTAAATGGCACTGCCACGTTTCGGTTTGTCACAGTGAAATCTGTTTATTTGAAAGTAACAGATTCCTCAGGTCCTAAAGCAATTCATAAAAGATACTGGGTATACTAGAACTTCATAAACTAGGTTTTGAGGCAAAATTTCTCTTGGGGTGAAATTTCTCCAGATTACTTCAGCAAATTAACAGCTAGAATGCCAAAGCTCTGCAATGCAAAACTTTGAAGGAGAAAAATATTATTTCAAATTTTAAAAAAATATTTAAAACCTCGTCCATGCCTGGACTATACTTTCTATTCATTTTGCAACTCATTTGAAAAATGAAATTATGAGTTTTTTATGGAAAACACAAACTTGTCTGGGTGACCCCAAGCTTCTGAACGGTAGTGTACATTCAATGTACAGCACAACGACAAATGCAGTTCTGTGGTCTCAGACACAGGGTCTTGGTTCCCACTTGCAAAACTCAGAGAAAGTACTATTCCTGTCTGTGTTTGTGGCTGGGATAGCCTTTTCTGCTATCATGAGAGTGAGAGATGGCTCCCACGTTAATGACACACAGGCCACAAACTACGGGCCACATAGCACTTGTTTGCAGTCCGTGAAATGCACATGGTGTAGGATGGCTAAGTCTGTTTTCAATTTTCAATATATGTCCAGATATATGAGCTTGTTTCACCTGAGATTACTTAACAGTTTTAGAATATCTCTGTTAACACAAGCTGGGCAAAACGTATAACATCTCACAGATTTTTCTTTCAGATTTTTTTTTATATCAAAACTACCAAAACAAAAAAAGACAAGAGAAATGCCACACCTTCCATAAAATTATAAGTTTATTAGTATTTAATTAAAATGAACGGACTATCAATATGGATGAAGATTTAGCAAATTGATGCTGGGCAGCAGGTCTATGTAATAAGCATGCCAACATAGTGTAAATTAGAAATAAAAGTTGTAGCCTTGTTCCAGTATAGAACACATATAAAAATAAAGTGCAAGTGCAAAATAGCATGGGCTAACCAGATGGAAAGGATATCACCTCAGATGAATGGAGAGAAGACTACACTACCCAGTACCAGCCCCGATAAGTGTTTTGGTCAAAGGACCCCTTGATAAAAGTCCTATATGGCAGTATATGGTAGGATCAATCAGACAACCTAGGGTTAAAGTACCCTAGGGGGTCTGAAAAATAGGAAAAACTAAAAAAAAAGTTGAAAAAAATGATATTAAAAAAAAACTAAAAATTCTAATTACACCCTTTTCCTATAACTGATATAAATATACAGGCAGTCCCCGGGTTACATACAAGATAGGGTCTGGAGGTTTGTTCTTAAGTTGAATTTGTATGTAAGTCGAAACTGTATATTTTATAATGGAAGTTCTAGACAATTTTTTTTCTTTTGCCCCAGTGACAATTGGAGTTTCAAAATTTTTGGTGTAATTGGACCAAGAATTATCAATAAAGCTTCATTACAGGCATCTTACAGCTGATCATTGCAGTCTGGGACTATAGTAAAGCATCCAGAGAGCTTCACCCGAGGTCACAGTGGGCAGAGGGGTCCGTCTGTAACTATGGGTTGTCTGTAAGTCGGGTGTCCTTAAGTAGGGGACCGCCTGTAAATAGTAAAATTCATAAACATGTTAGGTATTGCCGCATCCTAAAATGTCCGATCTATCAAAATATAATAACGTTTAACCCTGTAACGAAAAATAGGACCCAAAGTCGAAATTGCCATTTACTTTCCATTTTGAAAAATATAAAAAAATTATAAAATGTGATCAAAAGGCTGTACAGTTCTAAAAATGGTAGCATTGAAAACTTCGTCAAAAGTCGCAAAATCGACACCACTCACAGCTCCGTACGACAAAATATGAAAAAGTAATTAGCGACAGAAGACGGCAATAAGAATTTGTTTTTGTACAGGAGGTTTTAATATTTGCAGATGCATAAATACATTATAAAACCTATACAAATTTGGAATCCCCGTGATCGCACCGACCCAAAGCATGAAGTAGACATGTTATTTGGGTCTGTACTTTTACATAAAAACATTAAAGTTTGTTTAAATGCTTAAAGATGCTTTTTTTTATTATATTGGCAATAACTACAAATGTAGAGTTTGAAATATGACATACATTTTTCTACATTGTGAACATGAAATCGGAACAAAAAAGCCCTTTACAAAAGACAAGAAAAAAACAATGCAGACACATTAAACTAATTATTTAAACAGGATGCATACAGTCTTTTTTACATTTTCTTAACTACTATTCAATTGATGAGGCTTTCCTTCCGCAATATGCTATTAAGTGGGTAAATTTAGCATTCATCAAGGACCTCTTGTGTGAGTACAAGGAAGATAAACGTGTCAATGTTGGGAAGCTCCTGCCATCTAGTGGTACAAGACCAGAATGTAAAAAAAATGGCTAACTATAAAATGTAATGAGAAAAACTTGCAGTGGTTCACATTTATTGTGGCTAGCTTTAATTCTGACCTAAAAGGAGCATTTAGGGTACAAACCGTTTAAAATGCATTTATGAAATGAGAACTGAACATAACTGAACATTTTGTTTATGCAAACAAAAAGGTGTGAACAAAAAAGCTACCCAACCTATGTTTAGCTTGTTTTCCCGAATATTTCCGTTTTGCGCCGAATTGCCCCAGGTTTTTGACGCACGCGATCGGATTGTGGCACATCGGCGACAGAAATCGGGGGGCGTGCCGTCGGACAACCCGACAGATTCGGACAAACCGCGGAATTTAAAAACGAAAGATCAAGCACTCACATGCACAGGAAGAAGTAGGTGAGTTCTGGTGGATCTCAGCATGGAAGCGACACATGCAGGAAATTGGACCCACAACCTTAGTGAATCGCGACAGACCCGAATCCGACTGATTCGGACCAAGCGCCCTATTTAACTTTGAAATTGTGACGCATGGCCTATGTTAAAGGTCGAGCCAGTGCGGGGAAGCATTCATGATTTCTGGCGCACGATCTTAGTGAATCGGCACATGCAGCATTATTATAGATGGACAATGCACTTTTAGTAAATGTGCCCCACTGTCTATTCTCACATCCTGTGTGCATCATGCACTTTTCAAACTGTATTATTCCCTTGCATAAGGCTTTTATGATGCGAAAGCCCCTAAAGTATATGTGCAATAAAAGGTTTAGATAGCTATAAAAGAAGTCTTTATATAATATAGAGAGCAGTTCTTATGGAAAGTTGTGAATAACCTCACAAACAAAACATAAAACCTATAAACTACAGCATTTTTTATTTGTTTTTTTTAAGATCATATTTCAATTGATAATTCACTTCTGTTAGGAGACTGTCCAATGATTGAAAACAGGAGTACCCAGTGACTTTCCAGTGACTGAGAGCAGGAATAAAAGGAGGACAAATGATGATCACGGGCTGAGCCTCCTCCATAGCCGGTACACTTGTGAGTGTGATGCAATGAACTCGCATCACACTCGCAATGCCTTGCTGCCGGATCTCCCGGCCCGAACACTGTAAATCAGAACTTAACCCCTAGGCGCACCAGGACGTTATACTACGTCCCTGCGGCTAGATACTTAGCGCACTGGGACTGACTGTAAACTGCGCATGCTCTGCATGTATGTATAAGAAAAAACATGTAAAAACACTAAACACTATACATTAGAATAAATAAAAAATAAATACATAAAAATATAAGCCCCTAAAATGTCACTTTCCCATAAAAACACTTAATAAAGTATGAAAAACACAAACGCACAAAAAAACGGTAATATTTAGTATTGCCGTGTCCGTAACAATCTGTATAATAAAACAGAATTGTTATTGGACCTGCAAAGTGAACCCCGTAAAAAAAACAACCTCAAAAAACTCTCCGAAAAAAAGATGATTTTTAATTAAAGCATTAATTTAAAAAATGCTCTAAAAAGTGATTTTAAAAAGTTATGCACTCTAAAATAAGACCATTAAAAAGAACAATCCTTCTCGCAAAAAATAAACCCTTAACCAGATTTGTCAGACGAAAAATAAAAAAGTTATGCATATGAAAGTCGGTGATGCTAAAATTTACATTTTTGCCAAATGACTTTTTATTCAGTAAAATGGGGGGAAAAAAATTAAAAACTATATAAATTAGGTCTTTTTGTAATCGTGGAGACCCATAGAATAAAAATAAAATACTATTTTTACGGTATGGTAAACGGCCCAAAAAAAATACAAAAAAAGTTCCTAAAAATTGATGCTTTTCATTTCCCCCACCAACAAAGAGTTAATAAAATCTCACCAATTACCATCGGAAACCTGCCACTTCAAGTGGTAGGTTTCCTTTAATGACCACCGTATCAGCTTTTTACGGCGGTCATTAAGGGTACTTCTTCTGACCTTTCTACGGCGGCGCGTCAGAAGAAGATTTCGGGACATCGGGTCCCGCTGGTGCCGGTGTCGGGCTGTGATATCACAGCCCAGACACGGCACTAAAACCCGGGATCGGAAAAACTCAGATCCCGGGTGTTTAACCCCTTACACGCCGTGGTCAAGCATGACCGCGGCGTGTAAGCGTGTCCCCCGTGGATCGGCCCCCCCCGGTGTGCTTACCGGGGGATCCGATCCCTCCTGCCGCTGCCCCGGGTCCCGACGAGTGACCCGGGGCTGTCGGCTCCTCTCTGGTTGCTGCCACCTAAAGAATTAGTCATCGTGCCACTCCCTGACCTCATGCTGCTGCTGCCATCTCCACACTTTGTCATTATGCATATGAAAGTCGGTGATGCTAAAATTTACATTTTTGCCAAATAACTTTTTATTCAGTAAAATGGGGAAAAAAATTTAAAAACTATATAAATTAGGTCTTTTTGTAATCGTGGAGACCCATAGAATAAAAATAATATACTATTTTTACAGTATGGTAAACGGCCAAAAGAAAACACAAAAAAAGGTCCTAAAAATTGATGATTTTCATTTTCTCCACCAACAAAGAGTTACTAAAATCTCACCAATTAGGTATAGATGCCCCAAAATTACATACCAGAAAAGTGGATCTCATGTGGCAAAAGAAATAAGCCCCTATAGGTCCACAATAAAAAAACAAAAGAATTATAGCCTGTACAATGTGACATAGCAAATCTGATCTGCATGGTGCCTCCTTTCCTTCTATGCCCATCCATACGCCCATACAGCAGGTTACCACCACATATTGGGTATCAGTGTACTCGGGAGGAATTGGGTATCACACTCTGTGGAGCCTTTTTTCATTTAATCCATTACAAATGTTTAATTTCCAACCCAAAATGAATGCATTGTCAAAAATATTACAATTTGTAGACCACACCTCCATTTTTTATAAAACACCTAGAGGGTTAACAAACTTCTTAAAAGTGGTTTTTCATACGTCGAGGTGTGTAGTTTCCACAATGGGGTCATTAACAATTCTAGCTATTATTTAGGCCTCTCACAGTCAATTAAAAGTTCAGCAGGTCCATCTAAATATTAGTTTTGGTGATTTTCCCAAAAATTTTAAAAATGGCCCCAGATTTTGAGCCGCATAACATTCTAGTAAAATATGTGGAATCTTAGAAAACCATGCCAACATAAAGCAGACATTTGGGAAATGTAAGTTATGAATCTATTTGGGTGCTATGACTTTCTGCATCAAAAGTAGAGAATTTAGAACTTTGAAAATTAAGAATTTTATGGTAACACTGGAAAAAGCATCTCATTGCGCAAAAAAAATGCCGTCTCATGGCCCAAATAACGGAAAAGCGAAAATTTTATAGCCTTCAGAAGGGGGCAATGAGAAAACTAAAATCCTGGCAGCTGCAGGGCGCTCCTTCCCTTCTGTGCCTCTCTGTGCCCCCATAACACAAGTAACGGCCACGTGTGGGGGGTCCTTGTACTCAGGAGAAATTGTAGAACAAATTTTATGGTGAGTTTTCTCTTTTTATCTTTTGGAAATGTGTAAATTTTAGTGCTAAATGAACGTATAACCGACAAAATTTGACCATTCTAAATTTCACCGCCATTTTGATTCAATTACTATGAAGATCTCAAGGGGTTAAAAATCTTTGTAAATGCTGTTTCTGATAGTTTGAGGGGTGCAGATTTGAAAATGGGTTGGTTATATAGGGGGCTTTTGTTGCTAAATATGTAAAATTTGATTTCAAACAGTATTTATCCCCAAAATAGTCAATTCTGAAAATACGGAAAATCGCTATTTGATTTGTAGGCCGCGTGACGTCAAAATAAATTATCCAAACATTTCAAAAATTATGAAAATGTAAAGTAGACAAATGGGAAATGTTATTCTTCAAGTTATTTAGGTGGTAAATCGATCTGCCTGAAAACGCGGTGATTTTGAATTTCGAAAATGGCAAATTTTTCTAAAAATTCATCATTTTTTTCTTTTTATTGTAAATAAACGCAAAACTTATCAGCCAAAATTTACCACTAAAATGAAGTACAACATGTGGGGCAAAAACAATCTCAGAATCGCTTTGATAAGTAACAGTGTTCAAAAGTTATAACCATATAAAGAGACGCAGGTCAGAATCTAAAAAATGGGACTGAGCCTTAAGCTGTAAAATGGCTGCGTCCTTAAGGGGTTAAAAAACCATCCAACATAAAGCAGACATTTGGGAAATGTAAGTTATGAATTTATTTGGGTGCTATGACTATCTGCATCAAAAGTAGAGAATTTAGAACTTTGAGAAAAAAAGAATTTTTCCAAATTTTTGCCAAATTTAGTTTTTTTTCACAACTAAACACAAAAGATTTCATCCAAATTTTATAAACTAATTTGAAGTACAATGTGTCACGAGAAAACAATCTCAAAATCCCCTGGATATCTTATATTGTTCCAAAGCTATAACCACTTATATTTCAAGGATGCGACGTTTCGGTGTATCCACATTTTTCAAGCATACAGCATAGTGACCAGTACGTATAATCTGTACGTCCAAAAATCGACTGGACCAATGTAAATTTTATGTCTTGATCATAAAATTTACATTGGTCCAGCCGACCAAAATTATTCAACTTTTGGACGTACAGATTATACGTATTGACCAGGGTCTAACTACAGACTTATACACAAAGCCGACCGATAGAAACACCCTCCTGCGCTACGAGTGTAGTCACCCTCGACCTATGTTAGATTCATTATTACCCCTTAGTCAGTTCTTAAGATTAAATTAGTTTTGATTCAGTTAAAACTCCATCAAAATTCCCTCCATTAAACCAGGGACATTACTCATAGATCAAAGCACGTGACGGGGGGTATCTTTTATTGTGTCCATGGTCTCCAACCTTCTAAATTCAGCTTTTAAAATTATACCAATGAGTCTGAAGGGCTCTGGGGGCATTATCAGAGCCCCTCCGTGCTGCAGATGTACAAGCTGTTATAATGAGCAGAACATGTCTCAACCAACCCCCCTCCTCTGCCTGTGTAATCTAGCAACAGAAAGTGCATGGGGAAGGGGAGACATTCTCTGCTCATTGTAACAGCCTGTTAGGGTAGACCATGCCATGGAGGGTTTCTGTAAAAACCCCACCTCAAGCTTATTTGCATAATTATAAAAGTTGATTTTAGGAGGAGGGGAGGCAGGATTAACCAATTATAAAAAATTTCACTAGGTACTTAGTGATCTATGATTATGTTGTCCTGGGTATCCACGCATGATTTTGATGGTACTTTTCCTTAAAAAAATTTTGCCCAAAACATTTTTTTTGTTGAGGAGGCTTGTTTGAAACCACACACACGGCCCTGCTTGAGCTGAGGGATAAGTTTGCACCACAAACGTATGACAAATCTGCACATTTTTCTTTATTTAACTTTGTCAACAGTAGAAGGTGCAAAATTACACAGTTTAAAAAGAAATCCATCTTCACTATTTACCTATCTGAACTAACTGAAGTTAGTTCAGCTGGCTCAGTGGTTAGCACTACAGCCTTGCAGCGCTGGGGTCCTGGGTTCAAGTTCCATCCAGGCCAACATCTGCAAAGAGTTTGTAACTGCATCACAGCTTTCTGGGACAATCCAACTAGCTAACCATGAAGATGCACCTCAGCACAAAATGATCTAGTTACTATCCATAAGAATGGCCTGGAATTCAAATCAAACAAGCATATGAATGAGAACCTGCCATGCAAATTAAACCACCCACAAAATTAAAACAATATTCATTACAAATATGATTAAAAAGCATTGTTCCTTATACCTAAATGGTCCTTCCATGGCTTGTAATGGTACAAAATCAGTTGTAAACTTACATGCAACTCAACGATGTGGTCCAATGATAGTAAGGGAGTCTGTTATATGCAGTGTTTAGTAAGTTGAAGTGATTAGCAGGAGACACCAAATCTGGTTGCACATTGGGCGGTTTAGGTAAAACAAGGATGACTGCAAAAACCCTATACACTGCCCAAAAATGTCATCAGTAAACCCCCACTTGGTCGCCTTGTTGCAATGCCAATCATAAAATGGGAGAGTAGCCAAGAGCATAATATTTCCCAACCATGCAGTTCCCACCCTAAAAATAATACAAATGAAATGGAACAGTTGGACATCAGAATGCTACTGTTTTAAGCCAGATCATTACCCATATCAGCATACAGGCAGCCCTTTGATAAACGTAAACTAAGTAGTGGCAAAATTCACCAATCCAGCGAGGCTTCAAAAAAACACAACACCATAAATCCATTTGAACAACAAAGGCATCAATAGATTATGTAGCACAACCCTGGCAAGCATTTTATTAGGTCCAACAAGGACCCAAATGCTATTGGCACCTACACTCTCTCTAGTAAGCCCTAGTTGAATCTTGAAATAAATTATTTTTTTGATATGACTCAAATGTTAAAGGCACCTACCACCCAGAATTCACCTATTAAAAGGTAGAAGGGTGGTAGGTGGATGATGGGATGTGAGGAATGCCCTTTTTTGGGCTCATCATCACATCCCGGGTTGTCTTTTAGAAACTTTAATGCGGAATAGTACTTTTTTTATGCGGCTATGGGGCATGGAGTAGTCGGACATGAGGCTACTAGTCGCGGTACTCCACGCCAAGAGACTTGTTGCCCGCCTACGCATTAATCTCGTCCTAGTCCCCGGCATTCTGCGCATGCCGGGGGAACTCGCGAGGATAAATGGTAGGAGGAAGTGGGAAGGAAGGAACAAGGCACTGGGGCATGAGTGCCGCGACTAGTAGCCTCGCCTCCACGCCAGTAGCCGCATAAAAAAATGACATATTCCGACATTAAAACTTTTCAAAAAGACACCCGGGATGGAGGATTGCCCAGAAAGGTATCCTCACGTCCCATTCATCCACCTACCACGCGTTCTACCTTTATAGGTAGAATCGGGGTGGTAGGTTCCCTTTAAAGGGAACTTGTCACCAGTGATCCCCCTCACAAACCACACACAGTGGGGCTCATTTACTTATCATTCACAATGATACACTATGGATCACGCGCCCAATATCGTGCATGTGTCGCTTCCCCGCTCAGGTCCGATGGAGTTCACCTTCTTTTTCCTGGTGCAGTAGTGAAAACAATTTTGAAAGTTACATCTGGATCAGTCCAAATCCGTCGATCAATGCAACACAACCCCGTGAGATATTGTCACCGCCCGTGCAAACCGAAAAAAAGTGTTAAAGTCCGATGAAAGTGTGTCCACAGACCCTTGATGTCTTCTTCTAAAAAGACCTTTATGGATACTAAAGATCTAGTCATGGAGGGGGGATTCCAGCATACAGTCAAACTACGCCTGACTACAAACTGCTGCTGAAACTGCTAACCCCCTTAAGAATGAGAGAGTTTATAGAGACATTGGCTGTTGTCACTGAGAATTTCTGTATGAGGGAGCTAATTTCTCTTCAGCGAGTCACCAACAGCCAATGTATCTTTTTCTCACTTCTATAAGGAATTCTCTTCAGCAAGTCTTCCAAAGTCTCGCTCACGGCATAACCCCCCCCCCTTTCCCAGGAATACTATTTGGTGAGTCACACACAGCGTGTGTTTGATGAAGTGATGAAGAGATGAAGTCTCAGCATCAGTAAGGGGAGAGGGAAACTTGACTGTAAGATGGGACTCTCATTATATCCATGACTGGATGAATTAGTATAATGCAGCTTTCTCACCAATGACTTCACAACCTCAAACCCCATAGACCCGCATAGCAGCAAAAAAGGTTCCTCAGATTTATTTGGCTCCTGCAGCATGATGCCCCATTGGGAAACTCTCAGATGTGGCCAGGGTAGCTCCTTAAAGTGGCCCACCATGTGTGTAAACTCAAAATTGCCATTACCACTACAGAATGTTCCTGAGCCAATTTGACATGGTAGTGAGATCAAAGGGTATGCAAATATTGTTCAAAAACCTTGCTTTTACCCCCATTGGTGTCTTCCCTTTTATTCACATTCCTAGCTACTTTCTCTTCTTAAAGCACTTGACAAAGCCATGCTCTCTCCCATAACTGTGCACTTATGCTTGAATTTGAAGACAGATCTAAATTTGCAATGTCCTGCTTTAAACATCCATTTTCTCTTGAGGTGCCAGGTACCCAGCCACTGTGTTGTACCCTAAAAAGGACTGCAAGGTTGGGGCAGCCATAAGGCCCATCCAGAAAATGTACATATGATCCTATTGCAGCCTGTATGTTTACCATACAGGATCTAGCATCCATCATAAGGGAGAAGGAATCTGAAGTTAATTTCACTAACTAGTAAAATTAATCAAAGTGTTAAATCCATGTTTACTTATCCATCCACCTTCTCAGACATCATTCCAGCTTTATCATTCCACTCTGTCCCATTCTATGCAGTACTGGATGACAACTCAGCTTCCACTGAACTCAATACTAAAACCACCATGGTTTGCCACCATGGAAACCATGGAGAATGACTTGTAGGCAAGGTTCCTGTGAAAAAACTCATACACTGGGTTCAATGCCTGACCAGAATATCAGTAGAAGAAATGACTGCACCAATCCTAGGAGTTCTGGATGAAGAGATGTGAATTTAGAATTTGGAACATATTTTATCATCTGTGCGAGTGTTATCTTCAGTCTGTGGTGTGCAGGTAAGGAGACACTGATTTTGTCTCAATACAATACAGACCTATTCTGTGATCAGTCCTGGAGCAGAGGGTTTGGTTTCCCGTAAGTGTTGCGCTGACATTCAGTTCTCTACTGGTTTTATTTTATCTTGACCAGCTCCATACTTTTCTGAATTTCTGGTGTTTGATCTTGACTTCTTTTCAGGTTACTCATCCGCTTCTGTTATTTCATGATTCATTGCTATCTCTGTTATAACCCGGCTTGTTGACCATTCTTCTTGTTTGTGTTTGTTTGTCCTGTTACTTTTTTTGGCACAGTGAGGGATCACCTTTTAGTTGTCCCATATTGTTAAGGGTATGTGAGGTAAGTAGGTAGGGCCTTTTTGGGTGGTGGGAGGTTAGGCTATTGTCTTGAGAGAGATTTTTATGCAGGGCCCCAACAAGACCTCTTGACTTTGTAGGTGAGTCCTAAAACACTTTGAGGAGGATGAGATAGCGGCCGGCAGAAGCAGAGTTAAAAGAAAGACACAGTCCAGTCTTTAGATGACTCAAATCCACACGTGTTTATTTTAAAAAAAAACCCCAGCTGTATTTTAATACAAGAGAAATCGCATTTGGGGTGTTGTAATGAGGAGGATAAGGCACTAGATTCTATTGGACGTCAGACATTCTGGAAAAAAGTTAATCAATTGTGCTCAGTTCTCAGAGACCTTGTACACAAGATATTGTTTATACTATTTGCTGAGAAAGAAGAAGATAAGTGGACTACAGAATCATAATATAACAAGAACAGCTGGCTCTCATTAAATGTCAAAGGGTATTGCTGACAGGCCAGCAAACAGGTTACAACAAAATGAAGTTTGAATCATGACATTAACTTGACAATGGTTCAGGGGGGAACAGGCAGACAGTCGTCCAAGATGGTTGTTCGAAACCAGTGCGATCCCTAACAAATTCCCCCTTGTGCTTTGCTGGCTGTTGTAACTCCAACACCTGAGCGACCTCCTCGCGCTCCAGGTACCACAGGTAGCTAAGACAGTACATTGCTGGACTGGTTAACTCTTAACAGATCCCATGGAGCCAGTCACTCAGGGTAAGGCAACAGGCCCTGCCACTCAAACACATCACTGAGTTTCATAGTTGCATAGTTTGTAAACAGCAGACCGTATACTCCGCTCGGGGGCACTTCTCCTGCATGGTTCTTACCGCCTGACGGCCATCTGGACATGGTGGGACGCTGATGAGGGGGACCCAAACACGCAATAGTGACAAGAGCAAAATTCACAATCCCAAATCACCCCCACTTCTCTTAAAGAAACCCTTGAATCCCACACCACACAAAGTGAAGCCAAAGTGTCCACCCCAGAGTTTCCTTGAGTCCCTGGACAGTCCTTCCATCCTTTCAGTAATGGAATGGATCCATATGGGGGCGGGGGCGATGTCATGGGATGTATATGTGGACAAGCCACTCCCACCACTTTACAGAACTCCTCCCTCCAGAAGGATCTGTCCAAAGCATGCGGTTCTGGGAAGCTATCTCGGATATTAATTCACAAATCTCTGTTGATTACAATAAAACAGTTTAAATCCAAACAAACATCTTGCTCATAAGTTATGGGGAATAATGATCGGGGGAGACTGTCCATATTGATTGTGGGCCTGAACTCTCTGGGACCCCCCTTGGTGTTCCACTGTATCTATATAAACTTTGTCATCTAGGTGTTCTCTCAGACCTCCAGAATCGTTTGGGATTCTCTACCTTTCTTTATGTGTCGGATCAAACTCATCCTGGGGATCACGAGGAAGGAATGCAACAAGTTTTATCACAGAGTACCATCACCTTCCCAGCCTCTAGGGCAGGCTTTTGACCTGATTCAATCCCCACACATTCAGTACACATCAGGGACACTGCTAATACAGGGCTACCGTGCTGTCAATGTTAAAATCACACTGTTTACTTAAAAAAAAAACCGCAGCTGTATTTTAATATAGAGAAATCAGCCATTTTGGGGTTGTATGAAAGGAGATAAGGCACTTGATTTCTATTGGACTCCGCAATTATGTGAGGTGCGCTGTGATCAGTTATTAGGGACCTAGCTCCAACGATATTTGGATTATAATAATTTGCTGAGACGAAGAAGATAAGGGACTCCAGAATATAGTATTAATCAAGGACAGATGGCTCTTCATTAATGTCAAAGGGTATTAGCTGCACAGGCCAGCAAAACAGGTTACATAAAATGAAGTTTGAATGATGACATTAAACCGGACAATGAGTTCAGGGAACATGTCCGCGATCTAATATGGCGGACAGTAGTCAAGATGGCGTTTCCGAACCAGTGCGATCTCATGAACAGTCCTGTTGAATTTTTAGAACTGGTCCTGCATTACAGATATATTAAGAAACCATGCGGTTGTTAGGGCAATTTATTAGGGCCTCTCCACCAATGTAGAAGTGCCTATGATAACTATCCCCCTATGCATCCAAACAATTCACTGAATTAAATTTAAGATACATTGATCAACAAACTAATTACTTTGACCTGGGTTTGATCACCGGGACATTCTGGTTTAATGTTTTGTTCTTGTTTCTGCTTACCTTCTTTCCATATTTTACATAATGTGCACTTATCTGATGGGAAGCAGTATATAGCTTTATAAATCAACCTGCTAACCAAGTTTGACGTATGATTTAAAACTACAGCTCTACAGGAGGGATAGGCGGCCAATCAATATGGAGGTTGCGTTGTTTGGGTGGCAAAGGGTTAGAAGGTTGAAGTGTTTTAACTAAAGGCCGGTGGGAGGGCAGCTATACATGTTACAAGCAAGAAAATATGATAGGGAAAACTGGGAATACTTATGGTAACTGGGGGAAATGGAAAGCTGGTGGTATTAAGAACAACCACAGGAACAAGAACCAGGGATAGAGAAAATCTGTAAACAAGTGCATATACACGTGATTGTCTCCTAATGGTGATGTATAATACTGGAGTACACACTGTGTAACAAGAATGTGTTACGCCCGGTGGGCCGAGGGCAGCTATACATGTACAAAGCAAGAAATATGTATCGGGGAACTGGGAATAATTATGGTAAATGGGGGAGGGATAATGCGAAAGCTGGGGTAAGAAAAAACTCACAAGATCCAAAGAAACAGGGATAGAGAAATCTGTAAACAAGTTGCATGTACACGTGTTTGTTCACTAATGTGATGTATATATGTGTACAAGAATTCCCCCAGGTATCAATAAAGTAATATCGTATTAGAAGTACCATGCTCCTCATGTGATGGATGCTGCCAGGCTAGTAACCATCTAAATCCTGATGTACACTGTACAGGGTTCAGGGGATTACTTTGAGAGAGAACACCCAAGGCATAATGTTGCACCTGTGGGCAAACTTGAAGTGGCCTCCTCAGTTCGGGCAGATACCGGAAGAGCTAGGTCTCTGCCACTTCAATTGGGTGGGAAGATTTTTGTCCAAACACTTTAGAAAAAGAAAATGCCATAACTTTAGAACAATAGAAAAATCATTCGGTTGTTTTAAAGGGGGGGGGGGAGGGAATCACATATGATAATTTGGCAAAAAATCATTATAACTTTACAGTTACACTTTATTTTTCATAATGTATTAAAACACCATGAGAACCTAGTTAAATTTAATATTCCTGTTATCATACCAACCCCAATTGGGATTTGGGATGCCGAGGGAAAGACATTTTAAAATCCGATGCCCACAAGGAAAGGCGCAAATGCATTTTTTTGCTCATTTCACTGCATTTGTCATCCCAGTAGAAGGTATTGAATATTAAACCATCCACTGCGAAAGTTGGCAATAGTTTCACAGAAAACAAACCTTCAACAGGTTTACATGAAAACTTAAAAATGATAGATTTTTGAATTGGAAGTGAAAATTGAAAAATCAAAAAGGGCCTTGGTGTGGAAGCAGCGTATAGGATTACAAGGGCAGGGCCGCGAACAGGTGAAACAGGGTGTTTTTTCGGGCACAGCGCCGATTCATTACAGTACACTTACGGGACACCTTCTGCTGCTGACCCTCACCTTGTTATTGGAGTCCTCAGGAGCAAGGTTTGAGACGCAGAGAAGGTAGACCATATGGTACAATGCAATAGGCAGTAGGATAACAAAGGGCACAGGATGCGAGAAACAAGAGACGCCAGAGGGATGCTCTACTACTCTGATGGGGTATCTTATACAGTGAATATATCCAAAAACAATTGTAGAGTAGCAAACCTGATGTTTCCACAATCACGGGGTTCCGAGCGCTAAGGATACTCCAGATCCCGATATGTAATCATGGATAGTTATTGTTAACACATGGTACATACATAAATGCTTGTTGCAACGCGTTTCGGTCCGTACCCGGACCTTTTAGGCAGTATAGTATATATGAGTTAACGTGATTTTTATTCATAGTTAGGCAAGATACCAGAACTAAGAGCTGTCGAGTATCTGATATTACTTCGGTTCCCCAAGCTTACCGGGCGCTGGTTAAAAAACAATAAAGACGGAATTACAATAAAAACTCATAAGCTCGTATAGGAGAGATTCTGGGACCCCTCCCTCTATTTCAGTTGTCTTCTCGTTCTTGCCTACCCCTTCACTTTTTTCCTTTCCCTCCTAATAATAAAACGTTATAAAAATTAGGTCACCATGTGTGTGATAATAAGTTAGTAGGTTAAAATTGTGATTACATTGTGTTAAAGGATGGAATCATAATCCCTCTACGCGCCTTGTTTCTACTGTGATGGTGGGCAATTGTTCTAAATAATGGGTAATGCTCTGGCTTACCCTAAAAGCCCTGATATGAGAAGGCGGTGGGGGGTTTGACCTAAAAGGATGGTTTCATACGAGTTGATTTCTGCTTGGTGGTGGGGCCTTCCAGCCTGTCGTAGTCATGGGATAGGCAACGCTTAGGCAACGTTCTGTGCCTGTCAGGAGTTCAAATTAATCTACGGGAAGCTGGAGGGCCAAAGACACTAGCGGCGATTGATTGGTACTGTCATATTAAGCTGGTGACACAGCAGTTGAGGTTTCCTCAGGAGCTCCGCGGATGGGACAATGTACTTGAAGTAGTATATTTTCGCTGTGATGGTGATGTGAGCTCGAATTGAGTTGTTAAACCGATTCGATCACCTCATTAGACCCAGAGGATGAAGGTACTGAGCTAAAAATCCAATAGGATCTCTTCCTATTAGAGGTTTTACTCTATTCTTGACGCGATCGGAATTTGTTCGATCTGGGGTGGGTTACTGATAATTTGGCCGAAGTTTTTATCGTGCTCTAGCAGTAAATGTTTAGATTAAGCTGTGTTTTAGATAACTATTTTGTTTTGTTGGGTCTATGGCCGTTCATCGGACTCTAAGGGCCTGACGGTATACGGCCCCACGTACTGTAGGCCACAGCTACCAATTGATCAGATATAAACGTAGTCAGAGCCACATGATGATCGTGCTTAATATAAAGAAACTCTCCTGTCGTATTTGATTGAAAAAGTAGTGGTTCCGTCATTGAATAATATCAAGATCATTACCTTCTTATGCCTACTTTTTTGATTCCAGGTGTTAATGTTTTTTGGCGTTTTGTTGTATTTTAACGAAACAAAACATTTGATTGGAAATGTTTGGGGTAGTCTTTACACCACTGTTGTCTCAGGCACATTGCATATCACAAATATTCAAGCCCTTCGCGCCCCCATAATGGAAAATTAAAATTTTAACATTTATAAAATATAATAGTTGTAACCAACCAAAAATCAATGTATTTTTTTTTACAAAAACTAGCTATTGCATGAAGGGAATGTAGAAACATATGGAGAGGATAGGATATCACCATTAACAATCTCATATACACAGTCATGAGTTCGCTGTTTGGGCACACACATGGTGCATAATGGAATGGAGCTGATATTTGGCTTTTGAACATGATTTAGGCCCCTGCCAAACCAAGGTTTTCTTTATATACACTTCTGCCTCAATGTTTAGGGTCACGTACAAAAAGTTCCTTAATTTTGAAGAAAAAGAAGTTTTTCATTTCAATGAAAGCTACATTAAATGAATCATAAATACACTCTATACATTGGTAATTTGCTTAAATGACTTGAAACCTTATGGTTATACAATGCAATATCTAAATAGGTGTATATAGGGCCATTTCAAACGCCACCACTCAAGCTGTACATGGCCACATTTAATAAAACACAGTGTAGTATGCAGATCACGATTTGGCCACTTTCTTAAGAATCTGGTGTCCTACACTGACAGAGTGCACGATGGTCACGTGCAACACAAATGGGCGCAGATGACACTTCTAAATACCAGTGAAGCTGTTTGCACTGAAAAGAAAGTGCAAAGGCACCAAAATACTGGCGCAAAGGACTTAGTAAATGTGGGCCACTGGCCACAGTTACTAAAAATAGTGCGTCTGTACTATGGCAGTTTGCTTTGTAGATTGAGGGTGCGCCAAAATCAGGATTTTGGTGCACAGTCCGCATAAATGTGGCGCTCCGGCACTTCTCCGACAGGAGTGCACAAATTTTTATTGCAACCTTACACAGGGTTATGCAACCATTTGTCGGACTTCGATGTTAATGAGCTGAATGATCCAATGAGCATCAGAACACCCATTTCAGTGCTGTAACTTTGTGTCGCATGACGAATGTGCAGCCAAGCCATAAAACGCTGTGCGACATAATGGGCTGGATACATCGGCAAGCAGTTTGCACTGAAAAAGAAGTGCAAATAAAGGATCAGGGTTATGTCGGAAGAAGTACCACTTAGGAAAAAAAATGAACATTTACAAAATAGCGATTGGTATGTTGTTGGTTGTCACGTGAAATTTGTTTATTTGAAGTGCACAATAAAAGACTACAAATTATGTACTCGCTCTGGGTGCTTTCTAGCTCTAAAGCCATTCATATAAAAATACTAGGAAAACAGATATCAAAACGCAAAGAGTAGACAACCATAAAAAACAATAATAACAAAAATCTAATGTAACCCCATTCTTCAAGAAGCCCCTCCCACAGTGAATTGGCTTGGTGGGACCATACGGTCAGCTGCTCCCACAACAGCTCCATGGGGTGGATAGATGAGTGGCTGGTTCAGTAGTTTCAAAAGATGGCGCGCCCATGGATCGTTCACTCCCCGTGACTATCATCGGGGAGGGCAATCCGTCGCCATGGGACAGCCCGGGCTGTCTTGGTTTCACCCCTTCATTACAATGGAAAATCAGGATATTGTAATGAATGAAGGAAAATCCCTTCTATCCCATACTATAGTATGGCAGCGGTATGCAATAGGATCGATCGCAACTGGGTTAAAGTACCTAGGAAGTCTGAAAATAGTTTAAAAAATAAAATAAAAAAAAGGTAAAAAAAATTATAATAAAAAATCCTAAAAAATGAAATCACCCCCCTTTCCCGAACTCATATAATATAAAAAACAGTAAAAAATCATACAACACAATAGCTTTGCCGCATCTGAAAATACCTGACCTATCAAAAATTATGATCAAAACTGTTTCACTGCGTTAACCCAGAACGGAAACTAGCACCATCCAAAGTCGAAAAATGGCACTTGTGACTTTGATTGAAAATAAATAAAAGTGATAAAAAGGTTGTGACCGACTTTAAAAGATAGCAATGAATACGGACATCAGAAGTTGCAAAAAATGTCACCACCCACAGCTCTGTACACCAAAGCTATAAAAAGAGTTATTAGCGCTTGAAGATGTAAAATAATAATTTTTGAACAGGAGGGTTTTATTTTTGTAAGTGTATGAAAACATTATAAAACCTATACAAAATTCCCTACCTAAACACAGTTGAGGGACATATACGCCATTACATGTGGAATTACAGCCATACAAGCTAGGAACACTATCGCCATATAGCGAGAAACAACTACTGCATATAGTGAGGACACCTACCGCATACACCGTGAGAAAATACTACCATACACAGTGAGGAACACTACGGACATACAGTGGGAAACAACTACGGCATACAGTGTGAGGGACACTACGGCCATACAGTGAGGGACCTACGGCCATAAAGTGCGGAACACTACCGCCATACAGTGAGGAAAACACTACCGCCCTACAGTGAGGAACACTACAGCCATACAGTGAGGGAATACCACCATACAGTGAAAAAATACAGCCAACAGTGAGGAACATACGTCATTACAGTGAGGAACACTTACCCTATACAGTGAGGGAAAATACCATACAGCTGAGGAATCAGCATAAGCTAGGAACACTATCGCCATATAGTGAGGAACACTACCGCCATACAATGAGGAAACACTAGGGCCATACAGTGAGGGACACAGCAACATACAGTGGACAATACAGCACACAGTGAGGGACAATAGCGTCATACGTGGAGGACACTACCCCTTACAGTGAGGGAAACTACCTCATACAGTGCGAAATACTACGCCATACAGTGAAACATACAGCCACACAGTGAGGGACATACGTCATACAGTGAGAACACTACCCCATACAGTGAGAATCACCCTATTACAGTGAGAAACACTACAGCCACACAGTGAGGGACACTACCACATTTACTGTGAGGAACAATACCTCCACACAGTGAAGATACAACATACAGTGAGGAACACAACCACCATACATGACGAACACTATCGTCATGAAACAGTGAGGGACACTACCTCATACAGTGAGGAACACCACACCATACAGTGAGGGAACCAGTACCGCCCATGTTCCTTTCTTCTTCCCAGAGTTCTCTGCCCCATGTGAAACGTTGTGCTTGTGGCCATTTCGATAATAAAGGGAAAAAAATTAATTAAATTTAAAAAAAATAAAATTTTCAAAAAACGCCCACTGTTAAATTCGATTTGTGACCAATCAAATTTTCCCTGAAAATTCTAAACAAATTTAGTATCGTTAGAATGGATTCATGGAATTGAGCATAGCGTTCTTGGCACAAAGGTTTATCCTATTGGTGCGGGATGAAATTATATATAAAGGTATTAAACTCACCTTTAGTCGTTGTGCCAACTAGTTGAAAGTTTTAGAAATATGTTGATGAAGCCTTATCCTGCCACTTGAGGTTGCCAATGGCACAATAGAATGGTTCGGGGTAAATTGGAGAGACGTTACACCAATAGGAAAATGGCATGTTACTCTAAATGGCACTGCCACCGTTTCGGTTTGTCATAGTGAATCTGTTTATATGAAAGACAGATTCCTCAGGTACCTAAAGAATTCAAAACGGATACTGGTATACTAGACTTTCATCAACTTAGGTTTTGCGGCAAAATTCTCTTGGGTGTGAAATTCTCCAGATTACCTTTCAGCAATTAACAGACTAGAATGCCAAAGCTCTGCAATGACAAAACTTTGAAGGAGAAAAAATATATTTCAAATTTTTAAAAGAATATTTAAAACCTCGTCCATGCCTGACTCTACTTTTATTCATTGAAACTCATTTGAAAAAAGAAATTATGAGTTTTTTCATGGAAAAACACAAACTTGTCTGGGTGACCCCAAGTTCTGAACAGGTAGTGTACATTCAATGTACAGCACAACGCACAAATGCAGTTCTGTGGTCTCAGACACAGGGTCTTGGTTCCCACTTGCAAAAAACTCATGAGAAGTACTATCCTGTCTGTGTGTTGTGGCTGGATAGCTTTTCTGCTATCATGGAGTGAGAGATGGCTCCCACGTAATGGACACACAGGCCACAAACTACCGGGCCACTTAGCACTTGTTTGCAGTCCGTGAAATGCACATGGTGTAGGGATGGCTAGTCTGTTTTCAATTTCAATATATGTCAGATATATGAGCTTGTTACCTGAGATTACTTAACGTTTGGAATATTATGTTAACACAAGTGGCAAAATTATAAAATCTCACAGATTTCTTTCAAGATTTTTTTTTTTTTTTTATATCAAAATACCAAACAAAAAAAGACAAGAGAAATGCCAACCTTCCATAAAATTATAAGTTTATTAGTAGTTAATAAAAATGAACGGTATCAATATGGGATGAGATTAGCAAAGTGAGTGGGCAGAAGGTCTATGTACTAAGCATGCCAAACATAGTGTAAATTAGAAATAAAAGTGTAGCCTTGTTCCAGTATAGAACACATATAAAAATAAAGTTGCAAGTGCAAAATAGCATGGGTAACCAGATGGGAAAGGATATCACCTCAGATGAATGGAGAGAGACTAATACCAGTACAGCCCCGATCCGATAAGGTTTTGGCCAAAGGACCCCTTGATAAAGTCCTATATGGCAGTATATGGTAGGATCAAATTTCAGGGAAAACCCCACTAGGTTAAAGTACCCTAGGGGGTCTGAAAAATAGGAAAAACTAAAAAAAAAGTTGAAAAAAATGATATTAAAAAAAAAATAAAAATTATAATTACACCCTTTCCGATTAACTGATTTCTTTTTTTTTTCTCTTTTCTTCTTTATAAATATAAGGCAGTCCGGGTTACATACCAGATAGGGTCTGGAGGTTGTCTTAAGTTGAATTGTTATGTAAGTGAACTTATAGTTATAATGGAAGTTCTAGACATTTTTTTTCTTTTGCCCCAGTGACAATTGGAGTTTCAAAAGTTTTGGTAATTGGACCAAGAATTATCATAAAGCTTCATAAGGCATCTTACAGCTGATAATTGCAGTCTGGGGTACTATCGTAAAGCATCCAGAGAGCTTCACAAGAGGGTCACAGTGGGCAGAGGGGGTCCGTCTGTAACTATGGGTTTTGTTGTAAGTCGGGTGTCCGAAGTAGGGGGACAGCCTTTGTAACCTGTAAATAGTAAAATTCATAAACATGTTAGGTATTGCCGCATCTAAATGTCCGACGATCAAAATAATAATAACGTTACCAGTGTAACGAAAAATGGACCCAAATCGAAATTGGACATTACTCTCCATTTGAAAAATATAAAAAAATTATAAATGTGATCAAAGGCTGTACAGTTCTAAAAATGGTAGCATGAAAAAACTTGTCAAAAGTCGCCAAATCACACACTCAAAGATACGTACGACAAAATATGAAAAAGTAATTAGCGACAGAAGAAGGAATGAGAATTTGTTTTGTTACAGGACCCTTCCCCTGGAGGGTTTTTTTAATATTGCAGATGTATAAATAATTATAAAACTATACAAATTGGAATCCCTGTGATCGCACGACCAAAGTATGAAGTAGGACTGTTATGTGGGTCGGTACTTTTACATAAAAACATTTAAGTTGGTTAAAGCCTTAAGAGACGGTTTTTATTATATTGGCAAGAACTACAAATGTCGAGTTTGAAATATGACATAATTGTCTACATTGTGAACATGAAATCGGACAAAAACATGCCTTTACAAAAGACAGAAAAAAAAAACAATGCAGACACATTAAACAACTATTTAAACGGATGCATACAGTCTTTGGTACCTTTTCTTAACTACTATTCAATTGAGGAGGTTTCCTTCCGCCAATATGCATTAAGTGGGTAATTTAGCATTCATCAAGGACCTCTTGTGTGAGTACAGGAAGATAAACGTGGCAATGTGGGAAGCTCTGCATCTAGTGGTACAAAGACCAGAATGTAAACCAAAAAAATGGCTAACTATAAAAGTAATGAGGAAAAATGCAGTGGTTCACATTATTGTGATGGCTAGCTTTAATCTGACCCTAAAAGGAGCATTTAGGCGTACAAAACCGTTTTTAATTTTTTAAAATGCATTTATGAAATGAGAACTG
Source organism: Engystomops pustulosus (assembly GCA_019512145.1). Lineage (NCBI taxonomy): Eukaryota > Metazoa > Chordata > Amphibia > Anura > Leptodactylidae > Engystomops > Engystomops pustulosus. Next base: position 149,367,573 of record CM033642.1, read on the forward strand.
AACATACCTGAAACATTTTTATGCAAAACAAAAAGAGATGTGAAACAAAAAGATACCCAACCTATGTTAGTTGATTTTCCGAATATTTCCGTTTTGCGCCGAATTGCCCCAGGTTTTGACGCACGCGGATCGGATTGTGGCACATCCGGCGAAAGAAATCGGGGAGTTGCCGTCGGACAACCGACAGATTCGGACAAACCCGGAATTTAAAAACGAAAGATCAAGCACCACATGCACGGAAGAAGTCGGGGTTCTGGTGGAATCTCAGCATGGCAGCGAAACATGCGGAAAAGTTGGACCCACAACCTAGTGAATGGCGACAGACCCGAATCCGACTGTTCGGACCAAGCGCCTATTTAAATTTGAAATTGTGACGCATGGCTCTGTTAAAGGTCGAGCCGTGCGGGAGGCATTCATGATTCTGGCGCACGAATCTTAGTGAAATCGGCAAATGCAAGCGTTATTATAGATGGACAAGCCTGTTAGTAAAGTAATGTGCCCCCACTGTCTATTCTCACAATCTGTGTGCATATGCACTTTTCAAAACTGTATTATTCACTTGCATTAGGCTTTTTATGATGCGAACGAAAGCCCCTAAAGTATATGTGCAATAAAAGGTTTAGCTAGTATAAAGAACATTCTTTATATAATATAGAGAGCAGTCTTATGGGAAAGTTGTGATAACCCCTCTCAAAAACAAACATAAAACCTAATAAATACAGCATTTTGTTTTATTTTGTTTTTTAAGATCATTATTTCTAATTGCTAATTCACTTCTGTTAGGAGACGGATCCAAATCTGAATTGAAAAACAGGGAGTTACCCAGTGACTTTCCGTGATGAGAGCAGGATAAAAGGAGAACAAATGTGATCACGGGCTGTGACCTCCTCCATAGCTGGTACAATGTGGAGTGTTGATGCAAATGAACTCGCTTAACATCGCAATGCCTTGCTGCGGGATCTCCCGGCACCGCGAACACTGTAAATCCAGATTAACCCCTAGGCGCACCAGGACGTTATACTACGTCCCTGCGGTAGATATTTAGCGCATGGGATGACTGTAACTGCGCATGCTCTGCAGTATGTATAAGAAAAAACATTAAAAAACACTAAACACTATACATTGAATTAAATAAAAAATAAATAATAAAAATAAAGCCCATAAAATGTCAACTTTCCATAAAACACTTAATAAGTTGAGTGAAAAAACACAAACGGCACAAAAAAAACGGTAATATTTAGTATTGCCGTGTCCTGTAACAATCTGTAAATAAAAACCAGAAATTGTTATGTGGAACTGCAAAGTGGAACCCCGTAAAAAAAACAAACCTCAAAAAACTCTCCGAAAAAAAAGATGATTTTTAATTAAAGCATTAATTAAAAAATGCTCTAAAAAGTGATTTTTAAAAGTAGTTATGCACTCTAAAATAAGACATATTAAAAAAGAACAATCTTTCGCAAAAATAAAACCCTTAACCGATTTGCAGACGAAAACAATAAAAAGTATTGCATATAAAGTAAGTCCGGTGATGCTTAAAATTACATTTGCCAAATGACTTTTATTCAGTAAAAATGGGGGGGAGAAACAAAAAATTAAAACTATTATAATTAGGTCGTTTTGTAATCGTGGAGACCCTAGAATAAAAATCAAAATAATATTTTTAACGTAGGTTACTGGTAACGACCAAAAAGCAAAACATCAAAAAAAGTTCCTTAAAAATTGATGATTTCTTTTCTCCACCAACAAAGAGTAAAAATCTCACCAATAGGTTATAGCTGCCCCCCCAAAAATTACGTACAGAAAATGGATTCATGTGGCAAAAGAAATAAGCCCTACTATAGGTCCACAATAAAAAAACTAAAGCTGTGTAACAATGTGACAAGCAAATCGATCTGCATGGTTGCCTCCTTCCCTTCTCTTGCCCATCCAGACGCACATCCATATCGTTGTACTCGGGGGGAATGGGGTATCCACTGTGTGGAGCCTTTTTTCATTTAATCCATTACATATGTTTAATTTCCAACCCAAAATGAACTGCACTGTAAAAAATATACAATTTGTAGACCACACACTCCATTTTTTATAAACACCTAGAGGGTTTAAAAAAACTCTTTAAAAGTGGTTTTCATACGTCGAGGTGTGTTTGATTAGTTTCACAATGGGGTCATTAAACAATTTTAGCTATTATTTAGCCTCTCACAGTCAATTAAAAGTCAGCAGGTCCATATAAATATTAGTTTTGGTGATTTTCCCAAAATTTGAAAAACATGGCCCAGATTTTGAGCCGTCATAACATTCTAGTAAAACATGTGGAATCTTTAAAAAACCACGCAACATAAAGCAGACATTGGGAAATGTAAGGTTTGAATTATTTGGGTGCTATGACTTATCGCATCAAAAGTAGAGAATTTAGAATTTTGGAAAATAAGAATTTTTAAATTTGCCAAACTTGTTTTTTTTACAACTAAACACAAAAGATTTCATCAAATTTTAAACTAATTTGAAGTACATGTGTCACGAGAAAACAATCTCAAAATCCCCTGGAGATCTTATATCGATTACAAAGCTAAAGCACTGGGATAACTGTGCAGGACAGGTGGGAGGGGAGGCTATATTTCTCCAAGGTTCCCTTCATATGGAAGTAGCAAGTTCAGAGGACTAACACTGTGCCTAATAATGAGGTGTTCAGAAGGAAGGTTTATTTAGGAAAAGGTCAGGTGGGGAATTCACTCTCTCACTGGAGAACAGGGCCTGTATAGTGTTGAGAGCCAATGCAAGGTTACAATATTGCTGTGTTTGTTAGTGTGTCAGGGAGAACACCCTCCAGTGTTAGTTAGAGCTGTACTGTGTATAGTCAGAGTGCCGGACAGCGCAAGGGAGTTTTGTTGTTTTGTGAATGTTTTTGTTTCTTTCTTGCAATCTTCTGCCAATAAACGAACTAGAGTCAGCTTCCACCTACCTGCTGCTGTTTGCATCGTATTGATGGAAAACAAGCGTGACCTTTGATCCAGCAAGGTGATCCCTAAACCATTTCTTACAAGTGGTGGAGGATGCGGGCAGAAGGAACACAGGATCACAGCACTTATAGAGACAAAGGGCAGAAGATTTGAAAAAATGGAACTTGTCTAAAGGCAAAGAGGCTGAGTTCCGTAGGGGTTAAGTCAAGTGTGACATAGCCTAAAGTCTTTTGCTGCATGTTGATGGAACTGATCGTTATGCGTTCCATTTGGTTGTAACCCCATTGACTACAATTATCTATATTGTAATAAATGAGGATGAAAATCCCCATTCTATTGCATACTGTAGTTAATGGCAGTCTATCATGGATCAATTATATTTATACATATCAAAATATAATAATTTTGTCACTGGTTTATCCCCATAACTGAAAATAGCGGGACCGGAGAGCGGCCCTAGTTGACACCAACAAACTTTTGCAACTTCATCTTATGGGAGCTGGGTAAAATGCATCTGTGGGACCAGATGGGACATTTTTCATTGCTTACCATTTGGGGAACTGACCTTGATCCCTTCCATTGAAAATTCTATATGTATCAAAAAAAAAATTGGATTTTTTTCCATTAGGGATGTCACTGCACGGGATTAATACTTATATTTATTTTTTTCATACATTTATATTGTAATAGTTGAGGTAGGTATTTTGGGGATGGGGGGATACTAATAGTGTGTAGTTACCTATTTTATCTGTTTTCCAGGGTAAGGGGGTTGGTTAGCACAAATTTTAGGTTTAATTATTATTAAACATGTTTTTTAAATTTTTTTTAAGGTTCCATAGGTGTGTTATGGCTCGTATAAGATACTGCAGCTATATATTTTTTTTTTTTTTTTTTTTGTAGGAGTTAGATCCTACTATAAAAAGTACCGTAACTGCTACCACTTTTAACTTGAAGGGAAAATGTCTTATTAGTATTTTATTATACCAAGCAGGGGGCCAAAAACCCAGCCTCTCTGCTGCCCTGCGCTAATTCTAGAAACAAGCCCCTCTGCCCAACTTGTCAAATACAAATAGTTTCTATAATGTGCTTTAGTGGTAATAATCAAATGGGGCACGCACGACGGCAGGAATCACAAAAATCGGGGGCATTTGTATCACAAAATGACCACAGAAGCGGGTCGTAAATGCTCCCTGCTGCATTCCATTCTTTGGCAATGATAAGCTGAGATCATACAACAAAATAGCAGATTGATCCAGCAACCCAATAATTAATAATAATCATCTTTACATAGCGAAATCCTATTCCGTTAGTTGAATTTACCAAATCAAGGGACCAAATAACAAATATAATAAAACATGGACCAGAGCAAAAATATTCGTATGGAACAAAAGGAGCTGAGGTACTGCTCGCAGAGCTTACAGTCTAAGAGGAAAGAGTGGGGTGAAACAAGAGGTTTTAAAAGAATATATAATGGTGGTCCCAGCTATTTCTTCATAAGGGAAAGTTATAGACAAAAATATAATAGAATAAATAGAAGTGCTTGTAGCTTGACCCAGTCATAAGCGCTCATTTTATATACAAAAGTTCCAGCTTGAACTGGGATGCCGAGAAGCCCTGGTGCCTGCTGGTGGCTGGATAATAGATGAGGAGGAGGACACAGGAGGGTTATTAAAAAAAAAAAAAGAGTTTTAAAACTTCATTGCAGTTAGCGAGTGTGATTAGGCCTGCTAAAGAAAGAGATGGGTTAAGACAGCCACATTTGGACTTTAGAGGTAGGGAGTTCGAATGAATGGGTCAGCTTAGAAGAAGTCTTGGAGAACGCGAGTGGGAAGGTTCACAATAGGGTAGTGGTTAATCTAAGATCACCTGGCGGGGATCTAAGATAACGAGTTGGGCAAACTAGACTGAGATAAGAGAGAGAAGGTAGGGGGGTGCAGCAATTATGCAGAGCTTTGTGGATGCAGGTTTTATTATTTAAAAACTGTATTCGAAAAGGAGGCTAGCACCAAGTGCAGTGGACTGGCTAAACTGGAGGCATTGTGAAGCGTTACCAACCTCTCTACCCCTAATGTGGTGATGCGCCCCTGGTGCAACTGCATCACCTTATGTGAAACCGATTTCAAATTAACAACTCTATTAATGATACTGGCCCAGATCCTCCTCTCATCTCTGGTAAGTATGGCTGGGATGTGCTACCAACAGAATTTCGCTCCATTTACATACTCACTACTGTTCTGTTTTTATTGTTCTACGTTCTGTCCTGTATTTTTATTGTTCTGAACCAATAACTCCATGGACTATGACTCTGACATCAAAAAAAGAGGTTGCTTTTGCCGTAAAGGAAACCCTACTATGAGGATCTACTTTTTGTCAGAAGATCTGATTTCCTAATCTGTAATTTAATTAATCCTGGACCCAAATTTTAAAAACTTATTTTTAGTAATACGACAAAATTAACTGCAGAGGATACTGGGGGTGGAGATGGCTTAGCTCACAATGCCTGCCAGGCAAACTAGAGCCCCAGTAGCCTCTGCAGTGTTAATTTACATATTACTCTTAAAAATTAAAGTTTGTCCAATGTTGGGTTCAGTTGTCAGGTATTAAGATCCACTTCTGATGGTAGATTCGGGATGGTAGGTATCCTTTAATTTTTTTTGCCTATAGATTAAGTTCTAAGGACTTAAAGCTACTGAAATTTTTTATTTCTGCTAGGACTATCTTGTGATTTTTGTACTGTGTTTATCCTCTTTATTTCGGTTGAAATTACAAAGTTAGTCTAATTATACCATATTTTGCAATGACGTTACTGTTTAGCATTTTTCCACTGTATTTAGATTTGAAATATCAAACCATTTCCAGGTAGTAACAGTAAAAATGTCGGTGTCATCAATAGCGCTCAACCATTTATAAGTATTCAGAGGATAATGATGCCCTGTTACGCGGTTATGGAACATCTTATTTACTAGCCGCGAATACATTACCAGGTGAAAATACTACTGGGTCATATTTTCTGATCACTTAGCACAAAAAATACATTTACATGGAGCGAAATTTGTTTAACCAAGCTTCCTTTAAAAAGTAACAAATGATTAGTGAGGATGAATGAATTCAGCACATACAGGACCCTAAAAATAATCTTAAAAAGTGCAAGCAAGATTAGAAAATCTTGCTTGGGCCTTCTTGAGCAACCGGCTTATCTGGAATGTGGATTCTGATTAAAAGAGACTAAGCCTCCAAACCATGTTAAACAATAAAATAGATGTGAATATAGATAAAGAACTAAACGCCTCTAAATGCCAAAATGGAGTTGCAATCTACGTAAACTCAGGGAGAACAACATAGTAAATTTAGTTATTTTGCCATAGGCAAAACATTTATTATACAACGATATGCTAAATGATTTATCAAGGTTTTCTTAAACCATTAAGGACGCAGGGGTTTTTCCGCTCATTCTCGCTCTCCACCTTCAAAAATCCATTAACTTTTTCAATTTTACGTTGTACAGACCGGGTGTGAGGGCTATTTTGTGCGTAACAAATTTACTTTTCCTGTACTGTTTATTTATTTTAACATGCAGGTATGCCGAAGCTGAACAAAAAATTCAAAAGTGGAGTTATTGTTACGACTTCACTCTTCGCATCCTATAACAGCCTACTATTCTTGGGTTCGGTTGCGATCGCGGTGATACCCGATTTATAATAGTTTTATTGTGTTTTAATACCTTTTCAAAAATAAACGAATGTGATACAAAAAAGAAAAAAAAAAAATTTGCCATCTTTGAAACGCTAATAACTTTTTCATACTTTGGCGCCACGGAAACTGTATGAGGTGTCATTTTGGGAAAGGAGCCTACGTTTTCATTGTACCATTTTGAGGGTCTGTGCGACATATTGAGCATTTTTAATTCCATTTGTTATGTGTGATGGAAAAAAAAGGTGTAAAAGTCCGCCATTTCGGAACCATTTGGGCGCCAGTTCCCGTCTCGGCAGGTCACCACTGGCACGTAACGTTTTTATATTTGATAGATCAGGCATTTTGGTGGGACACGGCGATACATAATGTGTCTGTGATTTTTTTTACTGTTTATATGTGTTATATCAGTTCTAGGGAAAGGGGGGTGATTTGAATTTTAATATTTTATTAAATTTTTTTCTTTTTTAAATGTTTTTTTTTTCTTTTTTTTTTCACTATTTTTAGACCATCTAGGGTAACATTAACCCTAGATGGTCAGATGTTCCCACCATATACTGCAATACTTCTGTATAGCGTATAGGCATTCTGCCACACATACATTACAATGAGCCACAGGTTCATTGTAATGGCTATGCGAAGCCATGTACCTGGGTCAAACAAAGACCGAGGTACCATGGGCCAACCGATCACGCCCCCCGCATGACGTAGGGGGAGCGCGGGGCGCGAGGATCGTACACAAAGATGGGCGGCGCCGCACCGCCGTCTTTCTTTTAAATGCCGCCAGCGGACTTGCCGGCGGCAGGAGGGGGGTTAATAGTCGTTATTAGCTGGTGGGGGTTTTCTTGCAACATACAAAACCCCCACCCTTTGTATGAGAGGACTCCAGCCCGTGAGCCCTCTTCATACACTTTAACTATGCGCCGTAGGAGCTACGCGCAAGAGAGTTAAGGGGTTAAGGCAATGCAATTGTCATGTAAGGATTTGACTTTGTTATATGCCAGATCCTGTACCGACGGTCCCCTACTTAAAGAGAACCCGTTTAATAGCAAAATAACCCCCCTAAACTAAATATATTTTCCATAATATGCCATTAGAGAGCATCGCCTCTATTCCCTGCATTGTCCCTCTACATGCCTGTAAACCTAAGCAATGAGGGGTACCTAAAGTTGGATGCAAATGACCTGTGAAAATGCCTTCAATGAAGATAGCCTATTAAAGCTTGGCCACTCTATTCATGAGTGGGAGGCAAAGCAACCAACAACACAGTGCATGGGACTTGACATCGTGTGGATGGAAGGGAGTGTATGATGTGCTTCCTGGTGCGGGGACACGCCCCACCTGCAGGACTGTGTGTGGCATGTGTGTGTGTGTAGGAGAGATCACAGCCAGCTCCAGGCAGCCATTGTTAAAGGCGGAGAAAATGTCAGATTCATGTTGTAGCTGATTGTCTGTGTGTCTCTAAACCCGGAGGATGCAGCATGTCAAGCAGATGCAGCACAGGACACTAGCCATCCTTTTACTATACATTACACACAGACAATGAGCAGGGGGGAGGACGTCCAGGGGAGGAGAGGGGAGGGGTAAACAGGGTTGCCTCAGGCCTCTGAACCATGTGACCACGCCTCATTTACATGATAAAAAATAGATGATTTTACAATGAATAATGTATGAAATAACTAGATAAAGGGCTGGGATGGGATTCCTGGTGAGTGCTCTAACAGGTAGTAGTAGTGACAGGACTAGTGGCAGAGGACCTGTGAAAGTGTCAGTTAAAGGCAACCTACCACTTGAAGTGGAGGTTTCTGATGGAAATACGGGCACCAGATCAGGCTGAGCTGGTTGCCGGAGCTGCTTTTCTAGTGTTTTAAACCGCGGGTATCGCGGCTTTAAAACATCTTTTAACCTTTCCATAGCCGGCGCAGGCACGGTACGCGCTCGGCGCTTACCATGCGCGCTGGCTCTCTCCTTCACTTCCTATGTAGCTGAGCGGCATGGTTAAGCGCCGAGCGCGTACCTGCCTGCGCCGGCTGGCTATTATATAAAGTTTAAAAAAGTGTTTAACCGCGATACCGCGGGTTTTTTAAACACTAACAAAATAAGATCCGGCACCAGCTCACCTGAGCTGGTTGCCCGGGTATTTCCATCGAAACCTGCCCACTTTCAAGGTGGTAGGTTCTTTAAGGACACCAAGACCTTACCGACGATCCTAGTTAACAAACGGCCCTCTGACTGTGAGTAATTTACGGTACTTGGGCTTTAGGCTACAATAAACAGCTATAACAAGTTATCAATGGTTTCTGTAATTTAAGCGTTATCGTTAAACCTCGATTTCTTATGAGAAATCCAACATTTTTAAAATCCAATTGTCACAGAGATTCAAAAAAATTTTGGCTGGGGTTAAAACTATAAAATATACACTTTGACTTCCATACAAATTCAACCTAAGCAACAACCTAGAAACATCATCTTGTACGTAACACGCGGACCGCCCGTATATTGGTGTCAGCAAAGTGACTTCATTGTATGTCATGTATCCGTACCGTGTCCATATAAAATACGGGGGTGCCAAGTATGACAAATTATGCACACAATGATGAACATACGATGACACAAAAAGCTTGCCCCAATACCATATTTAGTCAATGAATGGCCCCACACATTTTGTTGGTTTTCTGAGAGAGAGGGTTTAGACCTCCATTGCTGCTTCTGGCTGTTGGTTCTGCATTTCGGCTCTTGCCAATGGTCGTACAATCCCACTGATGTATATTTGCCTTCTGGAAACTGGGGCCATTGTGACGCTTCTCCGAAGGCGTTACTGCGATGCTGGCAGACGGAAGCCATAGAGGACTAGGTGAGTTTGGTTCATCCCATGTCGCTGAGCGACCTAGGGGGGTACTTAGGAACCTTTGTACACTGACCTGCGGGCAGCAATTGGACCAAAGTGTTTACCCTGGAGGAAAGCCGCAGGAGCGCGGCGATACGCGTGGGGACGTTTTTCTCCTCCTTACATCCCATGGACTTGGGGGATATTTATTTTTATAATATTCACCTTTCCATTCAGGCTAGTATGTTTATCTTCCATTGTTGTTATATTGACCTGTCCTATCTTGCCACTTGTCCATGTGTATGCCAGAATTGAGGCATTAGTGAGGAGGATTACTCGTCTTATTTTTCGAGATAGATAGGATGGCACATTTTGGGAGTGCCTTTTAGGTGTTTGTAGAGATTTACCAATAAAATATTTCTATGTTTATCTTCTTTAGTGATTGGTTTGGTAAATGACACGACCTAGTAGTTTGTTCAGCATTTGGGCAAGTTCACAAACCACGTTCGGAAGACTGTAAACCACGTTTGACCGTTCTTTTGGAGGACCTGCGACGGGGGGCTCTGGGTGATACCAACATGACAGGCGGTCAGTGGTCCGCTACACCAGGAAAAAACGGCTCATCGTGACACTGCAATGAGGCTTTTTTCTAGGAGATCCATTTCATAATTTCAAGTTGTACGTCTGTTTAAATAATAATTTTTCTATTAGCATTTTTAGATTTCTTTCCACTGGGAAACATGTTGAGTTCCTGCGGGGTGTTTCACCATTTCAATGATCGTGAGAGCGACCTGTGATGTGTGAAGTGAATGGAAGCGACCTAACCTAAGAGCTGTCGGTGATGATGCCTGAGCCAACTGCTGTGAAGGACTGGATTCCAACAAGTGTATAGGGGCGGCTGGGATAGAAAACTTTGTGTGAAGAAGCTCGGCTCACTCAGGGTCCCCCCAATTCGCAATATAAGAAATTAATTTTTACTGTGGTCTTGTTGGCTTTGACGGACAGTGACTACAAGTTTATAATTGTGGACATTGGGGCTATGGATGTTATGTGGATGCAGCGTCTTCAGGGCTTCCAGAATGGGTGGATTCGGACTTTGCATCAACCAGATTCCCTTCCAGAGCATAGACAAATTGTACAACCACATTGGCACAATCATATTTCGGCAATATTATATATAAGGATTACGAGAAAACATCCAAGAATGCCTGTAATTGACTCAAAAAATTAATCATGCATTACAGCTGCCGCAATATTATCAATAGAGCAGAGGACTTTATTGGCATATAAATGTGAAATCTCCACATCGCTATAAAGCGATCATATATACAAACTTGCATGTGGCATCTCCAAAGTACTTTTGTCTAAGCCTTGCAGAAAAAAACAACAAAAAATTACCACAGACTTACATTGTGAACACAACTTAGCCGTTTATGGCCAATACCCCTCTTTGGAAAAAAGCATTTTGCATATGACATTTAAGGATAAGTGGATATTCTATAGATCGAACACACAAATTTGGTATACAATTTCATGCAATTTTACGAGACCTCTGTGATTTCTATGCATTTTTATGAGTTAATGTTTTATGTTGGATATCCAAGATTTAGTGTTTAATAAAACATTAAATAAAAATATTGTATATTGTATATTTTTGCACACTGTAATAGGGTGCTTCACAATTGGTGCTCAAGGGATACTTTTATTATTACTTGCCTATAGTACCTCTGCATGTTGGCGAAGCCTATTTGTACTGACATACCAGCGTTAGTAACATCTTAATTGTTCACCGATAATTGACAATCTCCCTTGCACTTATTACGGGCACATTTTCTAAGGATGCGCACCGTTTTCTGTGGACTTTGCACGGTCCTTTTAGGTGGCCAAGTAGGTCATCAACATTGTTTGTAGTCATCTCCCCCGCCAGGTTACGCACTCGGGAAGTACCCAGAATGACGCAAAAGAAGAAGGGCATAGGAGAATTGTTGCTATCTGGTAAAAATTTCATGCGAGAGTTTCTCTGAGATTAAGCTGGCTCGGTTTGATGTATCAGATGTTGAATATGTGTGATCCTTTTAAGCTTCCAGAAGGTAACACAGCCTCCCCTACTGTTGTTGTAATAATTCTAATAGTTCTAATAATTCAGAGGAGGGTCACAGGAATCAAGCTCGGGGGAACTATCGCCAGGCTTTAAACAGAGCGGTTACCCTCTTAGGCATCATAGAGTAGCATTCCAAAAGGTAATTTTCGTGTGGACAGTGTTTCATTCTGTATGTCTATTTATTCTTGAAAAAAATCTGAGGATAGGAAGAGTGAAATTGGTGGTCAGTGATTTCATACAACTTCAAAACTAAATTTGTGGATACGTTATCCTGACACATGCGGCTGGTTGGTTTTATATGGAAAGGACTATACGTCTCCTTCAGTTCGATGTTTGGAACATTGAACTCCCTGAGAATGGGTCATTGGTTCACCAAGCTTTAATCCAAACACATGCGGGAGGCCCTGACGGAGACCCGAGTTATATGAAATTTGCAGGGAATTGAAGATTCCCAAAATCAGGGGGTGATTGTAAAAAGAATTAGTGAAATCGTGAATTAAATGGATATTGAGAAAAGGGCGGCCTCCTGGTTCCAGCTGGATTAAATTATAGGATAGGAATGTAGTGATTCTTGTAGTCGCTTTTTTTTTTAATATTACACTTTTCTCTCTTCCTTTGTTGCATTGTTTTTAGGTATGGGGTTGATTTTAAATTACTGAACGTGTATAAATGAGCATTCAGAGGCAACAGTGATACTTTTATCGGTTTGTTGTTAGTTCTGTAAACTTACATGTAAAACTGTTCACTGGTATCTGGCATATTTTTTCACTGGTATCTGGCAATAATTTTGCTTCCTGTATGGCTCTTTGAATAAAAAGATATAATATGGGTGAGTGCACAATGTTTTCTTTCTTCTGAAGAGATTATAGACATGAATCCTGTCATTGTTTGCACCACCCCGTTTGATGAGCTAATCGTTTTTCTGGGACTTGTGGTGCTCCAGAAGTAAAGTCTTTTTTCCTCTCCAGCTCGGCAGTGCAGTTTAATATTTTTGTTTTGTTGCGAACGTGTTCTCCCTGCTTCGAAGTCTGGGTTAGCCTATAAAGTGCAATGTTTAGGAGAGCTGAAATGAATCCCAAATTGTTTCCGAAGTGGCCTCCCGTTGTGTAGCTGGCTCTTAACCCTTTAAGGACGCCACCATTTTGTTAGTTAAGGTAAGCCCGATTTTTTGGATTCTGCTTGCTTAGCTGTATATGGTTATAAATTTGAACACTGTTAGATCAAGCATTCTGAGATTGATTTTTTTCCCCAACATGTTGCTACTTCATTTTAGTGGTAATTTTGGCTGATAGGTTTGGTTTATTTACAAAAAAAAAGACAAACTATGATAAATTTTTTTAAAAATTGGCCAGTTTCGAAATTCTAAACATGCGTTTTCAGGCAGCAGATAGATTTACCACCTAAAATTAAGTTGCTTGAAGAACATTTCCACTTGTCTACTTTACATTTTCCTAATTTCTGAAATGTCTGGATAATATGTGAGTCACGCAGGCTTATTTACAAATAGAATACGCTTTCCGGATTTTCAGAATAGGAATATTTTGGGGATAAATACAGTTTTGAATGAAAATTTTTAAATATTAGCATCCAAAAACCCCTCATATAATCTACACATTTTCAAATCTGCACCCATCTCAAGCTATCAGAAACAGCTTTACGAAAGATGGTTAACCCCTTGAGTCTTCATAGTCATTGTGAATTAAAAAATGGACGGTGGGTGAAATATTGTTCCTTTATACGTATTTAGCACTAAAATTTACACAGTTCCAAATATAAAAAACGAGAAAACCCACCATACAATTTGTAAGCAATTTCTCCTGAGTACAAAAGACCCCCCACATGTGGCGGTGAATTGTTTAGTGGGGGTATGGGGGGGGGGGCCACCGCGAGGTGCAAGAAGGGAAGGCTGGGCGCGGCAGCTGCAGGACTTTTAGTGTCCTCAGGGCCATCTTTGGAAGGCTATAAAATTTTCGCTTTTTCGTGATGGGCCATTGACGGCATTTTTTTGCGGACGAGTATCTTTTCCTATTGGTACCATTTTGGAGGTTGCGTACACCTATTGTTGAAAAGGAGGAACTTTTTTGAGTGGCAGGAAGTAGGAAAGATCAATCTGTACGGATTTTTTACCTTTCCTTTTTTGGTGTTAACATATAGACTAATAATCAGGTATCGTATTAGGGGTCGTACGATTAAGGGGATACCGACTATGACTATATTTTCTAGTTTTATACAAATTTGGCAAACAACACCCCTAGGGGAACAACTCTCATTTTTTTTTCATGCGTAGTATAAGGCTGGAAGGAGACTTCAGTTCATCAAGCCAACCCAAGATATATAAAAGTTTTCCCCTAACCCGTGTATTTTTCTCTCTAGAAAGTATCCCGGCTTTTGAATGTACTGACGCGGCATATAACAACTCCTGCGCGGGAATAATAAAAAAGAAAACAGCATAAAAAACACAAGTAAACAGAAAAAAAAAATAAAAATACAAAAAAAAAAAACAAAAAAAAAAAGTATAAAAGACAACAACCATTTCTATTTGATAGATCAGACATTTTGGGATGTGCGATGACCTACTATTTGATTTTTACCTTTTTTTAAATAATTTATCAATTTAGGGAACGGGGAGTGATTTAAATTTTATAGTTGTTTTTGTTGTTTAATGTTCTTTTTTACTTTTTAATAAATTGTTTTGTTAACTATTTTCAAATCTCATTAGGGTACTTAATCTCTGATTGTTCTAGCCGCTACTTGTCCATACTACAGTACTACCAGTATATAGGTGGATTTTCACATAATTCTTCACAATGTTTTAAATCACACACATGTAATAGATGATTAAACGGAGGTGAGTCTCAGGTTCTTTGTATGAGCCCAAGCTTTCATCGAACGATCGCCCGCTTCTGCTGACCTCACAGGGTTTGCGGCGAGTCAATCCATATGGTCACACCCACACATTGCAGGATTTAATAATGCCTGCGGCAGTTTGCCAAGGCATTTACATGGTTACCACCACCCCACCGCCGGCAGCAATTTACATATTGCAGCAAATACCCCAAGTGTAAAGAGTCTGACTAGCCCTGAGCCCTCCTGTCCCTACGCTCCCTACTTGCGTCTACTATGACATTGCGTTTGGAAGGGGTTAGATGCGTTTATGGTGCTTAGAGCCTAACGAACTTGTATTAGCAATGTATTATAAGATTACTTCTAGAAGCCATTTTCTTTGACTTTTTTTTACTATAATGAATAAATAAATATATATATTAAATGTATATGAAAATATTTGGTAATTTACAAATCATTATTAGCCAAATACAAAATTGAACTGTAATAGGCTCAGTGAAATTCAATAAAAACAAATTCATAGTGGTGGTAATGGACATAAAAACTGCACAAATCACTTACTAAGCAAAGTATCTGAATCCTGCGTATGGAAACAACTGTAGCAGGGTTTGCCAGACTGGCTGAGCTGACTCCTGAAAGTCACGGGGGAGTCTGCAGCTGAAAGATGTCAATGTTGTTAAGATGGTTTTTTCTTATACTACACCACTACTCAAATTCCTGGTTACAAGTTATCGTATAAGTATAAAGGCTGGAAAAAGACGCAAGTCCATCAAGTCACCTTTAAGAATTAAATAAATGTTTTATCCCAATAACCCGTGATATTTTTCTCTCCAGAAAGGCATCCAGGCCTCTCTTTGTGATAATATGTGGGTTTTGGATTACTGTTCCATGCGACTTGGTCTCTACAAGGTTGGCCGTCACTGTTCAAATGATGTGAGATACTTTAACTTCATGATATGTTTGCTACTGGGTAAACCAAATAATTTTCTCTAAACTCCCTCTCCTGCTCCCACAGGATGACAACATGTTTAAATAAACTAACCATGACTTGCCAAAATTTTTTTTTTGCTTCCACAACCTGTCCCCTCAAATGTGCTCTGACTCATTAACCAATACCGTCCACCCATACATCTCCATTCCTCACAGGACCTGCAGTTTCACTCTATTACCAGCTGCCTGTCCCACACACCTATCCAGGACTTCTTCTTGGCACTCTCCCATACTCGGATCTGGACCGCTCTACTATAAAATGTGTCAGACTGTCCCTCCACCTTCCCAACCTTCAAATTAACCTGAAAACTCTCTATTCAGGATTCACCTCAATACACATACCTGCTCTGCTCCCACCTTGTCTCCATCTTCCTCGCCATCTAGATTGTGAGCCCCCATGGGCCAGGTCTCTCCTCGCTGTCTCCTTAATCACGGAAGGTTTGTATTTTGTACTTGCAATTTGTGTTTGTCTTAATGTAATGTATGTGGACCCCTTACGATTGTACAGCAATCAGGAATAATGGTGGTTATATGGATGGGGGGGAATGGGGGTTAACAATAAATATTATTATTCAGATGATTTTAAGAAGACAAGGCATTTTTAACAACTGGGATAACTGGGAATCATTTTATTTCCTATACCATGCCAGGTCATATTTACCAATAGGCACTAGAGATCCTTGCTCGTAGCGCATCAATTGTGGCGATGGTGTCTCAGAGTGAGCAAAGTAATTTTATTTTTTTAATCTCCTCCCAACCAACTAACAGGGTGTCATAAACTTAGGTTTTTGGTAGGGCACCATGGGGGTGAGTACGGGATACCCCCTGATGCGTACTGGTCAGTAGCACTGAGAAAAGTGGATGGTATTGCAGAGCGGTAAGTGCTTGACTATTTTGGTAGAGGTCCTCATATGACTTTAATTTTTTAGTGAGAGGGATCCCCCACTGTCGGACTTTATATATATAGTACTTAATGCAGTGAAATTAGAGATGTAGTAGAGAGTAAGTTGAAGAATATAGTTGGTCATGAGCACCCAAATGTCACCGGTTTGGATTCCATAATACACACCATGTTTTGGAGGCCAACAGAGGTACTGCATATCTCCCACCCCAACAAGCACCCAGCAACTGTAAAACTTGAGGTGGGAGCTACTCATGGTGTAGAGTTGTTTTGTCAGCATACTGACCAAGCCTCCATGATTGAAGACGGATGATGGACAACTTAATAGTCATCAAGGGACAATAAAACGATCCTAAACCCCCAATGCTACAAGGTAATGGCATTTACTCTTCTCTCTTACACTTGATGTGTCGGTTTCTTAACAACGTATCTCATAACTTAGCCTGTGTCCATTTGTATACAAATTTGTTTTCTATTTAGATGTTGTCATAACTATACTGATGAGAGACCTGAGTAGTCTTGAACCCACCTCGGTTCCATTTTCTTCTAGTCGCGGTTAAGGCCTCCAGCGTTTGTCCTTCTCCGCAGTTTACTCAATAGATGACTCAACTGCGACTCTCACTTGCATTTAAAACCTTATATGTGCAATGCACAGTACTACCTTGCCTTTTGGTTTTCCGGTCCAAGATGCGCATTGGGCCGTGCCTGGAGCTACCCCGGGTTTGCGTCGGGCCCATACCTTTTTTTATTTTTCTCTACTTCTCTTCTTTTTTTCTTCTTTTTTTAAGTTTTTTTACTTTTTTCTTCCTATTGCTTTTCAGAATTGCAATGTCAGCTTTTTTGAACTAGCCACACAATAGGAGCGCTCAACAAGACTTCCATCTTTCCTTCACCGAAGCTCACAGTATCTAGCATATCTTGTAGCGTTAATTGCTTTGAGTGGGACGGCTTGATCCGGAAATACCCATGGAAACACAAGAGACCCTTCTGCTTGGCAGATTGAGGAGGACTGATACCACCATGTTGCAGTTATGATAGTGCAACACTGAGCCATCTTGTGCGCTGCTAAGAGTGCCAATAAGTGTTCGCCACCAATGGGCTCCAAAAATCTGAAGACAAATCTATTACGATGGTTTGTGAGGATCGAAGGAACAGAGAACTAAATGCTGAAGGACTGGTGGTAAGGGGGGGTGGCCAGTCGTGTAGAGCACCGAGCCACTCTGAGCTCAAACGAAAATAAAGCAAAGCAATAATCAATATCTTGGAATTCTTTTCTGGGGTATTGTAAGAGTGGTTGCAAGATGTCCAAAATCCTACCATGACAATACAATGTGGCCGTTCTTCACTACAGGAGGCATCATAAGTCTGCATCACCAATATGAAGGCAAAAAAATTTGGGTATGCCAACAATGGTTTGGTATACATGAACAATATACAGTTACAAGCAAAAAGGTACCAACTTTGACATCTCATCCTCCACTACAGCTTTGAATGTGAAATACCATAAATTTGACTATTCAGAAATTCGCTAGCACCAATTTAGCATATGGTCCGTTTGCAAATTCTGTGTTTGTTTGCTCCTGGTGGTGGAATAATGTTTTTCTTATTGTAGCTAACATTGGCAACCTGTCTCAGAGGTCCCTAATAAGCTCATTTTGTTATGGGTGTGATTACCCAAGTTAAAGGTTATGTTTCTATCAAGTAGCCGACTTGAAAACTCCAACATTATTAAATATGTCGTTCACGTTCGAAATTTGAGTACATTTTCTTCGGCCTAACTAGAAGTTTAAAAATAAACCAAAACTTTATTATTACCAAAATTATTAAAACCGGCTACTAAATAGCCGTAACAAATCAAACTGGACTTAGGCGTATACCAGTGTGATAACCCCTTAGGCCCTCTATAGGTAATGATGGTGCTCAAGCCACTAGGGTTAGGGAGTTTACACTGGACTAAAATACGGCGCGCCTCAGCTCTAAATGTAGCTGATTAGCGTCATGAGCTTCACCTGGCTTGCAGGGTTGAAGAAAGCCAGTGAATTGCCTATTTGTATTTCCTGCACTTACGCGTTTCAGCATTTGGCTATACTAATGCCTCATCGAGGCACCACAACATTCATGCACATTCATCACACATTTAGATGCCGCAGAACAGACGCTGCAATCTACCATAAGGATTAGGTTCAGGTAGTCACAGATCGTTCGTCTGCTTCTCTTCCGGCACGGAGGCCGTACGGCCGCACATCAGCCGGCTTATATTTAGTATAAGCCCCCTTTGTGGGCGGTTACTCCATCGGGTCCCACCAACCTGCAACGTCCCTTTCCATGTGTACGTAGACGGAGCCGCCACCTGGACCAATGACATCGCACCACCGGTGATCACATTAACTGCGAAAAAACGCACTCTTCTACTGCAGGGATCTGATTATGCGGTTTATTTGAATTATAGAGATATTACCTAATGGCTTCAAAACAAGTAGGAAGGAATTCCCGAAGGAACGGTAAAGTAGCGTGTAAAGAATTGTACATAGAGGACAGGCCAAACAAGGAAAAGGATATGTCACATAGTCGTCCCCATACTGGGTACCGTAGCACCTATCTAATATTAGGTATCCGTAAGTCCCTTCAGGTCTTAAGGAAAGACTGTGGCATAGTTATAGGAGTCATTAGACCCTGCCGGTTTTTCGGTGGCCATTCACACAAATCAGCGCGACTCTCTTTGAGTGACAAACGACGGCAAAGTCACCTCCTCTCAATGGTGTGAGGACACTTCAATACCTGGAAATTTGAGTGCAGAGGGCATTTCATTCATGTTTGTCCCAAACATGTCGGGATACAACCGTACGTTCTTTTCTTTCAATGTTCCTTATGTGTCGCGCACAAGAATTTGGAATGTTTGCGTTTTTTTATTTGCATATGTATAAACGCGCTACAGTGCGCTGCAGCGTTGCTTCTTTTCTCGAAAGATCTGTGGATATAAACTTTTTGGACATGCAACGTGTTCTGTTAATAGTGAGTTCTTCTAACCTGCTTTTCTTCTCTAAGCAGAGTCTCATAAGTTTAATGAGGAGCAAGTGACTCTTTCTCCCATTTTCAAGAAATCCGCTGATCTAAGCCTAGCATAGTAGCGCTTGAAGAAGATTTCCCAAGAAGAAAACAGCATCATTAGCTAATAGATGTAGGATTCTGAGCAAAAAAATCGTGACTACAGATCAATTTTTTTGAGTGCCATAACAATTGAAAACTTAAACCATGCGCAGCATTCACAAGTTGATTGTAGATGGATAAACAACTACAAAAGATTACTACCCGTTACAGTGCCGAATAGGTGGATAACCTTGTTTATCATGCTTATTTTGGGATAGTGATTTGTTAATTTAGATAGAAAGCTATAGTATATCTGTAGCAGCAAAACTACCCCTAGTATACTGATATGTAGCCTGCACCATCTGCCCCTGGTTAATAGTAGCCCTCACACTCCAGCCGTTATACTGTAACCCCAGAACATCCCCCCCAGTATATAAGAGCCCAACACTGTGCCCCAGCATATACTGTATGTAGTCTATTACATGCTCCTATTAGATAAGGTCAGAAATTGCCCCCAGATATAGGTAGTTTCGGTACATGACCCCATATATATGTAGCCCATTACATGTCCTCAGGATTATGTGGGTATGGCAAACGCGCCCCGTATATAGTAGCCCATGTAACATGACCCTGTATGGAATGTATCCTTAAAACATGCCCCCAGGTTAGGGACAAAGCACATGCCTGATCTCTATATGAGATGGTGGCAATCACAGAAGAAAACGTTTGAAAAACAATGTATACTTACCTACACGCAAGCTCCCTGCTTGCTTGTCCTCGCACTTTTTCTCCTCCTGGATACTGGCAGCATAATGATACCCCGCACCCCTGGGTCATACAGAGGGCATACAGCAATGCTTCTGTGAATTTTAGTAATCAGCTACGTTGACTACTCCTGAGGCCAGGACTGGGACCCTCCAGGATGGTGCCCTGAGCAAATTGCCACCCTCACCTTATCCTCATCCCAACAACTTGAAACTGCTATGCAACTTTAACTCGCTTATTAACCAACTTGGGTATTTCCCTTGTCTGTATCCGGAAAATGCTTCTCTGTAGTCCCGCGGGACTTGGACTTGATATATTTACATCTTGTAGAAAGATATACTATAACTAATCAGCTCGGTAAACCGTCTGTGTTTTTCTAGATATCGTGACACAGATGGCGCCATGAGTGTAATAAAAAATAAGAGAAAACTGAATCAATGTTGCATGTACACTAGAGACAGACTTGCAGAGGAGTTCAGTGATTGGAGGTTCTTATTCCCTTCCCTTAAGGTGTAGAATATTCACAGAAGGACTCCGCACACTGTCTTAAGAAAACAAAGGGCATGAAACTGCCTGTCCAAAGCTAAATGGACGCAACTTTATAAGTAGCACTGAAGTAAACAAACACCAATTCGGTTCATGTAGGTTGTAAGCCGGAAATGACAAGAACTTAGGCTAATGTACTGTTTACAGTTACCTTCGCCGCAGAATAGTGAGCACAGTATGGAGTAAAATATAGGTGGAAGTCAGGATCAGTACAGGATAAGTAATGTAATGTACGTACATAATGATCCATTCGCCGAACGTTGATCGGTTGCAGCTCTGGAGCATAATAAAGACAACTAATGTCATGTATGTAAAAAAACGACTCCACGGCGCTAGTGAGTGAAGCTATGGAGGATGAAATAGAAGTAATACGGATCAATACAGGATAAATAATTTAATGTACGCATGGGGGTCCTTAATCAGTGCTTCATGCTTAAACTGGTGTAGAAACCCTGTTTTTTTTTCAATTAATCGCCAATGCAAAGGTTTCAGTAGGACGCTGACATAGCTGGACAGGAGGGGTGCGGACATTATTCATCACTGGAGCAATCACCTCCAGTGACTCCACCAGCAGAATAGTGTTTGCAGAAATAGAAATATTGACTAGATTATTCACTAGCCAGTATTGTTTGTATGTGTAAGGGAAACCCCACGCCACTTACCGAGTGCATGCTGGCGTACGGGGGTGTGCAAACATTAAAGTATACTAAGTGTTCCTACGGCGCTTGGGTGAACATAGCTGCGCGCCCCAATGCTAATTGGCATAACTTTTATATTTCGTTATCGTGACTATAGAGTTATAATAAAAGTTCGTACTAGGACACAGCTACCAATCACCTCAATAGCCTTTTCCCAGGCGACGATCGACAGTGGGACAGCGCCCCAAAAACAGGACTGTCCCTCAGGAACGACGAGACCATTGGGAGATGTACTATTGTGCCAACCCAAACGCACTATATAGGTGTGTTTTTGCCTTTCTCTTGCGCTTAATTTAGAAGTTGTAGGCACCACGATATTGGTGTTCCCGACACTCTCGCCTTGTTCTTTTTTTGGACACCACATTGCATCCCGCTGTAGCCACACTGTCCCCTCCTCTGTAGCCTCAGCGTGCCCCCCCCTCCCCCTGTAGCCACACTTGGAAGCGTGCAGCTGCCTTCTTTCTCGGCATTGCTGCAGACGCGCCGGCTTGACGCGGCCACAC
The DNA here is from genome assembly GCA_019512145.1 of Engystomops pustulosus. Classification (NCBI taxonomy): domain Eukaryota; kingdom Metazoa; phylum Chordata; class Amphibia; order Anura; family Leptodactylidae; genus Engystomops; species Engystomops pustulosus. The sequence goes on from CM033642.1 coordinate 149,389,482, forward strand.
GTGCCTGGGTGGACATATCATGGGTTGTGACTCAGAGACGCCGAATACAGTGACGGAGTGCCGCTTCTGGGGAACGGGAAAGGAGTGTTTGGATTTCTGCCTCTATACTGCTCTCCGGACGTGCGCAGCATAGGCAGAAAAGCACACAAGCCGGATGGTGGTCATTGTAGTGTATCAGGTGTCTTAAAGTGACCCGGCACTTCCTGGGTAGCCGGGTGCTGGTGCCAGGCCTGGCACTTCGCCAGAGATAGTGCTAGGTAGATGCCATTTTCATGAAGAATGAGGGGGCATTTCATGAAGCATGTCGCCCACTGCCACCCTCTACAGGAAAATGCACATAGTGCAGTTTGCACCAGTTTTGCCAAATTGGGGCATACGACAGTATTTTCATTAATTTGGGCTGCCAACCGGAAACTAATTTACACTCACTGTTACTCCCAACACACACACTGGGGCACATTTGCTAAGGTTTTTCGCCGCTTTGCCAACGCAATTTAGATCGGACTGATTCACGTTCTTCTCGGTTATGTGTGTGTACCGGATTGTGTCAGAGTCAAATCCAAACTACTTGTGGTTTGATTTTCCAACCCACTTTTGTGGACGCACGCTGTGCTGGATTCCATGCAACACAATAGGGGGAGGTCGCAGATAGTGACTTGATTGGACCGAGAGTCGTATTTAACTTTTATATTGTGTGCCACCATATGTTAAAGGTGCCACCACATAAAACGATGGAACTCTGTAGGACCAGGCAGGGAAGCGAACATCATGATTTAAGGCTACATCTAAGTCGACGGACGATGCACTTTCAGTGAACTCGATTGACCTTGTAAATAAATGGGTCCACATAACCATTATATTGTAGACACTGAACTGTGCCCCACACTGACACTATTGCTAGATTTAAACTCATAGTGGGCCAACTGTACTAATGGAATGGGTATCCTGAAGTCTGTGACTCAGTCAAGGGGCGTGTGCGCAAGTGGCGTAACGAGAAGCTGATGGGACCAGTGCAAAAGTCTGTCCAGGCCCCGCATAAATGTATGTTATAGTATAGTTTTTTCATATGTGAAGTGACTCCCATAAGGGCCCCTAATACCACTTAGGGCCTGCGGTGTATTCGCAACCTCTTAAAACCCCCTCAACGTTCAACCTCTGGGCGTGTAGCCACACATAACCAGCGACGGGTGTCCATGCTAAATATGCAGAGGAACGTCCCTTTGCTGCACTGATGGTGTAATGCCGTGCATAGTTGTACCTACGGACATACTAATGCACAAACACTTCATAAATAGTGTGCAACCCGTTTGTACATATATCGTATTATGTGCGTCTACACGAGGAAGTCAGGTGCAGACTGCTTAGTAAATGGGCTAACATCCTATACTGGCTCCAGCACAGCACTGGGGTCAATTATAAAACTAAATGAAGTTTGCCACTGTATAGTGCAGGCCTTAGTAAATGTGCCCCACTTGAGTATTATTGTGAGGCTTTAATTACATTGTAAATGTTGTGAATGTTTGGACATGACTCCAATAATGAACTAAAGCCATCAGGTAGCCATAGCCTGTAAAACAAAACAAGCACCCCTGAAGATCTCCTTATGTTGGTCCTGATAAGATGAGATTGAATCTCATTGTCTATGGAGTGCACTCCCACCTATCACCCACTATCCCCACTAAGGGTTAAAGCAGCAGCCCTTTGTCAGATGTTGCAGTGGACAATCAGGAGAAGCAGGAGGAGATTGATGTTCCGGTCTCTCCAGAACAGAAAATCAGTGGTCCTGGAACTGCAGTTTCCAGCAAGGCTGTCTGGGACTGGTGTCGTCCTGCACCCCTACTGCATTGCACCAGGTACTGACTCGCACCCCTAACACTTCATACGAATCCATGCAGCTCCCTCTCATCATCATTCTTACCATTGACTGCCTTGATACACTGAACCCCTGGATCTTATGCTTTGGAGGCTGCAGTTTTCGCTGTGAGAACGATATCTCTGTGCCTAGAGCAGGTATGAAGCCAGTGGTGTTGTGTCATGTGTAGATGGGTGGGGCCCGTCTGGCGGTATAAGTTAGTGTCATGCTGTAACCTCTGCAAATACCCTTCTCCTCCACTCTACAATAACCCCTCTCCGGGATCCTCTACTCCAAACAATAGTGAATGTTTTTGTTTCTTTTCTTGCAATCTTCTGCAATAAACCTGACCTAGAGTCAGCTTCCACCTACCTGCTGCTGTTTGCCTCGTATTGATGGAAAAAGAAGCGTGACCTTTGACTCCAGCAAAGGTGATCCCTAACCAATTTCTTACAAGTGGTGGAGGATGCGGGCAGAAGGAACACAGGTATCACAGCACTTATAGAGACACAGGGCAGATTTGAAAAATGGAACCGTGTCCTAAAGGCCAAAAGAGGCTGAGTACCGTAGGGGTTAAGTCAAGTGTGAAATAGGCCTAAGTCTTTACTGCATGTTGCTGGAACTGATCGTTATCGCGTTCATCTCGTTTTAACCCATTGACTACAATTATCTATATTGTAATAAATGAGGATGAAAATCCCCATATATTGCCATACTGTAGTATGGCAGTCTATCATAGGATCAAATTATATTTATAAATATCAAAATATAATAATGTTTTGTCACTGTGTTTATCCCCATAACTGAAAATAGCGACCGGAGTCACTAAGTTGACACCAACAACTTTTGCATACTTCATTGTATGGAGCTGGGTAAAATGACATCTGTGGGACCAGATGACATTTTCATTGTTACCATTTGGGAACTGACCTTTTGATCCCCTTCCATTGAAAATTCTATATTCTATATTCTAAAAAAAAGATTTGGACTTTTTTCCATTATGGATTTCACTGCACGGGATAATAATTATATTTATTCATACATTTATATTTTAATAGTTGAGGTATTTTGGGATGTGGGGATACCTAATATGTTTGTTTAATAGTTGAGGTATTTTGGGATGTGGGGATACCTAATATGTTTGTGTTACCTATTTTATTGTCTTTCCAGGGTAAGGGGGTTAGCACAAATTATAGGTTTAATTAAACTAATTTTTTTTTTTTTTTAGGTTCCCTAGGTGTGTTATTGCTCGTATAATATACTGCAGCATATAGTAGGGTTAGATCCTACTATAAAAGTACCGTAACTGCTTACCACTTTTTACACCTTGAAGGGAATGTTAGTATTTTATACCAAGCAGGGGCAAACCCAGCCTCTCTGCTGCCTGAGGCTAATTATAGAAAGAAGCCCCTACCCCCCACTTGGTCAAATAGTTATATAATGTGCTTAGTGGTAATAATCAATTGGGGCACGCACGGATCACAAAAATGGGGGCCTTTTGTATCACAAATTGACACAGAAGCGGGTCGTAAATGCTCCCTGCTGCTCTTCTCATCTCTTTGGCAATGATAGCTGAGATCAGTACAACAAAATAGCAGATTGATCCAGCACCAATAATAATAATAATCATCTTTACATAGCGCCATCATATTCCGTAGTGATTTACAAATCATAGGGGACAAATAAAAATATAATAAAACATGACAGAGCACAAACCCAGTGACAATTGGAGTTTCAAAATGTTTTGCTGTAATGCGACCAAGGATTAGCAATTAAACTTCATTACAGACACTTTACAGCTGATCATTGCAATCTGGGGCTATAGTAAAGCATCCAGAGACCTTCACCAGAGGTCACAGTGGGCAGACGGGCCCGTCTTTAACTAGGGGTCATCTGTAAATTGGGTGTCCTTAAGTAGGGGACCACCTGTACATCAGTAATCCATTAGGCAGAGCCTCACTCAGTAATCAATTATAAAGGGCTCATTTAGTCATCAATTAGTCAGCACCCACCTTTGTAATCAATTAGGCAGGTGCCCCCTTAAGTAATTCATTAGGGGCTCATCCTCTTTGTCGCAAGGTGAGTACTCACCTCCCACATCTTTAGCTCTTATAATAATAATAATCATCTTTATTTACCATCATATTCCGTAGCGCTTTACAAATCATAGGGGACAAATACAAATATAATAAAACATGACAGAGCACAAATATTTGTAGGAGTGATGTCCCTGCTCGCAAGAGCTTACAGTCTAAGGCTACATTCACACTGCCATTGCCCGCCCGTACCGTAATGGGCAACGGCAGTGCACGGGGAGAGGAGGAGGAGGTGAGCGCAGCCCCCCCCTGCCCCTCACCATAGAGATCCATGGCGCACGGCGTCGTATTACAGGAAAGATAGGACAGGACCTATCTTTTTCCCGGGTAGGGAGCGGTACGGTGCCGCACGTGTGCAGCACCGTACCGCTCCCGTAGGGCGCCGTGCGCCCATTGCCGTCTATGGAGGACGTATATCGGCCGTATATACGTCCTCCATACGGCAGTGTGAATGTAGCCTAAGAGGAAGAGTGAGGTGACACAAGAGGTAAATGAATGGTCCGGCCATTCTTCATAAGGGAATAGAACAAAATATAATATAATAAATAGAAGTGCTGTAGCTTGACCCAGTCATCAGCCGTCATCTTATATACAAAGTCCAGGGTGAATGGGACTGCAGAGAAGCCTGGTGCCTGCTGGTTGCTTGATAATAGATGGGAGGAGGACACAGGAAGGTTAGTAAAAAAAAAAGAGTTAAAACTTCATTCAGTTAGCGAGTGTGATAGGCCACAATTGAAACTTTGGAGGTTAGGTGTTGAGAAGTCTTGAAGACGCGAGTGGGAGGTTCACACTAGGGTAGTGGTTAATCTAAGATCGCTGACAGATCTAAGAGCACAAGTACAAAGTCCAGCTTGAATGGGAGATTTAGGGGGGTGCAGCATTGTGCAGAGCTTTGTGGATGAAGGTTATTATTTAAAACTGTATTCGAAAGGAGGCTAGTACCAAGTGCAGTGACAGGCATAAACTGGAGGCATTTGTGAAGCGTTACCAACCTCTCTACCCCTCATGGGTGATGCGCCCCTGGTGCAACTGCATCACCTTAGAACCGATTTCAAATTAACACCTCTATTAATTGAGTACCGGCCAGCATCATCCTCTCATCCTCTGTAAAGTATGGCTGAGGATGTGCTACCAACAGAATTTCGCTCCATTTACATTACTCACTTACTGTTCTGTATTTTATTGTTCTACTGTTCTGTCTGGATTTTATTGTTCTGATCCAATCACTCCATTGGACTATGACTCTGACATCAAAAAAAGAGGTCTGCTTGCCTTAAAGGAAACCTACTATGAGGAATCTACCATCAGAGGATCTAATGGTAGATTCCTTCTGCCTGCCCCTGCCCTAATCTGTAACTCAATAATCCTGGAACCCAACTTTTTAAAAACTTTATTTTAGTAATACGAAAATTAACTGCAGAGGCTACTGGGGCGTGGAGTGGCCTTAGCTTCCAATGCCTGGCCAGGCAACTAGACGCCCCAGTAGCCTCTGCAGTTAATTTACATATTACTAAAATAAAGTTTGTAGCAAGTTGGGTTCAGTTTCAGGGTTATTAGATCCACTTCTGATGGTAGATTCCTGATGGTAGGTATCCTTTAATTTTTTTTGCCTATAGATTAAGTTCTAGACTTAAAGCTACTGAAATTTTTTTATTTCTGTAGACTATCCTTGTGATTTTGTACTGTGTTTATCCTCTTTATTTCGGTTGAAATTACAAAGTTAGTCTACTTATACCATATTTTGCAATGAATGTTACTTGTTTTAGCATTTTTTCCACTGTATTTAGCATTTGAAATATCAACCATTTCCAGGGTAGTAACAGTAAATGTGGTGTCATCAATAGGCTCAACCATTTATAAGTATTCAGAGATAATGATGCCTGTACAGCGGTATGGAACATCTTTATTTACTAGCCGCTGAAACATTACCTAGGTGAAATACATACTGGGTCATATTTCTGATCACCTTAGCACAAAAAAATACATTTTTACATGGAGAAATTTGTTTAACCAAAGCTTCCTTTAAAAAGTAAAAAATGATTTAGTGAGGATGAATGAATTCAGCACATACAGGAACTAAAATAATCTTAAAAGTGAAAGCAGATTAGAAAATATTGCTTGGGCTTCTTGAGATAAAAGGATTATATGGAATGTGGATCTGATAAAAGAGAATAAGCCTCCAAACATGTTAACAATAAACTAGAGTGAATTATAGATAAAAGAACTAAACGCCTCTAAATGCCAAAATGGATGTGCAATATACCGTAACTCAGGAGAACAACATAGTAAATTTAGTTATTTTGCCATAGTAAAACATTTATTATACAACGTATATGCTAAATGATTTATCAAAGGTTTCTTAACCCCTTAAGGACGCAGGGTTTTTTTGCTCATTTCTCGCTCTCCACCTTCAAAAATCCATAACTTTTTCATTTTTACGTGTACAGACCTGTGTGATATGCAGAAGCCATGTATCCTCGGGTCAAACGAAGACCCTAGGCTACCATGGCAACCGATCACCGCCCCCCGATGACGTTCGGGGGCGCGGCGATCGTAACAAAAATGGCGGCGCCCGCGCCACCGTCTTTTAAATGCCGCCAGCGACTTTGCTGGCGGCAACGGAGGGGTTAATAGTCGTTATTAGCGGTGGGGGTTTTCTGCAACATACAAAAACCCCCACCTTTGTATGAAGAGGACTCAGCCCGTGAGCCCTCTTCATACACTCTTTATACCTCTGCGCCGTAGAGCTACGGCGCAGAGAGTTAAGGGGTTAAGGCAATGCAATTGTCATGTAAAGGATTTGGCTTTGTTTATATGCCAAGATCCTGTTACAGACGGTCCCCTACTTAAAGAGAACCCGTCATGCAAAATAACCCCCCTAAACTAAATATATTTTCATAAACTGCCATTAGAGAGCATTGCCTCTATCCCTTCATTGTCCCTCTACATGCCTGTAAACCTAAGCAATGAGGTCCTAAAGCTGTATGCAAATGACCTGTGAAATGTCCAATGAAGCATTAGCATATTCAAGCTGTCCACTCTATTCATGAGTGGGAGGCACAGCCACACCCCCAGTGCATGACTGACAGCCTGTGTGATGGAGTGGAGTGTAATGATGTGCTTCCTGGTGCTGGTGGCCACGCCCCCTGCAGCCTGTGTGTGCATGTGTGTGTGTTTAGGAGAGATACAGCAGCTCCAGGCAGCCATGTTATAGGAGAACATGTCAGATTCATGTGTAGCTGATGTCTGTGTCTCTCACCTGGAGGATGCAGCATGTCAGCAGATGCAGCACAGACACTAGCCATCCTTTACTATACATTACACACAGACATGAGCAGGGGGAGGAGAGGGGAGGGGTAACAGGGGTGACATCACTGCCTCTGACCATGTGACCAGCCTCATTTACATGATAAAAAATAGATGATTTTACAATGAATAATGTATGAAATAACTAGATAAAGGCTGGGATGGGATCCTTGTGAGCTGCTCTAACAGGTAGTAGTGACAGGACTAGTGGCAGAGACCTGATGACAGGTGTCCTTTAAAGGAAACCTACCACTTGAAAGTGGGCAGTTTCTGATGAAATACCCGGGCACCAGCTCAGCTGAGCTGGTGCGGAGCTTTATTTTCGTTAGTGTTTTAAAACCGCGGTATCCGCGTTTTTAAACAACTTTTTAAAACTTTATATGCCGGCGCAGGCAGGTACGCGCTGCGGCGCTTACGCATGCGCTTCGGCTCTCCCTTCACTTCCTATGTAGCCGCGCGCATGGTAAGCGCCGAGCGCGTACCTGCCTGCGCCGGCTATAAAGTTTAAAAAGTGTTTTAAACCGCGATACCGCGGTTTAAAACACTAACGAAAATAAGCTCCGGCACCAGCTCACCCTGAGCTGGTGCCCGGTATTTCCATCAGAAACCTGCCACTTCAAGTGGTAGGTTTCCTTTAAGAACACACGACTTACCGACGATCCCTAGTTACAAACGGCCCTCTGAATGTTGGTAATTTACTGTACTTTGGCTTTAGGCTACAATAAACAGCTATAACAGTTATCAATGGTGTCTGTAATTAAGCTTTATCGTTAATCCTGATTCTTATGAGAATCCAACATTTTTAAAATCCAATTGTCACAGAGATCAAAAAAATTTTGGCTGGGGTTACAACTATAAAATATACACTTTTGACTTCCATACAAATTCAACTTAAGAACAAACCTATAAAATCATCTTGTACGTAACCCGCGGACCGCCTGTATATTGGTGTCAGCAAAGTGTACTTCATCTGTATGTCACTGTATCCGTACCGTGTCCATATAAAATACGGTGGGCTGCCAAATAATGACAAATTATGACACAATGATGACATATGATGACAAAAGCTTGCCCAATACCATATTTAGTCACCTGACTGGCCCATTTTGTGTTTTCTGAGAGCGAGGCTAGACTCCATTGCTGCTTCTGGCTGTGGTTTCTGCATTTTCGGCTCTTGCCAATGTCGTACAATCCCACTGATGTATCTGCTTCTGGACTGGGCCATTGTGACGCTTCTCCGAAGGCGTTCTGCGATGCTGGCAGAGGAGCCATAGAGGAATAGGTGATTTTGGGTTCATCCCATTGTCGCTGAGCGACCTAGGAGGGGTCACTTTAGGAACTTGTACACTGACCTGCGGCAGCATTTGGACAAGTGTTACCCCTGAGGAAGCCGCAGGAGCGCGGCGATACGCGTGGGGACGTTTTCTCCTCCTTACACACATGGACTTGGGTGATATTTATTTATAATATTCACATTTCCATTCAGCTAGTATGTTTATCTTCCATTGTTGTATTATTGACCTGTACTATCTGCACTTTGTCCATGTGTATGCCAGACATTTAGGCATTAGTGAGGAGGATTACTCTGTCTTATTTTTACAGAGATAGGATGGCACATTTTGGGAGTGCCTTTTAGGTGTTTTTAGAGTATACCAATAAATATTTCTATGTTTTATCTTTATTAGTGATTGGTTTTTGGTACATGACACTGACCTAGTAGTTTGTTCAGCATTTGGACAAGTTTCACAACCACGTTCGGAAGACTGTAACCACGTTTGACCGTCTTTTGGAGGACCTGCGATCGGGGCTCTGGTTGATACCAACATGAGGCGGTCCGTTACACCAGAAAAACGGCTCATCGTGACACTGCAAGAGGCTTTTTTCTAGGATATCCATTTCATAATTTCAAGTTGTACTGTCTGTTTAAATAATAATTTTTCTATTAGCATTTTTAGATTTCTTTCCACTGGGAACATTTTGAGTTCCTGCTGGGTGTTTTCACCATTTCAATGATCGTGAGAGCGACCTGTGAAGTGATATGGAAGCGACTAAGAGCTGTGGTGATGCCTGAGCCAACTGCTGAAGACTGGATTCCAAATTGTATAGGGGCGCTTGATAGGAAACACATTTGTGTGAAGAAGCTGGCTCACTCAGGGTCCCAATTCTTCAATTATTAGAAATAATTTTTCTGTGGTCTTGTTGGCTTTGACTGACAGTGACTACAAGTTTATAATTGTGGACATTGGGGCCTATGGATGTTCTGTGGATGCAGCGGTCTTCAGGGCTTCCAGAATGGGTGGATGGCTTTGCTCCAACCAGCTTGCCCTTCCAGAGCATTAGACCAAATTGTACAACCACATTTGGCACAATCATATTTCGGCAACATTATATATAAGGATTACGAGAAAACATCAAGAATGCCTGTCATGACTTAATTAATCACTGCATTACAGCTGCCGCACTATATACAATAGAGAAGAGGACTTTATTTGGCATATACATGTGAATCTCCACTATCGCTAAAAAGCGATCATATATACAAACTTGCATGTTGTGCATCTCCAAAGTCCTTTTGTCTAAGCCTTGCAGAAAAACAACAAAAAATAACACAGAACTTCACCAGTGTGAACACAACTCAGCGTTTTATGGCCATATACCCCTCTTTGGAAAAAAGCATTTTGCATATGCACATTTTAAGTAATAAGTGTGATATTCTATAGATCTACACACACAATTGGTACTACAATTTCATGCAATTTTACGAGACCTCTGTGATTTCTATGACATTTTTATGAGTTATATGTTTTATGTTGGATATCCAAGATATTAGTGTTTAATAAAACATTAAGTAAAAAATATTGTATATTGTATATTTTTGCAACTGTAATAGGGTGCTCCACAATTGGTGCTCGGGATACTTTATTATTACTTGCCTCATAGTACCTCTGCATGTTGGGCAACCTATTTGTACTGACCAATACCAAGCAGTAACTAATTGTTCACAGATCATTGACAATCCCTGCACTTATTAGGGCACATTTTCTAAGGGCTGCGCACCAGTTTTCTGGTGGACTTTGCACGTTCTTTTAGGTGCGCCCAAGTAGGTCATCAAACATGTTTGTAGTCATCTCCCCCGCCAGGTTACGCACTCTGGAAGTACAGAATGACGCAAGAAGGGCATAGGAGAATTGTTGCCTATCTGGTAACAAATTCTCATGCGAGAGTTCTCTGAGATTTAAGCCTTGGCTCGGTTTGATGTATCAGATGTTGCATCTGTGTGATCCTTTTAAGCTTCCAGGAAGGTAAACAGCCTACTTGTTGTAATAATTCTAATAGTTCTAATAATTCAGAGGAGGGTCACAGGAATCAAGCTCGGGAACTATCTGCCAGGCTTAAACAGAGAGGTTACCCCTTAGGCATCATAGAGTAGCATTCCAAAAGGTAATTTTCGTTGTGGACAGTGTTCCTTCTGTATGTCTAATTTATCTTGCAAAAATCTGAGGATAGGAGGAGTGAAATTGGTGGTCAGTTATTTCATAAACTTCAAAACTAAATTTGTGGTATACGTTATCCTGTACACATGCGGCTGGTTTTATATCGGAAAGACTATACGTCCTTCATATGTTCGCTTTATGGAACATTGCAACTCCCTGAGAATGGGTATTGGTTCACCAAGCTTAATCCAACACATGCGGGAGGCCCATGACGGAGACCCGAGTTATATGAAATTTGCAGGAATTGAGATTCCCAAACTCAGGGGGTGATTGTAACAAAGAATTATTGAAATGTGAATTTAAATGGATATTGAGAACGGGCGGCCTGGTTCCAGCTGGATTAAATTATAGGATCGAATTTAGTGCATTCTTGTAGTCGCTTTTTTATATACACTTTCTCTCTCCTTGTTGCATTGTTTTTAGGTATTGGGGTTGATTTTAATACTGCACGTGTATAAATGATGCATTCCAGATCAACAGTGATACTTTTATAGGTTGTTAGGTTCTGTAAACTTAACATGTAAACTTGTTCACTGGTATCTGGCATAATTTTGTTCACTGGTATCTGGCATAATTTTGCTCCCTGTATGGCTTGAATAAAAAGATATTCATATGGTGAGTGCACAAGTTTTCTTTTTCTTCTGAAGAGATTTATATACATGAACTCCCTGTCTTGTTTGCACCACCGTTTGACTGAGCTAATCGTTTTCTGGGACTTGTGGTGCTCCAGAAGTAAAAGTCTGTTTTTTCATCTCTAGCGACGGCAGTGCCAGTTTGATATTTCTTGTTTTGTTGCTACTTGTTCTCCCTGCTTCGAATTCTGGGTTATCCTATAAAGTGAAATGTTTAGAGAGCTGAAATGATATCCCAAATTGTTTCCGAAGTGCCTTCCACGTTGCTGTAGTGTCTCTTGGTCCTGACGGGGAACGCCATAATGACGCGCCCATTTTGTAGCTTAAGGCTAAGCCCGATTTTTTGGATTATGACTAGCGCTCTTTGATATGGTTATAACTTTTGAACACTGTTACTTATCAAAGCGATTCTGAATTGTTTTTTTTCCCCACATGTTGTACTTCATTTAGTGGTAATTTTGGCTGATAGGTTTTGGTTTATTTACAAAAAAAAAGAAAATATGATAAATTTTAAAAATTGGCCAGTTCGAAATTCTAAATACATTGCGTTTTAGGCAGATAGATTTACCAGCCTAAATAAGTTGCTGTACGATACATTATCCACTGACTACTGTACTTTCATAATTTTGAAATGTCTGGATAATTTTATTGATGGCATCACGCGAGCTTACAAATAGAATATCGCTTTCCGGATTTTCAGAATTGACTATTTTGGGGATAAATACAGTTTTGAATGAAATTTTTAAATATTAGCTAGCTCAAAAACCCCTATATAATCTACCATTTTCAAATCTGCACCCTCAAGCTATCAGAAACAGCTTTACGAAGATTGTTAACCCCTTGAGATCTCATAGTAATTGAATCAAAAATGGAGGTGAAATATTGTTCCTATACGTTATTTAGCACTAAAATTTACACATTTCCAAAATATAAAAAGAGAAAAACCCACCATACAATTTGTAAGCAATTTCTCACGTGAGTACAAAAACCCCCCACATGTGGCTGTGACTTGTTTTATGGGGGGCCAGCGAGGTGCAGAAGGGAAGTGGGGCGCTGCACTGCCAGGATTTTAGTTCCTCTGGTGCCGCCCTTTGGAAGGCTATAAAATTTTCTGTCTTTTTCGTTATTGGGGCCATTTGACGGCATTTTTTTGCGGGACGAGATGCTTTTTCCTTGTTCCTATTGGTTTTTGGAGTTGGTACATCCTATTGTGAAAATTGAGGAACTTTTTTTGAGGGCAGGAGTAGAAAGCATCAATTCGTACGGATTTTTTACTTTTTTTTTTTGGTGTTCACATATAGAACTAATAATCATGTTATCTTATTCATGGGTCGATACGATTACGGGGATACCAGACTGTAATTATTTTCTAGTTTTACAAATTTGTCAAACAAACCCTATGTGGGGAAAAATCTATCTTTTTTTTTTCATGTAGATAAGGCTGGAAGGAGACTCAATCATCAAGTCCAACCTTCAAGATTAAATAATGTTTTACCCCATAACCCGTGATATTTTTTCTCTCCAGAAAGTATTCCAGGCCTCTCTTGAACTATGTACTAGTAGTCGGCCATAACAACTTCCTGCGCAGAGAGTTCATAGTCTGCACTGCTCTTAACAGTAAAGAACCTTTGTCTATGGTGATGGTAGAATCGCCTCTCTCTAGGCGAGAGGATGCCCCTTGTCTGGTCAGAGGCTAGTATAAAAAGATCTTGGAGAGATCATTTAAGTACTCGTTCAGTATTTGTCATTGTATGAGGTATCCCCCCTAGTCGTCTTTTTTCTAAAGTGGCATATATCTCCCAAATTTGTAATCTTCATTTTATTCTGTCCCCCCATTCACCTAATAATCCTGGTTGCTCTCTCACTCTGCACCCGTTCCAGCTCTACTATATCCTTTTATCCTGTGCCCAAAATTTTACACACTATTCAATGTGTGGTCTGACCAGGGATTTGGTATAGGGCAGACTATGTTTTTACTGAGAATCTATTCCTCCTCTGATACATCCATCATTTATTTGCTTAGCAGCAGCCGCCTGCCGCTTGGTCACACAATTAAGTTTACCACTCCACAATAGCCCAAGTCCTTTTTAAAGCCTCAGTGTATACTAAGTAATTGAACCGTTTTTAGAACATAATTAACTTTTTGTTCCAGGCCCCAAGTGACATAACTTTACATTATCTCCATAACCATCATCAACCATTTCTCTCCTTGCTGGACCATCCCTTCCAAGCTTCCACACAATCCCTCTTAATGCTACACTATCGACCTCAGTATTTTATTACTTTACACAGTTAGTATCATCGCAAATATGAAAACTTTACTGTGTAACCCACTACAAGGTCATTATAAAAATATAAAAAGAATGGCCCAGAGTCGACTGAACCTACGACCTGGCACTCCCACGGAACTCAACCCATCTGAGAAATGTTGCCAGTTAAGACCACCCTCGTTTATCTAGCATACTAAGCCAATTTGAACACAGTATCTTTCATATTCCCTAGTCAGTTCCATTTTTATTATACCAACCTTGTATGTGGCGCGTGTCAAAATGCCTTGAAAAAGTCCAGTATTACAACATCCACAGCATCCCCCAGACCACAGTCTGACTTACCTCCTCTGAGAACCAATCAAGATTAGTCCTACCGATCTCTACATAACCCATGCTGACGTGGGTATAAGGGGGTTGTGCACGTGGAGAGCCTCCAGGAGAGCATCCTAATAAACCCCTCAAATATTTTCCCACCATACAGAAGTTAGACTTACGGTCGGTAGTTTCCAGGGATCGCCTATTTGATCCTTTTTTGTATATTGGGTACCACATTCTGCTATGCGCCATTCCTGTGGGAACATAACCAGTTCCAGTGAATCTTCAAATTTAAAAATATTAAAAATAACGGTCTGTCTTTGTCCGTACAAATTCATCGCCGAACACGGGGGGTGTTGCCATCTGGCCCCGGTGATTTATCTACTTATGGTTGCGAGGCGGCGCCGTACCTCTTCTGGGTTAAACGTTGACATTATAAAAAAGAATTTACATTATTCTCATTGTGTCTTCCACAGGAGGATTTCTCCTGGTAAGACATTTGAGAAGGCGACATTCAGTAGATTGGCCCTTTCCACATCTCCTTCCACCATGACCTGACCCATGTATTTCTAAGGGGACCCACCACTCTTGTTTTTTAGTTTCTTATCATTTTATATACTTGAAAAAATTAATTGGATGATTTTTGCTCTCCCTGGCAATATTGTCTCAGCTCTATTTTTGCGTCCTTTATCTGCGTTTTAGGCGGATTATATGTTTTTTCTCTCATACTCCTGTAATGCTCTCGCAACCTTCACGTTTTGGCACCTTAAACGCTTTATCTTCTCTCGCTTATTGCTTGCCTTACAAGACTAGTAGCCACATAGGCTTTTTCTTGTTCCTTTTATGCTTTTTCCCATAGGTATGTGTTGCTCACAGGACTTTTTCAGAATGTATTATGTATTTATGTATTGCCTGTCTTTCCAAGTGACATAACATCGTTTATTTTTTGGCTACGAGCTGGTTGAGTGGCTTGTTTTTGCGGGACATTTGTACTTTGCACCCAGTATATGTCTGAGTACATATGTTTTTTTTGATCGCATTTAAAGCATTTTTTGTGGTTGAAAGGTAAAAATCATATTTTTGGAGGGTTTACACAGTTTTTTTTTTTACGGCGTTTATTCGTGGGGTTCAATAATGATTACTTTTATTCTCTTTTATCACTGATTGCTTCTTCATGATAATATTCTGCAATACTGTGGTATTGCAGTAGTATTATCAGTGTCAGCCTATCCACTGCAGTGCTGGCACTGGCCAGTAAGATGACGTCACAGACCCCATCTTAAGCCGCAATTCTTGCAATAACTCTGGGGTCCAGATCGGACCCCAGAGTTGCTATAGCAACGATCGGCGCCCCCCGAAAACTGTTCGGGGGGGGCGATCGTGGGGGAAAGATCCCCCAGATGCATGTTAGATGCCGCGGCTCGAGACCAGAGGGAGCACTGGTGGTTAAATTAGCAAGGATCTGGTTCGAAAAAAAAAGTGGCCGAAAGCTCGCCGATTTTCGAGATAATATCAATGATGAAAGTGAAGGCGAGATGTAGGAAAGAGTGCTTCATTTCTAAATATTACTTGATGCTTTCCGTCTTCCCTACGGCATTTCGGGGTGTAACAGCCCGCGATCGGGAGACAACCCTACCGCTCGCGGGTGTCACTGGGGTGGTTCGGCTATTAGTTACAATCACGGCACCCCGTGTTTCCCGATGCCGGTTCGGCTCTGATCCAGAGCCGGGCCATCCGCCACTGAGCGCTAAGTCACTGCGCTCCGTGGCGGATATATCCGCCACGGAGCGTGAAGGGGTTAAGAATACCTATTGTTTTGCTATTTTTGCATATGGCAATTTTGCAGTAACGCCTGTTCCAGTCTTATATTACACTATACCCCGCCGCAGTGTTAGATAGCGTTACCGGAGGTTTGTTGTGAAGGGGGTTTATCACTCAGTGCCTCCTGCACATTGAACTTATGCCACCTCAATTTGTCACTGAACGGTCCAAGGTGGCATTTATCAGTAGCCTCCTCTCCGAGTAGGCCCTAGCCTGGACAACTCCTCTCTGGGACGATACGGTCACGGCTACTCTCACAGCATTCCTCACAGAATTCTGGTTCATTTTTGAGGAACCTGCACAGGTGTCTTCAGCTGAGATCGCACTGCTGAACCTGCGCCAAGGGTACTCGTCCCTAGCTGACTATGCAGTTCAGTTCCATCACCTGGCCTCCGAACTCACCTGGAACAATGCAGCCCTGACTGCAACCTTAAAAAGCGACTTTCGGGTCAAGTCAAAGACGCATTGACTGCACGTGACCTGCCGTCTACTCTGAGTGGTCTCATCATTCTAGCCACTCAGATTGACGTCCGGTTTAAGGAGTGCAGTGAGGAGTTACGTCTCGAGCATAAAGCAAGCCCAGGTTCAACATTTGCCTTGCTTGGCAGCTGCCGTCCAAAGGCAGCTTCAGCCTATGTGCCATCTGCAGAGGAACCAATGCAGGTGGACAGATCCGGACTCTTCCTCCATGAATGTTCCAAATGACGTCAGGAAGACCTCTGCCTGGACTGTGCCAGTCCGGAACATTTCATTGGGGCTTGTCCTGTTCATCCCCAGGGTCCGGGAAACCTAGCACCTATTCTTTATTTATATAGCGCACACAGATTACGCAGCGCTGCACAAAGCATGTGAAATTGGTCTCTGTCCAAATGGGGCTCACAATCTAAACAACCTAACAGTATGTTTCTGGAGTGTGGGAGGAAACCGGAGGACCCAGAGGAAACCCACGCAAACACAGAGAGAACATACAAACTCATTGCAGATGTAGCCCTGGGTGGGAATCGAACCCAGGACCCCAGCGCTACAAGGCAGAAGTGCTACCCACTCAGCCACCCTGCGCTTCTTCTTCGTGACCAAGAAGGATGGGTCACTCCATCCTTGCATTGATTATCCCGGGTTTTAATAAGGTCACGGTTAAGAACCGCTATACGTTGCCGATACCCAGTCCCCCATGGTTGCACTGGCAATAGACTTCGTCACGGACCTTCCACCTTCCTCGGGCAATACTGTCATCAGGTTGGTAACTGACTGGTTTTTCAATATGTCCCATTTTGTTTCCCTTCCAGGTCTCCCATCTGCTACATGTGAAAACAATCACCCCGTTTGTTCTTTCATCACATCTTCCAGCTTCATGGACTTCCTCAACAATCTGTGGGGGTTTCAGCACTGATCCCGTGGATAGGGCCTAACTTTAGTTTGTGGGAAAACCCCTCTAACAGCAACCCCAATGTCCAGTACTCGTCTCAAAATGCGAGGTCAGTGGAACACCCCTCACGATAGCAACACTCTATGCTCCCATTATTAACCAGGTTGAATTTATACTTCACCCCCTAGATAATCTCTCTGGGGCATATTTATCATAGGCTGGCGCTCGTGCGTGATAGCCCCGGTGCTGCATGTTTGCAGTCCGATACATCAAGAGGCTTCCATCTGGTGTAGAGGCAGGGCTGGCGTAGAAAAAAACGCAGTCGGTGACTTTTCACATATCCCCGTGCCGGGACACTCCCCGCCGGCCAGCCGCGCCCCCCCCTGGCGTGAAGGTAGCAGATCGGGGCAAGTAATCACAAAAGCTAGCAATATGCTAGCATTTGCGATTCTTTTCAGGGCCTCTGCGCCACGGCTTGCGCAGAGGTCCTGATAAATGTGCCCCTCTGTGTTTGCTGGGGGTCCTATTGTCCTTTGTGGTGACTTTAAACTTCCTTTCAATCTACTTTTGGACACCTCTATTGGCAGGTCCTCACTCTCATGCGAACATCTCTACACATCATGCAGCTATACAATGCCTGGCGTATATCAGCCAAGCATTAAAGGCTTTGCCTTTTACTCCTCGGTCCATGGCTCCTATAGCCACGTTTACTATATTCTAGTTCGCCATAAACTACTCCACTTGATCTAAGCAACCTGTATAGGCCCAGCGACCTAGACCATGCACCTGTCTATTTTTCTATCCAGCCCAGCGCACCTTTACCTGGATGCTATTTATTCTTAGGACTCAGTTTGTCTGTCAGGCTTAAAAAAAATAGCATTCACGATTTTGTGAACCTGTCCCCTACGGCTAGATGGGAGGTGCTTAAGAACATTATGGAACTCTGGGAAGCTGCAGAGTCACTGGAGCAGCTCTGGGAAACTGGAGACTCTGGAGCGGCCTCAGGGGAGGCCGGTGGAGAATCTAGAGTGGCCTCAGGGGAGGCCGGAGCAGCCGTGGGAAGCTGCGGTGTCGCTGGAGCAGCCGTGGGAAGCTGTGGAGTCACTGGAGCAGCCGTGGGACGCTGGGGAGTCACCGGAGCAGCTTCTGGAAAAGCTGGAGCAGCTCTGGTAAGCTGCGGATGCTGGGGCGCCACTAGAGAAGAACTGGCAAGCTGCGGAGGCTGGGGCGCCACTGGAGCAGCACTGGCAAGCTGCGGAGGCTGGGGCGCCACTGGTAGGATGAAGGGTTTCACCTCTAGATGTGGACCACTGCTGCAGGTCTTGTTCTTTCATTTGAACATGAACGAGATGCAGTACCAGGCACTGCCACTGCTACAAATGGGGTTCTGTGCCTGCAACTAAAATAAAAGAGACCAGAAAATGCAACAAATTTTGTAGATATTAACGTAAAATTATCTGTACACTTCAAAAATTCCAATATACAGGCAGTCCCCGGGTTACATACAAGATACAAGACAGGGTCCGGAGGTTTGTTCTTAAGTCTTTTGTCCCAGTGACAATTACAGACACCTTACAGCTGATCATTGCAGTCTGGGACTATATTAAAGCATCCAGAGAGCTTCACCAGAGGTCACAGTGGGCAGAGGGGTCCGTCTGTAACTATGGGTTGTCTGTAAGTCGGGTGTCCTTAAGTAGGGTACCGCCTGTATTGGGTTGTCTGTAAGTCGGGTGTCCTTAAGTAGGGTACCGCCTGTATTCTACACTGTGTTGTGCACAAACAATGAAGGAAAAATTATGTTTCGCATGACCTGAAGATAGGAAATTTCCTGCACCAAAACATGGTGTCCAAGGAAACATGGTGTCCAAGGAAAACTTTTAAGAAATCAGGATTTATTTAAACCTGACAATCTTTATATTTTTTGCCAGAGAAGACAAGAATAAGAAAAGAATTTAAATATGTTTAAACCAATGAAAATAAAGCTCCAGCACGTCCATGGGAAGCTCATTAAAACCTGTTCTTTTCCCTATCATGTCTCCCCCCTTACCTCACAGATGCAGCTCTCTCTCTCTCTCTGTGTGTGCACTGCTTTCCCCGGCAGGTCATGTGACCATGACATCATCACAGGTCCTTCAGACTCTGTGACTATTATTCACCGGAGGCTGAGCTGCTGAGGAAAGCAGTGACAGCAAACGTTCTCATCACGCAAGGGCTGTCTGCTATCCAGATGAAACGTCCAATATGTTTCCCTATCCATAAATTTTGCCCCACAATAGACTCCTCTAGGGGGTCTTATGACTTTTTCAATGCCCTGCCATGTGAATGAAGACGTATCAGCTTTGTGGACCTCCCGTAAATATTTGGACACAGCTGATACATTCAACATTCAAAGCAGAAGTGGTAGTGTCCGACAAATGTCATCTAATTCTTATGTTTAATGGTCAAGTTGTACACTCTACATATTACTTTCTACAGATAACTCATGCCACCAAATAAACTTAATACTGTACATTGTATTACAATTAATATATACCATATGTTTTTACACTATAACTATTGTTAGTGACACTTGGAAAAAAAATGACTGGTTTTCAAATAATGGCACACTTTACATGTAGCATGTGCACTTCTATGATTCCCACGGCACAACCTCCTCTGACTGTCTCTACTCCAAAATAAACTTGGGGAAATTTGTGCTCCTATCGTAGAGGATTGTCTGGACCTAAATCTAACTCCTGCATTGCTGAATCTGGTTCATCCTTATCCTGCTCCAGAATGGGTAAATATTGTCTTATTATCTTAGTCACGTTTTGTTAATGTTGACTGTATGTTGTAATAAATGCTATTGGTGTATCTACCTTTATCTTTTTATTACTAACTTTCCACATTTCCAACAAAGACCCTCTCTGTAATGTATTCATTTTAGTAACAGCTCTATCCAAATCTTTCCCACTCTATTTCCTAACTTTCAACCTCCTACAGGCCATTTTGCATTTCATTACAAAGGTGTCTTCACCTGAGCAATTTCATTTTGTTCGAATCAGTTATCCCAAATGGATGTTACTGAGCACAAGTAAAGGATGACATGATGTCGCCAACAATATTGAACTATCCGCTATCTCTTTCCTAAAAGGGGGCAATCTTACTCTAGATACCTTCCCTTTCAATGTTACATCCAAAAATGGGACTTCCTATCCTCCAAAGTGCGAAGTACACTTTAGGTTCATATTATACGTAATTTCTCCATAGAATTATTCTAAATAAGCAGCAGATAGTCAATTAATATTCCTATCCACTTAAGAAATTTCAAGTAAGGGTTATTGAAGGAAAATAAATACAATTTCTTCCTACTGTATCAAGTATATATTTGCAAGTGATGGGAAATAACTAGAGATGAGCGAACACACTCGTCCGAGTTTGATGCTCGTTCGAGCATTAGCGTACTCGAAACTGCTCCTTGCTCGGACGAGTATTTCGCCAGCTCGAGAAAATGGCATCTCCCGCCGTTGTGATGAAATTGGGGGATGTGCCGTCAGACGATCCGACTGATTTGGAATGAGCGCGGGATTTAAGATTCAAATTGTGTCGCAATCTAATGCACTTACATGTACCGGGAAGAAGAAGGTGAACTCCGGCGGACCTGAGCGGGGAAGCGGCACATGCAGGATATTGGGCGCATGATCTAAGTGAATACCCTCCGGACTGGTAAGTAAATGTGCTCCATTAGCTCTGAATTTCTTTATAGTTTAGTGGCTACTAAAGTTTCGGTCCCTATTAAAACCCTCTGCTCAGCACAGTTATAGCTTAAGATATTTTGGTCCAAGCAAAAAACATTAGAATATAGATGTCTTCAATTTACTTCAATGTACATATCACGCCCGGATTGTGTTGCTTCCAAAAACATCCACACATTAGTTTTCACCCAGTAAGTAATACTTTATTCATGTTAAATATACAAAGTATGAACTGTATAATTAAACATTGATTCCCACCAGTGGATTTTCAGTGATTCTGCTATGCGTATTCCAAAACTACAAGGCCTCATTTGGTGCCATAACATACACATTCCCAAAAACCTCACTTTCCTTATGATGTCCATTTATGAATCTCGATGAAAAAGCTGTGCAGAAGCCTCTGACGTAGATGTAAACATTGCTTTACACTGTGTAAAATCATGTGAAAAAAATTCATATAAATATGTATTTTAAGTTGTAAATTATTATTTATCCATTTGTTGATTTTGTTGACAAATACTCTATGGGGTAATGTTTTTTTTCTCTGTTGCTTTGGCGCAGATGTGTTGCAAATGCTGTTTTGCAAAGGACTAAGCAAAGTAACTGATATAGACCCTGCCTACTCCAAAAACTTGTAAGTTTTCACAATAGGCCTTAATTCATGAATTTCCATTTAGGCCCAAGTTTTGGCACAAATTGACTCTAGTCCTTAACCTGGTCTATGTGCTGTCCCTTTGATGATTTTGTTTAATTTTTGAACAAATGTCGCAAACAGCCCACATAATGTAAGACACTGCCTACACATTTAAAAAGGCATCAAAGTCAGGGGAGCTCCAAAAACATAGAACCGTCACTAAGAAAGGGTCAAAAGATAAATTTCCTCCAGTATGTTTAAAAACTTTGAGGCTCATTTATTAATTTTGGCGCAGGGTGGTGCTGAAACCCTGCTATAATTTTAGATGGGATGTAAGTTTGTGGTGCAAGGAATTAATGAATAGGCGCATGGACTAAAAGGTCCATGCATAGACTTGCGTAGAGCTGCTCTCTTTTTGCACCACATATTGAGGCAAAAACGAGTCGGAAAAATAAAAGCACCAGAAAACTGTTGGATTAGCGGTGCCAAAATTTTGTGCTCAAAAATAGAACAAGTCAAGAGTGTTGGAAAACAACAATATTGTGGCGCCAACACTTCATAAATTAAGGCCCAAGAGGCGCAGAAAGGACCAAAAAAACAAAGCCAGTTTTCCGTTTGAAAGACCATAATATATGACCCCCTAAATATGCAAGAACTTTTTAAGGGAAACCTTAATTTCTTGGTTTCGAAAGCTGTAGATTATGGGATTTAACAGTGGAGTAAGCACAGAATAATTTATTGCCACCATTTTATCAAGTTCTGATGTGTAACCCACATTGGGTCTTACATACATAAAGGCAACACTTCCATAAAAGATGAAGACAACTGTAAGGTGTGCAGCACAAGTAGAGAAGGCCTTCATCCAGCCATGAGTAGATCTCATATTCAAGATGGTGAGAATTATCTTGACATAAGTGAAGGTAATGAAAAGAGAGGTTAGAATGATCATGCAGAGGCTTATAAGAAGGTCAGTCATGGCGTTCAAAGAAGTATCAGTACAAGCCAATTTCAGAAGTGGGGAGGAGTCACAAAAGAGATGATTTATTTTATTAGGACCACAGAAGGGCAAACTGGAGGTAGACATGACCAATGTTGTGGGACTAATAAATCCAAGAAGCCAACAGCCTGAAACCAAACCTTTATAACGCTTAGCTGTCATGATAGTGTGGTACCTTAGTGGGTTGCAAATGGCTACCATACGATCATAGGCCATCACATTTAGCAAAAAGTTCTCTGTGATACCCAAGGAATGGAACAAATACATTTGCAACATACAATTCCGAAAAGAGATTTGGATCTTGCTCTTCCATATCACCATCAGCATGCTAGGAATTGTGATGGCTGTGTACAATACTTCCAGAAAGGATAAAATGGAGATGAATAAGTACATTGGTGTATGGAGATGTCTATCCACCAGAATCAATACTGATATGGAGATATTGCCAGTAATTATCGCAAGGTAGATAATTAGCAAGAGAGTAAAAAAGAAAGGCCTATAATGACCAAGGCTGGAAAATCCTAGAATAATGAACTCTGTTACAGTGGTATTTCCATTTTCTGAATCCATAAAGTTTAGACTAGTAGATAGGAGAATAGAGAAGAACTGCCAAATGTCTTGCACTTTACGGCTTTAGTCGGCAATTAGGATTTGATTAGAAAGTTCTTTAAAACTCTACAAAAGGACCATATACTTTACAGTTTTGTGTTGTGAAAATTCTGCAAACCAGAACTTTGGACGGTCCGGTGTGTAATCAGTTTAGATAGTATAGTCTTGTGATATTAAGAATATACTGACTTTGATTATATTCTGGTTTGGTTACTTATGGTGGTTTTGATGTTTCTAGAATACAAAAAATAAAATACTGATATTGACTTTGGAAAAAAAACTAAATATTGAAAAGGTGTTTATTGCTGAGATTAAAATGAATTAATAAATAAAATTAACAAAAATTTTGTCCTGTTGTCTCCATCTGAGTTTTATGACTCAATTACTATATAATTGTAACCTTTTATTTGCTAGCACAATATGAAGATCATATCCTTGAACTGGTTATTACCAGGTAGTAACATAAGGACTAGACTCAGGGGCAGGATGCAGAGAACACTTCATTGTGCAGGCAAGAGAAGCTATTTATGAGAACATTGAGACCATATTCAGAAGATTTATGGTCGTATCCAGGGACAACCAGCATTGTATACACCAGGACTGCTAGAGACAGATTGGAATTATATCTGGTAAAAGTTGTATTTTTGTTAATACCAGTGAATTAGAGAATGTATTATTTTTTATCTTGGGTATAATCTTAGTGGGAATACCCCTTTAAAATTGAATAAATTAAAGGATTGTAGATGGTAGAAATTGTAAATTTACTTGTATATATCTTAGTTATGTCCAAATGGTATCCTATAAAAAAATTTCCCTTACAAAATTAAGCTAAAATTTGTATTTTTAAAACTGATCCTATCAAATAAAATACATATAAAATTAATAAAAATGGTTTCCTTGTGTCTCCATATGAGTTTCATGACTCAATTACTGTATATTTTTAACCTTTTGTTTGCTAACTAAATATAGAGACCACATCCTGCAACAGGTTATTACCAGGCAGTAACGCAATTACTAGACTCAGGGGCTGGAGGCAGAGAGTAATGCATCGTGCAGACAGGAGAAGCTATTCATGAGAATAATGCAAGCATATTAAGAAGATTTACATTGTATCCAGGGACAAGTAACATTGTATATTCCAGGACTGATAGAGACAGATTGGAATGATATCTGTGAAATGCTGTATTTTTGTTAATAACAGTGAATTAGAGAATGTGTTAATTTGTTATACTGGGTATATTCTTCATGGGAACACCCGTTTAAAATTTAACTAATTAAAGGATTGTAGATTGTAGAGAAAGTTACTTTCTTTGTACATACCTTAGTTATGTCCAAATATGATCCTAAAAAAAAATATCTTACAAAATTAAGCTAAAATTTGTAATTTTTAGAACTAATCTTATCATAGAAAATGCATGTTTTTACAGGAATCTATTGATGTTTTCTAAGCGGAGACATGGAAGTTCTCCAGCAGCAAGGAGCTGCAATATCAGTCACAGTTCTGATATTACTTGCAATAATCCTGCAATATTAGAGGTTTAACCCTTGCTTTAACAGGCTTTTTAACTGAGCATTTGAGCCCTTAGGGAAAGGGAAGGGGGAAGCAAATTAACCTCAGGAGATCATTCCAGGTGCAAAATATTTGTGTATTTATTTGTAAGGATATAATTAACATCTGCCAAGCCAATTATAATAATGATGTTGTGTAAGACTGTAATTAATACTATTCACAAGGAATACCTTGGAGTTTATTGTGATATTCAATATTGTAAATTGTAAGGATTATGTAATTTCAAAAAATAATCATTTGACGGCAGTAATAACAATTTGAGAAAAATATTGTGATTATTAAATGTTATATTATTATTTTTGTTATACTTATTATACAGGTGGTCCCCTACTTAAGGACACACAACTTACTGAGGATCCTTAGTTACAAACGGACCTCTCTGCCCACTGTGACCTCTGCTGATGATCTCTAGATGCTTTTCTGTAGTCCCAGGCTGCAATGATCATCTGTACGGTGTCTGTAATGAATTTTTATTGATAATCCTTGTTCCCAGTAGAACATTTTGAGAATTTAATTTCCACAGGGACAAAAAACAAATGTGTCTAAAATTACAATTGTAAAATATACTAGTTCTGACTTACATACCCATTCAACAAACCTAAAGAATCTTATGTAACCTGGGGACTGCCTGCAATATGTTATTGTTTGTATTATTATTCCTTAAGGACTGAACAAATTTAGTTTTGCATTTCTACATTCTATTTTGTTTCTTTGTTATGCCTCTCACATTTCCAGCTCTGCCACAATGTAATACTTGCAACATTTAGAGTTTACATAGATGTTTGTAACACATCAAGGATCTGAGTGTTCACATCTACTTTGTTTGATAATTGTAGATGCTAGAAATCTAGAGGTAATAGGCGAACATGTGACGCCATTGGTCAGACTTTAAATTGGACAAGCCCCCTGCCCCTTTATGGGAGGTGCAAGGCAGCACTCACTGACCTTAACACAGATGTTTAGCAAACAGCATCACAA
Source organism: Engystomops pustulosus (assembly GCA_019512145.1). Lineage (NCBI taxonomy): Eukaryota > Metazoa > Chordata > Amphibia > Anura > Leptodactylidae > Engystomops > Engystomops pustulosus. The sequence goes on from CM033642.1 coordinate 149,415,156, forward strand.
CTGCTCCATACACATAATATAGTCTTTTGGGGTGGGGGTGATGGGATTTCATATTGCACAAAAGTGCATTACTTAGGAGATTTGTGTGACTTTCTTTGATTATTCAGGGTTTTAGACTTTTGGACTTTAGAGGTTGATATATGAGGAAGCGGATTCTGAGGGGGACCAATAGTCACAATCTCTTCTGTCCAAAATTGTGCCTTTTTTATTTGTCCACATCTGGGTTTTAAAGATATGTCAGATGCGATAAAAGATTCTTGTGCAGCTAACTATGCTAGGCGCATGGAAAATTTGTGGCGTAAATATGCAAATGCACCAAAAAAAGGGGAAAAGCTTAAGATAAATGACACCATAGTATATACCAGTGGAAATCTATAGAAGTGGAGAAACAGGGATTTGCAGGATATTGTCAAGGGGCAAAAGGGAATCTTAATTTCTAGGTATAAAGGTTCCATGGGGTTATAATATATTGAAGCAGGAATAAACTTACCTACAGTAACAGTGTATCGGTGAAATTTATGACTGACTTTTTGGAATAAAATAGGGACAAAAAAATATCAAATGGGGTTTTTGTAATCTTTTTAAAGTAAAAAAATTGCAAGGGACTTTTCCGGCTGCTCAGAAATGGTGGCCTAAACATAGAACCACTGCTAGTGCAACATCGTGCAAAGCCAGATTTATGATTTCAGATTTTTAGAATAATTTCAAAGAAGTTGCCAGATCACTCCACTGCCCCCCTTCTTAATATGTGCCGTTGTGATTATTTTACTTTACTTGCGATTATATTTTTCAAGAATACTAGAAAATGTATTAAACGGCCAACACCACTTGAACGGATCTGAAAAGCAGTGGGGCTCCAAAGGCAGTCATAGAAGTATCACTAGGAGCCGCCTAATGATAAATCTCCCCCTATGAGTGGGGTGGTATCTACAAGAAAATAATTATTAGTGATAGACCAAATATCATTATAATAACTTAGAAATGACTAAATTATGATTGTTATTAGAGATGAGCTAGTTTACTCGTCCAAGTATACTGCTCGGTCGAGTAATAGCATACTCGGACCGGCTCGTTACTCGGACGAGTATTTCCCCTGCTCGCGATTGAGCATTAAATTAAGTGAAGAACTGTGAAGAACAGCGTTTTTATTGTTTAATAAAATATTCCAGATGTTTCCTGATGTTTTGCTTGTAAGAACACATTGAGAATAACACTATTCTTCACTTTGCAGGTGTTCGCGCGTGTCTCCCGCTAGGTTCGGAGATGTTCGGAACATCTGGAATGTGAAGAAAATTGTCCTCTCAATGTGTTCTGCACTTAAATGGTCCTGTATTCACTGTTTTGAATGTTTTAATTCTATTCTTCACTTTGCAGATGTGCGTGCGTGTCTTCCGATAGGTTCGGAGATACCACAAGTAAAACATCAGGAAACATCTGGAATATTTTATTAAACACTGTTCTTTTACTGTTCTGTTTTAGCAAACAAATGCTCGGGTCTACCATTGACTTCAATTGGGCTCGTTATTCGAGACAAGCACTCGACTGGAAAAGTTTGTCTCGAATAACGAGCACCCGAGCATTCTAGTGCTCGCTCATCTCTAATTGTTATCAAGTATAAATATTATATTTATCTATATTAGTGTAAACTATTATGTATTGGATGTAAGGTATAAATATGGTCCTGATTCATTTCTCTCAATCATGATGTGGGGCCCTGATCATCGATTATTTTGCAGCACCTCATTTCTAGCTGAGCATTGCAGCGGTAGCCCTTATTCCTGACTCACAGTATGGTTAAGTGGGTAGAGATTCTGAATTGGACATTGGATTTTTATCTGATGTGATTAGGCAAGATGGCTGTTAAAGGGGTTGTCAGAAGGTTGTAAAGGGGTATTCTCTAATTCACTGTTATTAAAATGCAACGTTTCACAGATATAAGTCCAACCTGTCTCTATCAGTCCTGGTGTAGACAATTTCAGTTGCCCTGAGATCCAACACTGTAACTTCAGACTTAGGGTCAGGTGCCATCTTGGATTTTTGTGTGAGATCGTGCAGATGAGATTTCTGTTTTGTGCCTGTAGCACTGAGTGAAAACTGAGTGAAATTGTAAAGTAAGAGGTTAAATGATCTTTATTGTGTTAACACCACTAGGGGATAGAAATGTAAGAATTTTGTGAGAATAATGTGCAGCAATAAACAACGCACCACATACCGTATATACTCGAGTATAAGCCGACCCGAGTATAAGCCGAGACCCCTAATTTTACCACCAAAAACTGGGAAAACCTATTGACTTGAGTATAAGCCGAGGGTGGGAAATGCATTGGTCTCAGCCTCCCAGTATATAGCCAGCCAGCCCCCAGTAGTATACAGCCAGCCCAGCCTGCCCCCAGTATCATAGTATATATAAGGCTGGAAGGAGACGCAAGTCCATCAAGTCCAACCTTTAAGAATTAAATAAATGTTTTATCCCCATAACCCGTGATATTTTTTCTCTCCAGAAAGGCATCCAGGCCTCTCTTGAACATGTACATAGAGTCCGCCATTACAACCTCCTGCGGCAGAGCGTTCCATAGTCTCACTGCTCGTACAGTAAAGAACCTTTGTCTATGTTGATGGTAAAATCGCCTCTCCTCTAGGTGTAGAGGATGCCCCCTTGTCCTGGTCACAGGCCTGAGTATAAAAAGATCTTTGGAGAGATCCTTGTACTGTCCATTCAGGTATTTGTACATTGTAATGAGGTCTCCCCTCAGTCGTCTTTTTTCTAAACTGAATAATCCCAAATTTTTTAATCTGTCAGTGTATTCTAGTTCCCCCATTCCCCTAATAATCCTGGTTGCTCTCCTCTGCACCCGTTCCAGCTCTACTGTATCCTTTTTATACACTGGTGCCCAAAACTGTACACAATATTCCATGTGTGGTCTGACTAGGGATTTGTATAAGGGCAAAACTATGTCTTTATCATGAGAATCTAATCCTCTCTTGATACATCCCATTATTTTATTTGCTTTAGCAGCAGCCGCCTGGCTCTGGTCACTAAAATTAAGTTTACCATCCACCAATACCCCCAAGTCCTTTTCAGCTTCAGTTTTACTAAGTAATTGACCGTTTAGAACATAATTATACTTTTTGTTACCATGGCCCAAGTGCATAACTTTACATTTATCTACATTAAACCTCATCAACCATTTCTCTGCCCATCCCTCAAGCTTCCACAGATCCCTCTGTAATGCTAAACTATCGACCTCAGTATTTATTACTTTACACAGCTTACTATCATCTGCAAATATTGAAACTTGACTGTGTAAACCCACTACAAGGTCATTAATAAAAATATTAAAAAGAAGTGGCCCCAATACTGACCCCTGTGGCACTCCACTGGTAACATCAACCCAATCTGAGAATGTGCCATTAATGACCACCCTCTGTTTTCTATCACTAAGCCAATTACTTACCCAAATACACAGATTTTCTCCTACTCCCAGCAGTCTCATTTTATATACCAACCTTTTATGTGGCACGGTGTCAAATGCCTTTGAAAAGTCCAGATATACAACATCCACAGCGTCCCCCAGATCCAGTCTGGAACTTACCTCCTCGTAGAAACCAATCAGATTAGTCTGACAGGACCGATCTCTCATAAACCCATGCTGACGCTGGGTTATAAGGTTGTGCACAGTGAGATACTCCAGGATAGCATCTCTAATAAACCCCTCAAATATTTTCCCCACCACAGAAGTTAGACTCACGGGTCTGTAGTTTCCAGGATCGCTATTTGATCCTTTTTTGTATATTGGCACCACATTTGCTATGCGCCATTCCTGTGGAACATAACCAGTCCTCAGTGAATCTTCAAATATTAAAAATAACGGTCTGTCTATCACCGTACATAATCCATGCAGAACCCGGGGGTGTATGCCATCTGGCCCAGGTGATTTATCTATCTTAGTGGTTGCGAGGCGGCGCCGTACCTCTTCCTGGGTTAAACTGTTGACATTATAAAAAGAATTTACATTATTCCTCATTGTGTCTTCCACCAGGGGATTTTCCTGGGTAAAGACAGTTGAGAAGGCGACATTCAGTAGATTGGCCCTTTCCTCATCTCCTTCCACCATGACCCCCATGTTATTTCTAAGGGGACCCACACTCTCTGTTTTTAGTTTCTTATTAGAGATGAGCGAGTATACTCGTCCGAGCTTGATGCTCGTTCGAGTATTAAGGTACTCGAAACGGCTCGTTGCTCGGACGAGTATTTCCCCTGCTCGAGATCGAGCATTTAATTAAAAAAACACAGTGAAGAACAATGATAGAATAAAAACAGTGAACACAGTGAACACAGGATCATTTAAGTGAAAAACACAGTAAAGAACACAGTGAAGAATAGATTACAGATGTTCGGCACATCTGCTTACTTGTCGGAAGATACGCGCGGAACGGTGCGAACAAAATAGCATGTGAAGAACAATATATATGTGTGAAGAACACATTGAAGACATAGGGGCACGGAGACATCGGGGCACGGAGACATCGGGGCACGGAGACATCGGGGCACGGAGACATAGGAGCAGCGGATCCCGGGACAGCGTATCTCCCGACAAGTAAGCAGATGTGCTGAACATCTGCAATCTATTCTTCACTGTGTTTTTCACTTAAATGATCTTGTGTTCACTGTTTTTATTCTATTCTTCACTGTTCTTCACATCTGCTAACTTGTCGGGAGATAATATACGCGCGGAACAGTGAAGAATAGATTGCAGATGTTTGCATACATCTGCTAACTTATCAGAAGACATTCTTTTTCAATTAATTAACACATTTTATTCCCGAACCATGGTCCCTTTGAAAAATGCTCGGGTCTCCCATTGACTTCAATGGGGCTCGTTATTCGAGACGAGCACTCGAGCATCAGGAAAAGTTCGTCTCCAATAACGAGCACCCGAGCATTTTAGTGCTCGCTCATCTCTATTTCTTATCATTTATATACTTGAAAAATAATTTGGGATTATTTTTGCTCTCCCTGGCAATATTTCTCTCAGTCTCTATTTTTGCGGCCTTTATCTGCTTTTTACAGGATTTATTTTTCTCTCTATAATCCTGTAATGCCTCATCGCTACCTTCACGTTTTAGCACCTTAAACGCTTTATCTTTCTCGCTTATTGCTTTCCTTACAAGACTAGTTAGCCCCATTGGCTTTCTCTTGTTCCTCTTATGCTTTTTCCCATAAGGTATGTGTTTACAGTAGTATACAGCCAGCCCAGCCTGCCCCCAGTAGTATACAGCACTGCCCAGCCTGCCCCCAGTAGTATACAGCACTGCCCAGCCTGCCCCCAGTAGTATACAGCACTGCCCAGCCTGCCCCCAGTAGTATACAGCACTGCCCAGCCTGCCCCCAGTAGTATACAGCACTGCCCAGCCTGCCCCCAGTAGTATACAGCACTGCCCAGCCTACCCCCAGTAGTTTACAGCCTGCCCATCCTGCCCCCTTAAGTATAAAGCCTGCCCAGCACTAACAAAAAAAAAAGAAACTTATATACTCATCCTCCGGTGGCCCTGATACACTGCGCTGCACCCCCCAATGTCCGCGCTGCTCACCTCATGTGCGCGCGGGTCCTCTTCTGTCTTGTGTTTTCCTCTGTCTTCTGTCTTCCGCAGGGCGCCGCCGTGTTCTTCCCGCCCGGCAGGCGCATAGTATGACGCGGCCGCTGCTGACGTCATACTATGCGACAGCCGGAGAAGAACATGGCGGCGCCTTGCGGAAGACAGAAGACAGAGGTAGACAGAAGACAGAAGAGGACCCGCGCGGACATCGGGTGAGCAGCGCGGACATCGGGGGAGCAGCGCGGACATCGGGGCCACCGGAGGGTGAGTATATAAGTTTCTTTTTTTTTTTTAAGTGCTGGGCTTCCTATTGACTCGTGTATAAGCCGAGTTGAGGATTTTCAGCACATTTTTTGTGCTGAAAAACTCGGCTTATACACGAGTATATACGGTACTCTCGAAGGGCAGAGGAAAAAGCTCAAAAGGGAATACCAAAATAAAAAAAAAACATGGACAATACTGTATGCTAAGTACATTGATAATTTAATACAAAGGTTCAAAATGTTACCATACTTTTATGAATTCTGAGACATAAATTATGCCCTAAAGTTTTTGTATCTATTCAGAAGCTTTTTAAATGTATTTTTTATTTCTTTGTTTCGAAAACTGTAAATGATAGGATTTAGGAATGGGATTAGCACAGAATAATTGACTGCTATCAATTTATCATATTCCAGACTATATTCCACTTTGGGTCTAATATATATAAAACCTAAACTTCCGTAGAAGAGAAGGACTGTCGTTAGATGAGAAGCACACGTAGAGAAGGCCTTTTTACGTCCATACGTGCAACTCATTCTTAGAATTGTGATTATGATTCTTATGTACGTGACGCTTACGAAGAAGAAAGTGCAACTGATGATACATAGACTTATTAAAAAGTTCAGGATAAAGGTAAATGAAGTATCCATACAAGACAATTTCAGAAGTGGAGACAAATCACAAAATACATGATTGATCGTATTAGGACCACAAAAAGGTAACTTTAGGACTGATACAAGATGAATAATGGGACTTGTGAATCCGAGAAGCCAACAACTCGAAAGTAAAATGGTGCAATGTTTGGACGTCATAACAGTGTGATACCGGAGGGGATTGCAGATAGCCACCATACGATCATAAGCCATGATATTGAGTAAATAGTTCTCGGTGATGCCCAATGAGTGTAAAAGATACATTTGTAGAAGACAGTGGTTGAACTTGATCTGTACCTTGCCTCTCCACATACACATCAACATAAAAGGAACTGTGACATTAATGTACAATGTTTCAAGGAAGGACAATGTGGAGATAAACAGATACATTGGTGTCTGGATGAGATGTTTATCAGCCAGAATCAGTAGAGATACTGACATATTTCCCGAAACAGTTAGAAAGTAAATAAGTAACAAGATCATGAAGGACAAAGGCCAAACGTGACCTATACTGGAAAAACCAATCACTGTGAATTCAGAGACTGATGTATTAAAGTAACCTGATTCCATAAAGCTGGTGAATATTATCTTTGCAATGGTTGAAGAAGAGATCACTGGATCATTCATATTTTACTCTTTTGCAAAATTATTAGAGTTTTTATTTTTGCTCAACAAGTTTCTTCCAATTCAGAACAGATGAACCAAATTATAACGCTAAATCATCTTTGGTTCTCCACACTGTTCCTCATGTGATTTATTGACATCTTCTTACAATATTTGAGGCAATCTAGACAAGATCCATCTGTAATAAATGAAAAGGGGTGAAAGTGATTAAATCCAATAAAATTAGTACTTCATAATATCCAGAAAACTATACAAAAATATATTTAATGTTCAAATAGTAAAACAACAAATTTTCATAACTATTTGTAATAAAGGGATTGGATCCAGTGAGCATAAGACAGCGAGCCCTGAACTAGGCTACCCAATCTGTCACCAGCCTGCTTGCCTCTGCCTATCCTGGGTGATATGGGACAATAAGAAGACAGACCTTCCCTACTACAAAGTGGGAAAATGAAACAATACTTAGGCCCCTTCTACACTTGTGAGTGTGATGCGCTGAACTTGCATCACACTCGCAGTGAGTGCTGCCTGGATCACCCGGCCCGACCACTGCAAACCGGAAATGAATGGACATGCTGAGTTCAGTTCCAGTTTGCAGTATTCGGGCCAGGAGATCCAGGCAGCATGCTTTGCGAGTGTGATGCTAGTTTATCGCATCACACTCGCGAGTGTGGAAGGGGACTTAGAAATGAATAACACAAAATAGAGGTCAGAGCTCTGCGTCACAGCACAGATAGCAAATACGGCACAAAATTGTTATACAAACGGATATTCAAATTACAAAGATCAAAAAATTAGAGGGACAGAAGCATAGCGAGAGAGTACAATTAGGAGCAAGCTAAGAAATATAACCAGCAAAAAACTAAGTGTGAACAAAATCTCTATAGGTGACCAGAATGCTTCAGCCCCAGCTTAATTGGATCAGAGACCTGTCCATCACAGCAGGTTAACTGTTGCTGGACGAGAGCTGAGCTGCAGAGAAATCGGGTGTGGTTGAATTAGTCTCAATGCAGTCAGCAACATAAACTACAGTTCACATTATGAAAAGGCAAGCAAAAAGACAGGAAAAAATGCATTTAAATCAGTTTAAAACAAAAACCCAAATTAGTTATAAGAAACCAAACACAACCCTTGGAGTATGTGATATGGAATCCATTGCAAGTAAATTAGAGTGAATAAAAAGCTCTGTAGTTGTGGATAAAACACTTATTTTAAAATCACATTTAGTACATAACATGGTGGTTTTAGTATCTAGTAGAAAAGGAAATAATCTGTGTGTAAACCCTTACAGATATACAGGCAGTCCCCCACTTACTGATGACCCCTAGTTACAGAAAGACCTCTCTTCTCAATGTGACCTCTGGTGAAGCTCTCTGGATGCTGATAATTTACAGAACTTAAGTCATAGGCTCCTTGTTTGATGACAACCCAAAATTTTGAAAATCCAATTGTCTTGAGTTACTTACAATATAGCTGTTTTGACTTTACATACAAATTCAACATAAGAAAAAAAACTAAAGAACTTATCTTGTAAGTAACCTGGGGACTACCTGTATTAAAATAATAACAACCACCAAAACGCATTAAGCCGTAAAAATACAATATTGTATAATGATACTGGGGACCTCCTGTCCCTTTCTTGTTTGTTGAAATTGGACCTCAAGCTAATCTGAGAAATGGTTGGACATCTGTAGCTACTTGGTTGTGAAAGGAGCCCTGTCCTATAGTACTTTCTTTATCGTTAGTTCTACTATTGTACTGTTGACTCTAAATATAGAGTAAATATTGGTCTAGCAATTGGTATCTCTGCCCCACATATAGTTAATTTAAAAACAAAATTCCATTAGTTTGTTAGAAGGTTCAATTTAAAAAATATTGCATATTTTTCAAAATGTAAGAGATGTTTTTGAGCATCATTAATTCCATGGTGTAGTAGTGTCAATAAGGGGGGGTCACATATATAATATTCGGACAAGTAAAACAAAACAAGGAAGACATTAAGACAATATTGATGCAAAACTTAAGATTTTTACATCAATCTATATGAATAACTGTTCCCACTTCTAATACCAAAACCACATTAAAAATGGCTTCGAGAGTTCCACAATTTTGTAATAGGAGCAACACCTATTGCCTACATGTTGTGTCTGGTAATGCAGCTTATCCCAATTTAAGTCAGTGGGTGGAATTTATCATTGGGGTCCTTTCTCTATGTTTGGCTTCGTTTTGGTGCAGTTTTGGCACAAATGCTGTTTTGCGACTTTCTGTTGGCCAAATGAACGCCTTAAAATAGAACCAGTTTGCGCCAAATTCATTATTTGCTTAGCTTAGTTTTCACAACACTGAACTAAATTTATGATTTGAAATTTGGCGCAAATTTTCTTTTCGCAAAATGAATTCAGTCACCTCCTAGTGTAGAAATAGGACAAAAAACACTACCAAATTTATCAAGACAAATTAGAGGGACATGTGTGTCAAAAAAAACAATTTTCAATATAGTAAAAAAAACATTTTGTGACAAACAAAAAAAAGACAAAATAAGACAAATACAACAACATAAATAGACTCATTCAGATAAAAAAAGGAATTGAACAAGTTAAAGAAAAATTGAAACAACAAATTCCTCACAATGTTTTTAGCCTCACTTCCGTAGACCCACCATATACAAGAGTGGTTTTGTTTTTAGAAAATAAGTCTACCTTTTGCAGCCTCATTTAAAATTAAAAAATATTTTCTAAATAATCCATGCTCATACAAAGAGATTTAGTGTGCTTTATCAGTGGATTTGGGCCTCTAAATTGTTTTGTTGACCAATATTTCGGTAGATCTGCACCTATAAATGTATCTTGAAAAAGAATATCTCACCACATACCTCTTTCATTTACGTTGTTATTTAATTGTGTAGATCATCTTTAGTCCATAAACATTTCGCATCATACAGTAGCTTTGAAAACTCTTAAGAATATCAACTGAAACAAAGGAATCCAGATTCTCAGCCTCATAGAAACAACACAGGTAGTCGCCTATAACTTCGCCGTTTTAATAAGCTCTTAAGTCAACTACTTCGTCCTCTTGGGTAAAGACTCAGGGATTGAAGAAACCTCATGAGACAGTGACAGGTGGTGAAAGTTTGTAACTTTCTTATTAATATCTTAATTAATGTTACAATACAGCTGTCAATATAGAAGGGCATCAAAACAAATGAAACCTCAACCTGTTAATTTAAATTAGATTTTTGTTTTTTTTTATAATTACAAATTTCAAGAACATAATTTAATTTCAGAATGACAAATTATACTGAGCAAGTTAAACCTCTTAGAGGGGTGTGCCAAAAAAATCCTTAAATCTTAATCCCACTAGTAATCTTAACATGGTAAAGATAACTTTTAACCATTTGCAATCATTTTAAATTTTACTTAGTTTTTTGCAATATTTTGCTCCTATCCCTGCTGCAGTTCCCCAGTGTAACAATTTTTTTTGTAGGCAGACCCTAGGTATGTAGTAATATGGTTTCAGCAGAAATTTCCCATGATTCATCTGTCGGTTGAGCTTGTGCATGTGAGGTTCCTATCTCATGCTGATGTGTGTGGACAATGTGCTTAGATTATCATGGTACAAATTTAAAAATTAAGTGTGTGTTTTTTAAAACTTTCACTTCCCCTCAGTAATAGTGCTGTCTAATAGAAAGTGCTCATTAATAAGGACAGGATGGAGAAAAGGATAACAATAACTACCTTAATATTACCCCAGGGGTGCTGAGAAGAGTCAGTTACAATCCAGAACCCAACCATCTGTAGATGGTCAGGTACTGGGGCAGCTGCAGGTTGCATTCTACCCGGCTCTACCCAGAACCCCTGATGGTAGTGGGTACCGGGTTAATGAAAGGCGGGGGGGGTTTAATGTTAACCTTTTTAGCTAGGCCCCAGTAGTGGTAATCTGTGACGTATAGTAAGTAGACAGCACCATTACTAAGCTGAAATTAACTGCAAGTTTATTAAAATATACACAACTTTAAAAAAAACTCCTCGACATAGCCTAGTAAACCATTTTAATAGAAAAATTACAAGTCATCGAAAGGGTACAATCAAAAACACTACAAACAATCATAACTATCCCTTTCCCTGTGTCAGGCCTACACCTTAGCCGTGTTCACAATAGCTCGTCTCTCTCTTTGTCTGTTTTGACTTCTATATTTAGATTGCGATTTGTTTATTCCCGCTGTTACTGACCCTGATTATCTAATCTGCCTTAATGTTTCTTGTCTGTCTATCTTGTTACATGTTCACACTTACCCAGGGAGGGAACATCAACCAGTTATTGGCCTCCATTTAGGGGGGACTCAAAAGGCAGACAGGGACAGATTGGGAGGCTTAGTGCCAGGGCTCACTTTCTTTGCTTATATCCTGCTGTTATACCCTGTTAACTAGATTCCACTAACCCTGACCCTCTTAGCAGTTTACTTGCTAACCCTATGGCTTTATCCCTAGCCATGCTTGTCCAGCTAACCATAGACCATTAAAGCTAACCCTGTTAACCCTTTACCTGCTAACCCTATGGCACTAACCCTAGCCCTCCTAAACCAGCTAACCATTTACTCTGCTAGCCTTTTGAATTTTAACTCCACTAACCTTAGCCAAATAAACCTATGACTGTAAACCTTTTCTCTACTGAATATGTGGCACTTATCATAGCCCATTAAACTTAACACTGCTAATTACCAAAAAATTCACATTCCAGTGGAGAATAGAGGTCGTACCCCTACCCTTTGTGGAGCTTAGGCCATCAATTCCTTCAAATTATTTACACAAATTCCCCCAAAAACATAACATTTTTTGGCTTGCAGAGCTGGCACTGTCCTCCATTCAGGCTGTTTCATAGAAAGGGCATCATGCTCTGGCAGCCATTTCTGCTTTAGACAGAGCAGCTGCAAGTCCTTCACTACAATAGATGGTCATTTTTGGAATGGAAAGAGATGGAAGAAGACAGCAGTGGTGCCTCAACTGGTGTATTGTACATGAGGAAGCGATGGTGCGTGACGGTAATGGCACAGCTTATATATTGTACAGCTGGTTCGTCTTAGGCCCCACATTTTCTGTCTATGTCTCAGCTGTTCCTTGACCAACTGAGCCTAGATTCATAATTGCATTCCTTAATCAGACTGGTGATGACTTGAATGGGCACACCACACATATCTATGCCTTAAAATGCAGTAGATGTGGTGCGGTTCGTGCACAGACAAATGCTATGTGCCTGGGTATGTAGTTTGGATAGCTTTTTTGCTGCTGTATTTTCTATTTATGGCCAATATATATGCTGCATTCCACATTTTATACCAGGTTTTCACCTTTACTACTAATCACTAGCTGGCCCTAAGACAATTAATGGAGCACAACCTTTATTATGCATATTATAGGCAGAAAATGGAGAACATGGATAATTCTCCGATTTAACTTTATTATTCCCTAGGATGAGGTAGCAGCCCCCTAATATAGATTTTAACTTGAAAATTGTACCTCAAAATTCTCCTAGATTTCCCTCACATTTTCCTCGCACTACAGGGAATGTGGAAGACATGACAAAGCTTGAACCGGGTCAGCTAAGTTCTGTACTTGATACTGTAGACCAGTGATGGCGAACCTTTTGGAGACTGAGTGCCCAAACTCCAACCAAAATCCACTTATTTGCCGTGAACCGCCAACATGGCATTTTTATCAGTAACTTATTGCTACATGTTCTTCCACATCTTTTAATTGTATAAGCCCCCTCAGGCAACTAATAGAGTTGAAAGAAGGAAGGCAAATTCAGACTCAGACGTTGTAGCTTTTCTCCAGGGTCTCTCGGTAGAGGAAGTTCTGTCAAAACCTTCTCAATTTTCATGCAGTTCCAAACAGCTTTAAAATGGCAATGAGAGCAGCATCTCTTAAGTTGCCTGGGACTGCAGGAAGATTTGGTCCTATTTGGTGAACTCTGCCCTGAGGTGATGGTCTGAGTGCCCACAGAAATGGCTCTGAGTGCCACCTTTGGTACCTGTGCCATAGGTTCGCCACCACTGCTGTAGACCATAAAGCTAAATTTTTGGTTAATTTTTTTAGATCTACAAAACCAGAATTCATCTTATTCTACCCTTACCCACCTTAAAACACGTAATTTTAGAGTATTCCTTTATATATAAGCAGACAATGTTGTATATTGCGCCATTTACCTTCCTTTGTAATCTAATTTCACTTCTGTTTATACAGAAAGGGCTCTATATTCACTTTTGCACACAAAAAGACAATTGACACAGCCAATAAATGGACAAGGAGGCATTACTCTCTTAATGTGAAAACAAAGGAAAGAGGCATGGGATAAAAAATAAGATTTTGTCAATGAAATACTTCAAAGCTGCAGCACTATGGTAAAAGGACCTAAAGTAGGAAGTGTGGCATATCTGCACCATAGGTGAATAAATGTCTAGGTTATTTTGAATTGCTAAAGTCATACAGTGTTAATCTGTCACAACATTTTTCACTACAGCAAGTGACAGATTCCCATAGAGCCCTATTAACTAAATAATAATAATTAGATAAACATTGTTTTCTTCAAATGCCCATAAAATCAACTTTGTTATCTTACCTAGCATATAACCAGATTCAGCAGTAAGTCAGAGGGAATGTGTCCTGACTCCTCCCTATGCTACATGCTTTCTTCTCACCATTTAGCACTTCATGTCATGTAACCAGGGTGTTGTCATCTAATGTCCTTTACCCATCATCTAAGCCATCTGATTACATGAAATCATAGCATGCCTCCATGGACTTTTACTCGTCCCCATGCCTCCATGGACTTCTACTCATTCCCATGCCTCCATAGAGGCGTGCTATAATTTTATGTGATCAGACTCGCTGCTCGATCTGGTTGTAGGCCTGGTAAGACAACAAAGTTGATTTTATGGGGATGTGAGGAAAACAAGAGAGTGGGGAGGGTGAGACAGTATAACCACCTATGAAGCTATAGTACAAAATACTTCTGTGACATTAGCATAATGTAGCATAATTTGAAATGTGGATTTTATATGTGTAATAACATTACCATAGACATGGAGCCCAGATCTATGAGTTAATGTCCTGGGTTTCTTATGCAGTATTTTGATGTTAGACTTCCTTTAAACATAAACATAAATTCCTAAATATGGTATTTTTTTTTCTAATTGAGTTTCTATTATCCAGAAGAAGAAAATACTATCAGCGCATTAAACAATATATTGTTTTATTTTATTCTTAGTTATTTTTTTAAACACAAATTCACAGAAATACCATTACTTACAGTACTAAAATCACTTAAATTTCTCAAATAAGTTCTTTTCTTGTAGAAAGACTTTTTAAGAAAATTTGCAATTTCTCTATTGCGGAAGCTACAGATTAATGGACTCATGAGTGGCATTAACACAGAATGGTGGATGGCTGTGGCTAAGTCATAGTCAGAGGAGTAGCTTGTTTGAAGTTCAATGTACATAAATGTAATACTTCCATAGAACATAATGGCCATAAAGAGATGAGATGCACAAGTGGAAAAAGCCTTTTTCCGCTCTTCTGATGTCTTCAGCTTCAGTATAGATCTCATTATATTGATATATGTCACTACAATTGACAACGAGCTCAATGTGATGGTGAATGAACTTATAATAAATTCCAGAATGATGTTGATATCATTGTTGGCACAAGCCAGTGACAGCAATGGAGAAGAGTCACAGAACACATGTTGGATCGTATTTGGCCCACAAAAGGGCAATCTAGAAACAATAATGAGCAAAGACAACGATAAAGTGAAGCCAATGATATAACAAAAAAGGATTAAAACCTTGCAAAATCCTAAAGTCATTATCATATGGTACCGCAGAGCTTTACATATTGCAATATAGCGATCAAGGGCCATAAGACTTAATAGAAAGTTCTCAGTTATTAAAAGGGAATGGAACGTGTACATTTGTGCAAAGCAGCCATGAAATGAAATAGTGACATTGCCTTTAAGGACGAGTGGCAATAATGTAGGATAAACAGTGAAGACAATACCGACTTCAGTCACAGATAATGCAAAGATAAAATAGTACTTGGGTCTATGGAGCTTGAGGTCGAAAATAACAGCGAATATCATAATAATATTGTTAACAACGATGAGCAGAAAAAGCAATATCAAAAATGTAAAAATGAGATTTCCAAAATGATTAATATTAGTAAAACCAACGATTATAAACTCGCTAATAGATTGATTGTAAAGCATCTTCTTCGTTTTTAGGCTTTCAGCGTTATCTCTTTTGCATAAAGAAAGTTTGGGTCATTACATAGGAAATATTTTGTTTAATTGCTGAATGTATCTTTTTTTTTAACAATTTTCACTAAAAAAACTAAAATTTTCAATATTATGTACAAATTCTTTAATGGAAATGAAAATTATTTACAGGGTTCCAATATTTTTGGAAGCAGAATACTAATTTCAAAGATTCATTAACAACACAACAGATGACAAATATGGTCTGTAAATAATGATGAAGTTAAATGGAAGAAAAACGTTGTACAATGTGAAGTCAAACTGATTTGAGCATTAATTATATCTTTGTACATAATATAAGACAAAAATTAGACATAAAAAGACAGTCTGTTATTTTCTTGAAAAAGCAAACCAAAAATATATACAGTAGATGCAAAATTTGTAAATAATGTTGAACATCAAAGAGGGTACATTTTTTTGTGTTCCCTTAGAATAATATTGCTGAGTGCTCCTCAGTTTTTTCTTGAATCCAGCTGAAAAAACAAAAAAAGATAAATATTAAACTGTAAAGTTATTATATTTCATAAATCATCTCTGTATATTTAAGTACAATAACAAGGGAGTATCAACAAAATTGGAAATTAAAATGCAGCCTTCAAAGCCCTAATATAATATAAGTAACAGGACATCATATTTCTCACCATATTTGGAAAAGGATTCTTTAAAGGAAATCTACCATCCAAATGCATCATGAAAAATTAGGGACATTACTCATAGATCCAGGCACCGTGACTGTAGTCATCTTCTTATATTTGTTATCCATTGCCTCCTTCCTTCTAAAAAGCAACTTTTAATGTTTAGATTCACAGGCTGTGGAAGGGAGGAAGTGCTCCAGGACAGTGTAACAGTGTACTGAAACTTCTGTGGCTGATGTGAAGTGCTGAGGGATCAGGGGGGAAGCTGAGACAGTGTAAAAGCCTATGAAGCTGCATCATGGAGGGCACTGGTAACAACCCAGGAGCCCTTCTGACTCAATAGCACAATTTTTAAAATTTTGAAAGGAAGGTGGCCATAGATAAATATAAATAACCACAGTTAAGGTGCTTGGATCTATGAGTAAGTTTTTCAGTTTTTTTTTATTTTGCGTACATTATTTTGATGGTAGATTTCCTTTAAGATTATCCTAGATCTCAGCGTTTGGGATTCTTTATTCATAGCCTTGTGTTTTACTAATTGTAAAAAAAACATAAAAGAAGTCAGGAAATCTTTAGCACCAAGTCATAATTTGACTATTAGGAACCATGAAAGAATAAAACAGATAAAAACAGTAGAGTATTTCTTCAAACTAAAAATCAAGAAGATGTGGAAGTCAATAGTCATTTTATTGAAAATATTCCATGGGTGCAGGGGTAATGCATGTATAGAGAAGTGTCTAACATGCCCAAGATGTTACACCAGCACTGTACATGCTAATTTTCTAATTTAAATAAATAAAATATTACATTGAACTATAGTCAGAGGTTTCTCTCCTGTTATGGAGAATGGTAGGGGCCCGAAAGGTGGACTCTACATCCATTATACATTGATGCACATCTAGCACCAGGTTTAAGGATTATGCACCAAGCACACTGACATACATGTGTGCCCCCTCTGGCAGCTTTTTATGACCTGTTTAAAAAAAAAATATATATATGCAAATGAATCATAGGCTCATTTGCATAATTTAAAAAGCTTTTTTTTTCTTAAAAGCAAGGACATAGGAAGCTGAAAGAAGAGCTGATCCTGCCAAATGTATGTAAGTTTGCTTGGTTTACAACCCTTCATTCTGGTGGTAGACGTTTTTAATCTTTCAGAATCTTGGAGAAATTCTATTTATGTCTAAGATGGGAATAAAATACCTTAAAAGAGTCTGCCATTTCCAAAATCACTGCACATGTAAAACCAGAATTTTGTAGGACTTATTATAATATTTTCAGGCATACCATTCCTAGTTCTCATGAATCCATAATTTTAGACATTTTTAAAATGTTTTTTTATGCAAAATAGAGGTGGGGTCAAGCTTGCTAGTGCATGTTGTTTCACACTTATTTGTAGAAGTGATGGTAAGGGGCAGTGATGTGTAGTGATGGGCAGCATGGAAAAAAGATAACAGATGAACAGCTGTTACGGCTCCAACATCGCCGAACAGAGAAGCTCATTTGCATAAAAATGAACTTCGATTTTCTCTAAAATGACAGATGACTGTATAACAATAAATCTAATTATATCAACAAATTATATTTGGAAAGATTATAACCCTACAGAAATGCTAGCTTTACTATTGATGTAAGTTGGGAGATGGTCAACTCCTGTTAAATACACATCCTGTATGTAACTGTGAATGTATGTGACAGGCAAGAAAAGAATGTGCTGATTGATTTTAAGTAAGTAAGTACTTACCTTAATAGTCTCCTCTGCTTTAGAAAGCAACATACTGTAGTGTGGGGGCTCAAAAGTTTCTAAGAAGCAGCTATATATACTAAATGCTTTGCCCAGTGGGATGTATGTTGTGAACTAATAATCATATTTTCAGCCCCTCGGCATCCAATCATATGAATGAAAATAGCTCAGTTAATCACCACATCAGATGCTTAGAATCAACAACATAAAAAGCAACAATAATCACCTAATTAATCCCTTAAGACAAATATATATTGGTGCCCTGTATATACTATATATATAAATGTCAGAATGGCCAAGGGTTGTAACTGTATTATTGTTAAATCTAAATACTGAAGATATGTATCTGAACATTTCAAAACTTTTACCGATGTTATTATAAAAAAAGTTATATAAATTTGAGAAAGGGTTTTTTTGTGTTCTATTACAATTACAGGGATGTCTCGGAATGAGAAAATAAATTGTACTCTGCTGAGAGGAGATTACAAATAACAAAGAGCTTACTTACCTCCCATTTTCCCACGGCTCCGCCCATCACTGCCGGCTTCTTTTTCTATACAGGGGCCGCCGCTCCCATGCCGACCACTACCGGACACCTACCACAGCCCTAGTTTCAGTGGGTATCCAGTGCACAACAGAGGGCAGAATGGGAGCTAGGGCCTCTGTAAACAAACAAAGAGTGGCAGTGAGGAGCCACGCCACCGGAGAGTAGGAGAGCCTAAGGAGGTGATTATAAGCTGTTTCTAATGCTCCTACAGCCGAGTATAAATTGTTTTTCATTCCTGGACGTACCCTTCAAAGAAGTCTTCTTGGTTGTATATTGTATATATAGGGGCACATTTAATTACCAAGTCACTAGAGTTCACTAAAAGTTCATTGTCCATCTATAATGCTGCGTGCGGCGATTCACTAAGATTGGGCACCAGAAATTATGAATGTGTCTCTTTTTTGTGGTGCACCTTTAACAAAGGCCATGCGACACAATTTGAAAATTAAATACGGCGCTGAGTCCGAATCATTCGGACTGTTTGACGACACGCCCCCTGATTTTTGTAGCATTGAAGCCAGCTCAGCTGCGCCACAAAAGGGTTGCGCATGTCTCAATCTCAGCGCAGACACTTCTTAAATACCTGTGCAAGCCGTTTAAGCCATGAAGAAGGTGCACAGTCCGACAAAAGTGCAGCACGCAAACCTTAGTAAATGTGCCCATTTATGTACTTAGGGTTGTCCAGACTGAGCCTTTTCACCATGAAAATTTAAATAATTATTTAACAGACCCATATTTATTTTTATTTTTCCTGTTATATCACTGGACAAGGTCTTTGACTATGTGACTAACCTTGGATATGTGAGCTTGTGTTTATGGAGAGCTGGAAAGCACCGATCCCACTCCAACCCCTAGCATTCAGCCACATTTCTTTAATATAAGAGACCGTTTGCTGCATACCGAAACTCCTCAAATTTACTGAATACAGTTCATACTGATCAGATAGGTAAAAAATAGAGATGAGCGAACATGCTCGTCCGAGCTTGATGCTCGTTCGAGCATTAGCGTACTCGAAACTGCTCGTTGTTCGGATGAATATTTCGCCAGCTCGAGAAAATTGCATCTCCCGCCGTTTTGATTTTTGGCGGCCAGAAACAGAGCCAATCACAAGCCAGGAGACTCTGCATACACCCAGCATCATGTGGTACACTTACACGTCGATAGCAGTGGTTGGCTGGCCTGATCAGGTGACCCTGGAATATACTAGCCCCTGCCCGCGCTGCTCGGATCATTCTCTGTCTGGATGCCGTTAGGGAGAGAGCTGCTGCTGGTCAGGGATAGCGTTAGGGTGTTCTATTAGATTACTGTTAGGCAGGAGTGATTCTACAAGAACCCAACAGCCCTTCTTAGCGCTACAATAGCGTTTATTTTTTCTTATTTGCTTGTGGCTGGGCTTGCTGGCACTAGTAGCATATTGTGACAAATTTGCAGGGAGACTTGCGAACGTTCTATTTAGCACACAAATCCATCTCAAACACCTAAGTGGGACAATTTATTAGGGGTTTGATTGAATTAGGCACAGTCTGACGATTTTTTTTTTTCAAAACTGAAAGTCACAGGCACAGCACAAAATCCTGTTTATCCTATTTATATTTTGAAAATGTTGAACCCGAGGACTAGGGGTAGAGGACGAGGGCGTGGGCGTCCAACTACTGCAGGGGTCAGAGGCCGTGGTCCTGGGCTGGGTGAGACACCACCTGCTGATGAGGGAGCAGGGGAACGCCGCAGAGCTGCACTCCCTAGGTTCATCATGTCTCAAGTTACTGGGACTCGTGGTAGAGCACTGTTGAGGTCAGAACAGTGCAAAGAGGTGATGTCATGGATTGCGGACAATGCTTCTAGCCATTTGTGCACCAGTCAGTCTTCCACGCAGTCCACCTATGTCACCGAAATCAGCACTCCTCCAGCTCCTCCACCTCAGCCTCCTTCCCCCCAGTCTGCCCCCTCCCAGGAAAATTTGGCATTTGAACCGGCATACTCTGTTTTCTGGACCCTTCCCAGAGTAACAAACCCCTTGTCCGGTTGCTGCTGAGCTCTTTCCCGATGCCCAGGTTTTCCACCGGTCACAGTCTGTGGGTGATGATGACATTGTTGACGTAGTGGAAGAAGTGATTACACCCTGCTGGATGTTTGTGCCTCACCGCCTCAGGAAAAGCTCTGCAGCAATATTCCTACGTTCCTGTGTCTCCTGCATTCCTGTGTGTTCCCATGTATCCTGCGTTCCTGCTCCTGTGTTACCTTGTAACCTGTGTTCCTGCTCCCGTGTGTTCCTGCTCCTGTGTTCCAGTGTCCTGTGTGCCTGTGTTCCTGTTCCCATCTGCCTGGACCTTCCGTTGCTGACCTTGTTGCATCTCTGCTGTCTGCCCTGATCCTTTGCCTGGACCTGACCCTGAGACGGTCTCCTGCTAAGGTACCTCAACCTTGGCTGCCACAGCGGGCTAGTCGCACCCGTGGAACGACCTGTTGGTACCCTGTCACAGCAAATCCATCCCGCTTTGCGACAGGCTCTGGTGAAGACCAGGTGCCACTTAGACTCCGGTAACAAGTGTTGGCTAGTTCCACCTCCTGCAGTGCCTGTTTTTAGCGCCAATAGGTCTGGCCTCTGTTTGCCAGGTCCTATACTGCCCACGTTGTTGTACTCCATATTCCTTCAGGGACCCCATATTTTTGGGATGTTCGACTGTTTTTTCTGGGCTCTCGGCAGCTGAGTCGAACACATGATCTTGGCGACATTCCACCGGCAACTATTGAGGATCATCGGAAAACCCCTTCCCAGTTCCAAGTTGTTATGTTTTGCTTCAACCCGAGAAACAGCAAGGTGAGAAGCCCCACTGTGGGACCTTGATTATTAACATGTTGTGAGGTATCACCCAAGGCGCCGCCCTCTGTCTTTTCGTTTTTTCTTTGCAGTGGTCCAGTGGATCCACACATCCGAATCCTGACACATATTGCACGCTGTATTTATTAAGAGGGTCTGACTTTTTAGTAATTCCAGAGGTATCCTTTGCTGCTGGGATGAAATTATCACCAGGTCAGACCTGGTGCAAAATTTTTTATCCATAGGGGGTTATTTATCATTAGACCAGCTCTTTTGGAGCTCTGTTGCCCATCAGATTCATTTAAATGATTTTGGCCCTTTAATAAATATTCTTATATTTATTTATTTTTTTTAAGTCTCAAAAAAGTCTCAAATTGCACAGGTCTCATCACATAGACCAGCAGAGGACTAGAGTGACTATGAGACTTTTTAGGACACTTTTTGCAACAGTCTCAAGTCTTAATTCTGGCTTTTCAGGGTATTGCACTAGCAGTAGTTCTATCTTTACAGATCATTACAGATTAATGAAGAGGTTTAAATAATCCTGTGAGACTTTTTAGCAGTTAGCAGTGAAAAGTCTCAAAAAACCTCAATGCAACTACTTTGAGACTTTTTTACACCAAAGAAACGTGTAAAAACAATGATAAATAACCCCTATACTCTCCATTAGTTTTCCATTTTCTATAAGGACATGAAAATTGCATAAAAGTATAGTACTAGCTGCAGATATGGAGTTCTATAGAAGGACAAAAATAAAGGGGAAACATGTAAAAAGTAGTTCAACAATTACAATGAAATAAGATGAACCCTTTACATAAATATATGATAAATTTAAATAATCAAAATATAATCTACATATGAAATAGAATAAAACTTGATCAAAAAGTCATATCAACTACAAAATGGTGCAAATAAAAAGTACAGATCCAAACAAGCCAACACACAGTTCCACAAGGTATAATTAGTTTAAATTCTGAAAAATTGGTAAAACATATAAAGATCTATAATTTGGAGTATCATTTGAAGTTGAGTAGGACTACACCCCAGGTTAAGCATTAACAAAGACTAGGGCCCCAGAGTGAACCTTCTAAAATAACCCCCACCTTGAGATCATATAGTGCAGAATCTAGAGTCTGATGTAACATTTTCTTTTTTCTTTGTTAGAGGCCATTGCTAATCAATCAAATAATAGTGTGGAGGAAATGCTACTTATACTGCTTAACAAATAATTTGAATGGTATAGTTTCTAAAATGGGATACTCTTATTGATTTTACTTTTCTGGTATCTCACAGGGTCTGCAAATGCAACACAGACCTGAAATCTAGTCCAGCTAATGCATCCTCCAAATTCTCAATCACCCTTTGTTGCTTATGAACACTACTCAGCACCCCTAATGAAGTTTTAACCACATGGGGGATATTTCTGTATCACACTGTATAACAGTGTGATACACTATTTTTATAGGCCAATGTTAATGCATTCTATGAAACATACACAGTGTTAAAATCTTTATGGTACCCCTTAATAAATTCACCATGGAGTATAGGTCCCAAAATAGGGTAATTTGTTGGAGGTTTCCACTATTCTGCTATCTAAGGGACTAAGCATGTCTAACATGTCACAGCGCCTGAACACAATGCCATCAAAACCTGCCTTAGAGAAAGTTTCCGTGCTGCGGGGGGTGTATGGAGAGAGCTCACAGCTGAGTTCTCTCCATACACAGCGGGTGTCGGTTGTATAATACAGCTGACACCCGCCTGTTACTGCCGCGGTCGGTTTACATTTTTTTCATTTATTAAAACTTAATAAAACCTATATAAATTTGATATCCCATTTTGAGCGCAGAATAAAACTCGTAAAAACAAAGCCCACAAGAAAATGCCACAATGTGTTTTTTTTGTCAATTTCATTGCACTTTACATGGAATATTAAATGGCACCACTAAAAAGTACAATTTGTCACGCAGATAACAAACCCTAACACATCTCTTCTGCAACTAGGGGAGTAAAAAACAGAAACGCAAAAACAAAAAAGGCCTGTCCTGTAAGGGTTCAAAAAAAAAAAAGTGCTGGCCATGAGAATATTAGCAGATGTGCTTACTTTATGCAGCAGACCAGACACATAAATATCAAGGGATTTGTATTTGAATAATTTGGGGTAAACCACATGTATTTTTTAACATATGCAGTTATAATAATTGTATCTTTACAAGTTCACACATTTTGACTCATCCATGCAAAGGGGTGTGAGCAGAGGAAGGAAGTTGGGTTTAGTCTTTAAGTATATTTCTGCTTGAAAAACAGTGACCCAGCAGAAACTACAACGAACAACAAACATGAGACCAGAACTCACCAAAGGAGAAGCCAAATCCAAAGGCATTAAGGTTGAATTTTTCACAAAAATTTTGGCCATATATCATGTGGTGAGTAATTTTCTACTTAGTCTTTATAAATAAATAAAAAACAGTCCTATAAAAATACACCTTTGTTTCATATACCTCAACATAACAATGGACACTTTGATAATAATAATAAACATCACATTTTTCTTTTATTCTATATGGTATTGCTAATACTGCATGATTTTAGGTTTTCATCTTACACACTGTTTCATCCTACACATCTTGTTTAACTTACATCGAAAGGGTAGGTACTGATGTTGTATCACATGCCAATGTCATGTAGAACTGATAATGACAGGTGGCATGAAATGTGTTAAGAATATTTTGCAGGGTACTGAATTACATTGCCAAAATTCTATATTATAAGTAATTTTTACAATATGAGTACAGCAACATTTAATACATTTCAATCACCATTTTCAGGACTGACCAGTCTTTTCTTCATGACCATATGCCTAATGTCCTAATGTTGAGGCTTCTTGGTGGCTGCCGTGTTACTCAGTGCTGCAGAATATCTTATCACATCAACTCATTGTATTTTTCTAATTAATTTAGCCATATATATTGTAATAAGAACATATCTAATGAAAAGCACAGGATATAAGGACGCTGGGGAAATGAGTTCAGATTATTGCTCTGCCTATGAGTTTCTTATGCATATCAATTGAAAGAATTGTACTGTGATATCACCTTTCCAGGAAACGAAATACTGGGGAACTTTTCACTATAAAAGGAAGTAACACATAGCAATAAGTAAAACACAACACTGACGCATAACTGATAATACTTGTATTGTATTTAACATTGACCCTTGTGAGACATTCAAATTATTAGAACATGCATGTTTTTGGATCATTTTATTGTATAACAAGCAGATTTATATAATATAATTGGTTCACATGTCATTATAAAACATGAGACTCTAAATTTGGTACAAAATGGTTTTGGTGGACTTTTGATACCTTGCCCATTGGAAAAGACGGAGTCATAGTTAACCCACTATTCGCCTAAAGCCATTGCAAAGCCAGACATACGAGAACTTCTTATCTGTAGTAATAATTGTAATTCCTTTTAGCAACATTTGATATTTCATCTAAAATACTAGGAAGCTGGAAATAAATTCCAAATGGGATGGAATTTACCAAAAAGTGTTCCACTGTTGCTCACTTTGTATGTACTTTGGTACACTACTTTTTTCTCTTATTCTTGATTTGCTCGTTTTGAGTGTGTCGACTATTACCTCTTCTTGGTGCAGTATTCTGCTGTGCAAGGTTCCATTTTCTATTGACTGTTGCTCACTTTTATCATTGCTTTGTCTTTCACAGTCAGGTCCAAATTACATCTATTTTATACTTTAGGCCAGTAAAATCACAGAGATACCCACTGATGTTTAGGTTAAATGCTTAGGTTTAACCACATCTAACAGGTTAATAGTTACAATGCAATCAGTGTCAGCTCCAATTGTGGCTCTTAGCAGCGTGTGTCTACTATATCATACATCTCTCTCCAAACTTCTCTACCACCGGTGTGCCACTATTACAGGGTATGTTGGTTGCATATAGCTATTAAAGGGAACCTATTAGTTAAACTAGCTCGCACTAACCTAAACATATCTTTAAAAACTGCTATTATACAGCAGTACAAATATCTCCAAATTCTCATCCCCAGTTCCAAATCCATTCATAAAGTTGACTCACCATATTTGCAAATAACCCCATGTGAATCCTATCATCATCTTTTCTTTGAGCTGAGTCCAGCATATTCATGTTTTTGCTCTTGTGTATCTGCACCTCCAGCTCATTTCCCCTTTCCTCAGGAATGAGAGAGAAACTGGATGTATGTGCCTCGCTGTCGAGATTTCCTGAGGGAGGGGTGAATGAGGGAGCTGATTTCTCTACATCGAGACACAAAAAGCCAGCATCTGAATGGAGCAGCAGAGCTGAAGAAAAAGCAAGCCCCTTCCCAACATGATACATAGATGGTCATAGAGTTAACTTTACAAATAGACAGTGAAACTTTACAGGCATGTGGATCAACAATATAGGGATAGTTTTATTGACATATAATATCAGTTTTTAAAGATATATTTAGTTATTGGGGAGTAGTTTAACTGATAGGTTCCCTTTAAGTTTCATAAACTTGGTCCATGTGTTGGGCAGATTTACTGTCCAAAACCCAGCTCAACTGTACTGAATTTAGGATGTCAGTTCAGTTTAGTTAAACCAAACTTATTTGGACCAAACTTTAAAAAGATGTTTAAAACATGATAATTGATGCTACATACTAATATACTATTACACAGAATAATGCATTAATAATGCTTATAATATACATTTAGTCAGGAAGGAATCCCAGTGATCTGCTGATCACCGGGTCAAGTAAAGATGTGGGAGGCTAGCACACATAGTATTAAATGTTTCCTATTCAAATGAATAAACTATTATTATGAAGAGAATTGCTCAACAATATCTCAGAGTCAGTAGGGGTCATTTATTGTGCCTTGTCGCAAAAGTGGACCTCTTTTGCATTGTATCCATGTGAAATGAAAACATTCTTTATTGTTTAATGCAGATCTTTCACTTTAAATCTCTAATATTCCAAAGTCAACAGCACAGACCACTTTAAGCATTTCTTCATATCCGTTTAGAATGTACTAACATAAAGGTGAATTAAATTCAATCAATTTTCCATAACAACTCATCTGCCTTTATTACCCACTTTAACAACATATGAAAGCTTTGCTTGTGATTCCTTAATTTACTACATTTTCTATTGCAATTACCAGAGTAAAATTAGATAATAGATATTAACTTGCTTTTAACACTAATTATACATGTATTCAATGTTATTGCTTGAAACATTTGGAAGAATAGAATAAAAACTATATTCTGATAATTTTTCTGACATAGTGAAAATCTAAATTTCCCTTCTCCAATGTATTAGTTAGAACTATTTTCTCTTCCATTACTTAAACAATTGTCAAATTAGTGAAAGGGAAACCAGAAGTCAATTTTGTTTGTTTTTGAAAAATATTTGGAGCATTCAAAAGTCATATTGATCGGTATTAATCGCTGGATAGTTGGAACTTCCTATAAGACCTGTAGTTTTTGGGATGTCCTGAAACAGTTACCAAATAGTGCTATTTTTACCCTAGCTAGTAAAACTTTCTGAAATAGTTACACTTGCTATTTAAGAACTATCTAGTCACTTGCTGCAAAAAATAAATCCCACTCCTTGATATGTGCATTTGTAACAAAACAATAAATGATTTTACCTTACTTGTTATTGTTTTTATTGGGCATATACCAACTTTGATCTATTAGAGATGAGAATCTGATCATAGGGATCCATCCACCATACATAAGAACAGACCCCCACAGTTCACAAGAATGTAATCATTGCATCCTTCTGTTCCATTCAACACTGCAGGAGTTCCTGACATTGCCGAGCACAGTGCTTGGCTACCTCCAACACTCACATTTACTGTCAATAAGGGTGCTGGTGACAGCCATGCCGATACTAATAAATAGAGTGGTTGGATGTATACTCTAGTTGCTGTTTCATTCAGTTTGTGAGAACAGTGTGGTATGAGTAAGTACTAGGATCTCAAAAATTCGAAAGGCGTCACCCATTGCGTTCTTTGCCTCTGCCTTAGGCTAGATTCACACTGCCGTTGCCCGCCGTACCGTAGCACGGCGGGCACACGGCAGCGTGCGGGGAGAGGAGGAGGAGGTGAACGCTGCTCACCCACCCCTCTCCATAGGGATACATGGCGCACTACGCCTTATGCCATGAAAAGATAAGACATGTTAGGGCATGTTAGTAACATGTTAGGACATGTTACGTTAGATTTCAGGTTATCTAATGCATTGGGGCAGATTTATCAAGTTTCTGAAAGTCAGAATATTTCTAGTTGCCCATGGCAACCAATCACAGCTCCCCTTTAAAATATTCATGAGCACTGGTAAAATGATATCCGAGCTGTGATTGGTTGCCATGGGCAACTAGAAATATTCTGACTTTCAGAAAATAAATCTGCCCCATTGTATAGTGTTTATTTCTCAAAATTAGACAAAAATAGACTAATATGTTTCCTGAGAAACAGTAGTTCTATCAAAACCAATCTCAAACTCAATGTAAGAAACACAAGTGCACTTCATTCCTGTAAATTGCGCTTTACAATCATGACTGAATAATTTATTATAAAGTGAAACTGTTATTTCATGATATTTGTTATCTCTTTCTTGTACCTTGTTAAAAATAAAGTATTTATTCCCAGAACATAATAGCAGGAAGCATTAAATATATTGTAAATTAAACATATAATAACTCAAGTCTGTGTTTGCACTGCTATTTCTTTCCTCTGATGGTCTTTATTTTCAGTCTGTGTTCCTTTGGATATCCATAGGAATTCATATCCATATTGTTGGAAAGCAAATAACGTAGATTTATTTTTACATTGAAGTCATTAAAGGGAACCTGTAAGCAGAAATTGACCTAATAAACCACTATTGGTGTGTTGTCAAGAAGCTGAACACCATCCAGATCATAATTTTTTTCATAATCCAGTGTCTAGAACAGTGATGGGCAACCTTTTGAGTTTGGTGTGTCAAAATTCGGCAAAAAACCGAGCATAACTCGGGTGCTGTGTCACCTTTAGAAAAAAACCTAATTTTGTAATAACATGTCCAGCAGCAGCCTCCCCTTATTAATAACATGTCCAGCAGCGGCCTCCCCTTATTAATTGCATGTCCAGCAGCGGCCTCCCCTTATTAATAACATGTCCAGCAGCGGCCTCCCCTTAATAATAACATGTCCAGCAGCGGCCTCCCAGCAGCTCTGGCAAGCTGCGGAGGCTGGGGTGCCACTGGAGCAGCAGTGGCAAGCTGCGGAGGCTGGGGCGCCACTGGAGCAGCTCTGCCAAGCTGCGGAGGCTGGGGCGGCCACTGGAGCAGCTCTGGGAAGCTGCAGAGCCACTGGAGCAGCTCTGGGAAGCTGCAGAGTCACTGGAGCAGCTCTGGGATAGAAAATCACATCCGGATACATATAAATACCCCATACGGACCTG
The DNA here is from genome assembly GCA_019512145.1 of Engystomops pustulosus. NCBI lineage: Eukaryota > Metazoa > Chordata > Amphibia > Anura > Leptodactylidae > Engystomops > Engystomops pustulosus. The sequence continues at coordinate 149,443,813 of CM033642.1, forward strand.
CGGGCGCTTCAGTGTCCCAAATCTACCTGGCACGTTCTCTTTAACAATTCCGTCGGTAGAAATCAAGAGTGGCACTGGTCATATGGAAGAGACAGGAAATGTGTACAGAGTACAGAGATGTATCCTATAAGTTCCTACATGTTGTTATATAATACCAGCTATAGCTCCCGGCGTTGCCCGAGATAGTAAATAACTGCTCTGAGCTACAACAAAATAGAATGGGTTTACAAAAATGACTGTCTGCCTGTCACTGGAAGCCTCTTTTCAGTGACTGCCTCTGTCCCCAACTGTCACTTTGTCTATGGGGAGTGTCTGAGAGTCTGACTTAAAAATTGCCACCTTGGTCAGCTCCCATCTTGAAAAGTTTCCTCACTCCCATATACTAATGTGCTATAGAACTGCTCTAGTTGCCCATGGCAGCCAATCAGAGCTCAAGTTTCAGTTTTGCACAGCTGTTTATAAAATTACATGGGCAACTGGAACAGTTTTACCTCAGACATTTCTGATAAATCTCTGTATCCCTATCCATCTTACCTAACACATAAGTTGTCTTCTACTCATTGCCTATAGTAGCCAATCAAAGCTCAAAGATCATATGAATTACCTGTGGCAGGATAGCAACCAATCATGGCTCAGTTTCCAACTGCCACAGCAGCAGCAGACAATGGCTACTGTATGTGGTGGTTAATAAGTGGATTTTGGAAAGCGTGGAGTAAAAATTTCGGCTAAGACGTTCCCTGAGTCACAGGCCACAACTGTGCAAAATTTGGTGATTGTAACAACGGTACAGATTCCTTTAGAGGACATACATATACATACACATAGCTTTATATATTAGATGATTATTAATAAGAAGGCCTGAGGAGAACAGCATCTGGATGGTGGAATACTGGAACACGCTGGTTGTGGGCCCACTTGGGGCGAATTTGTTTCCCGGCTTCCTCCTGCTGGACCCCTAGTTATGCCTCTGCTAGACAGTGGGCTAATGATGGTATAATTTTCACTATATTTTCCAGAACACTTGTGAATTATAATTTGCCAGTTTTCAAAGAGGGGAGATCATTTTTCCAAATTACAAGAAAGTGTTGGCGAAATAGATAACACAGCGTCCGTTCAGCTCATCGGGAGGTGGCAGGCATTGTGCCAACCGTGAATCGTGCAGATCGTGCCTTTATAGCGATGCCGGGCCAGGCTTCGCTTACTCAGCAGTGGGCGTCACCGTAAGGTGTTTGACGCGTCAGTCAGTAGGTGGGGCCGAGGCGTCACGGATCAGCACCCAGGAGAAGGGCGCAGACATGTGGCCGGCTCTGAGACTGGTTCGGCGTCAGCTAAGTACAGCTGCACCGCGGGGCCTAGTATACGAAAAACATGGCGAACCCTCGCAGGTGCTACGGTAAGAACCACACTACTAGAGCCTTACAGCAGCACGGCATTATGGGAGGAAGGACACACACGGGGAAAACGTGACGTCCCGGTGTCTGCTGGGAAGAAGGGGCGTGGACACACTGTCTATATAGATATACACACTATACACCTAGCGGTCCTTACTGCACGGTATAAATACTATTCAGGGGATGGATGAGAGGGCAGTGAAGGCTCTGCTTTATAGTCCCATATATACGCCCACCAGCTATATATATATATGTGTGTATGTATCTATGTGTATATATATATGTGTGTGTATATATATATATATATATATACACCTAGCAGTCCTTACTGCCCTGTATATATACTATTCAGGGGATGGATGAGAGGGCAGTGAGGGCTCTGATTCTTATAGTCCTATATATACACCCACCAGCTGTATACTGTACACCTAGCAGTCCTTATTGCCCTGCATATATACTAGTCAGGGGATAGATGAGAGGGCAGTGAGTGCTCTGCTTCTTATAGTCCCATATATACACCCACCAGCTGTATACTGAACACCTAGCAGTCCTTATTGCCCTGCATATATACTAGTCAGGGGATAGATGAGAGGACAGTGAGGGCTCTGCTTCTTATAGTCCCATATATACACCCACCAGCTGTATACCTGTATACTGTACACCTAGCAGTCCTTATTGCCCTGCATATATACTAGTCAGGGGATAGATGAGAGGACAGTGAGGGCTCTGCTTCTTATAGTCCCATATATACACCCACCAGCTGTATACTGTACACCTAGCAGTCCTTATTGCCCTGCATATATATACTAGTCAGGGGATAGATGAGAAGGCAGTGAGGGCTCTGATTCTTCTAGTCCTAAATATACACCCACCAGATGTATACCTGTATACTGTACACCTAGCAGTCCTTATTGCCCTGCATATATACTAGTCAGGGGATAGATGAGAAGGCAGTGAGGGCTCTGATTCTTATAGTCACATATATACACCCACCAGCTGTATACCTGTATACTATACACCTAGCAGTCCTTACTGCCCTGCATATATACGAGTCAGGGGATAGATGAGATGACAGTGAGGGCTCTGCTTCTTATAGTCCTATATACACACCCACTAGTTGTATACCTGTATACTATACATCTAACAGTCCTTAGTGCTTTGGATGAGCGTGCAGTGAAGGATGATCTAGGAATGTATACACCAACTACCTATGTATCTGTCAGTACTTAGCCATCCTTACTGCCCATTATGTGGGCTAAGCTAGTCATGGGATAGATGTGTGGGATCAGGCTACCTGCACACGAACGAGGAAAAATTGGCTGTGAATTATGGGCAGTATTGTCCGTTTGCTTTTTCCAAAGCGGTTTATAAAATGAAAGATGATCTCTAATTGGTTGCCTTCAGCAACTTGAACAGTTTTTCTCTGATAAATCTCTCCCATATCAGTGATCTGTGGAAAAAATAGTTGTCAATGGGATATTCTATACTCTTCAACATACTGGTCGCAAGGTCCATTAAAATAACAACTATGGGCACTGATCCTATGTATTAACTTGTATAATAAACCTAAATTGGCTAAGAGCAGTTTTGCACTATTTGGGCCTGGCCTATTCAAATGATCCTGACCAGATATACATTTGACTTTTTATGGCTTTGCAATATGGCTCGCAATGTGTGTTTGTCACGTTGCTATAAATGTGAAGGTCACCGTCCTCCTAAACTTTAATTCTTGTTTTCTGTGATATGTGGAAGTCAGGATATTCAGCAATTTATCAATATATACATCTATTAAAAGTTCTTGAAATGTAAAGTAAAGCTCCTGGTTCAGAAATGTCTTTTACCTCTTCAGCTGTCTGTCCATAACATCGCCATAGATTTAGGGTTATATGAAGTCTAATTGTCCATGACTAATCTAACCTATACACAGGATAGGGCCTAACTGGCTGATTGGTGGGGGTCTCAGTGATGAGACCCCCACAAATCACAAGAACGAGGGGTCCCAGGTACCCTCGCCGGACTCCTCATCGTTCCCCAAATGAATGAAGCAGATGCTTGTCCGTTCTGCTACATTCATCGCTCGTCAATCTCCTCCACAGAGATGAATGGGGCAGAATGGACATGCACAGCCGTCTGCTCCATTCATCTGGGGGAGCCACAAGGGGTCCGGCGGTATCCCCCGTTCTTGTGATCTGTGGGGGTCTCATCACTGAGACCCCAACAGATCAGCAAGTTAGGCCCTATCCACAGGACAGGGCCTAACCTGCTTGGTAGAAAAACCCTTTTAAAATAATCTACCATCAAAATCAAGCATGATAAACCAGGGGCACTCATTCGTAGATCCAGTAAACTTCTTATATTTTTTTATCCATGGCCTCCTTTCTTCTAAAATCCGCTTGTAAAATTATGCTAATTAATCTGAAGGGCTTTGGGGGTGTTACCAGAGCTCCTCAGTGCTGCAGATTCACAGGCTGTTACAATGAGCAAAACATGTCTCACCCAACCCCCTGCTCTCACCCCCTTCCTCTGCAAGTGTAACAGCAGCAGGCAGTGCAGATGGAGGGGAGACCTGCTCTCCTCATTGTAAAAGCCTGTGATGCTGCAGTTTTGAGGGGCTCCTGAAATACCCACCAGAGCTCTTAGGGCTAATTAGCATAATTATAAAGTTGATTTTAGAAGTAGTCCCCAATTTTTATTGTTGCTGCTCTGATGAGCCCTCTGCCTGTTGGTTTCCCTGAAGTGATGATATGGCACGCTCTGACATGACCTTTGCATCTACTCACTAGCTCCAGCAGTGTACTCTCGGATGTCCATATCCACTTTAGTGAGATTTCACATATTTGTAGCAAGTATTTTGGCCTTGAAAATTAATTGCATTCACTTAAGTAGGTTTCATCTCCAAGCACCTGGATTTCTGTAGGTCTCATTCACATCAGTGGAATTGTACAAATTTCTGCTTTGGTCATTCACCTTAGTGCTGTTTTATAGCACATTGTTAGCCTCCCTGTACATCAGTGTTCCCTAACCACCAGCCGTGGAACACCTGGGTGCGGGCCGCAGCCCATCTCTGTAAAAAAAAAAAAAAATACTCACCTTCCCTGTTCCAGCACAGCAGTCTTCTCTTCCTTTACTTTATTTCCACATTAATGCACTGCTCTATTGCTGACAATAGAGCCATGCACTAATGCGGAAGAGAAGTGAAGGAAGAGAAGACTGCTGCAGGGGAACAAGGAAGGTGAGTATTGGATATTTTTTTTTCTTGACGGAGTTTGGCTGAGAAAGTGTACATTGGAAGGAGAGGGTGGCGGCAGCTAAAGAAAAGGGGATGTGGTAGGAGGCATGCTGCAGGAAAGGGGACGATATAAGTGGGGGCGCTTCTTCAGGAAATGGGACAATATAAGTGGGCACACAGGGACTTATGGTGGTGCATGCAAACATACATTTTTGTCTATAAAACTATGACACCAGACTGACACCAAAATTTTAGCTGGTCCCTGTGCAAAAATAAAGGTTGGGGACCACTGCTGTACATGATTGTATGCATTTCAGTGGGCTCATACACTCGACCATGGTTTTCATGTTTGAGACGACTGCCCAAGCCACAAATTTTGGTCCTATTCCTGTTTGTGGCTCAGGCAGGCTTTTCACGCCAATGATTCATGGGTCGCAAAAAATGGACCACAGCCCTGTTGTTTGCAGCCCATATTATGTGTCTGTTTTATGACTTGCTCTGTATGTTTTATATTTTGCTTTATATTTTCACTAGTTTGAAGAATATTGAAGTTCCCTCTCCAACTAACTATGAAGTCCGGGTTAAGATGTTGGCTGCCCCCATAAATCCTTCAGACCTTAATATGGTTCAAGGTGAGATGATTTGAATACTGTTGATTTAAAAAAATGTGGTCTGTGAAAAATCTTAACATGATCTGTTTATCTGCATCTCTTGGTGTGTGATATGTAAGGGCAGTGTTCAGTATCATGCAGTTGCTGAGACAAGCAGAATGCCCCCTCAGTACCGACTGTACTTTTCAGCACGAGATACTATTAAACATATCATGGCTGTGCCACTTAACATGTATGTCTTGGGCTTCCCACCTACTGTTCAATAATTAAATGGGTTTTTACAGCTAATTGATGGCCTAATGTCGGACCCCCAAAAATCTATAATTGAGCTTATGAATAGGTAACCATTACCATTAGGTTGGAAAACCTATACCGTATATACTCAAGGTACCCAATTTCAACACAAAAAACTGGGAAAACCTATTGACTCGAGTATAAGCCGAGGGTGGGAAATGCATTTGTCACAGCCTCCCAGTATATAGCCTGCCAGCCCCCTGTAGTCTATAGCCTGTTAGCCCCCTGTAGTCTATAGCCTGCCAACACTGTACTCAACTTTCCAACATCCCCCGTAGGTCCTCTGTTTTTGATGCCGCCTCGGGTTCTTCCGCTCCTCTTCGAGTCTTCGCACTCGGCCGGCACACAAAATGGCGTTAGCCGCTTACCAATGTCATCCTTTATGAGCCGCTGGCATTGCCAGGGGACCTGAAGAGGAGTGGAGCTTCCCGAAGAGAATCCGAAGGACCCGAGGCGACAACGGAGCGTTGGCCACAGAAAATTACCTACGGGGAACGTCGGTAAGGTGAGTACTGTGTTAATTTTTTTATAGACTCGAGTATAAGCCAAATTAGGTTTTTTCAACACAAATTTTGTGCTGAAAACTTGTCTTATACTCGAGTATATACAGTATTTAGTCATTTTTGTTTTTGGAGTATTTTGATCATCGACAATATGGGAGAAATTTATCAGTTTATAAGCAAATCTGTTCTAGTTGTTTGTTGCAACCAATTAGAGCTCAGTTTTCATTTTATAAACTGCTGTTGGAAAATAAAAGTTGAGCTCTAATTGTCATGGGCAACTGAAACGGCTTCGCTTTGAGACCTTTATGATAAATCTCCCCCAATTGTTCAGTAACTATTAAAGGAAATCAAAATCGGGCATGGATACACCAGGGACACTTACTCATATATATCCTGGCATTGTGACTGTGGTAATCATCTTATATTTGTTAGCCATGGCTTCCTTCCTACTAAAATCAACTGAAAGGCTCTGAGGGTGATCCCACAGCCCCTATATGCTGCAGATTCACAGACTGCTGCATTATGCAAAAGTACTCCCCCCACACCCCACACTTTCTTTGCTGTCGACCCTGGATCTTCTGACTGTAGGGTCGGCAGCCATCTTGTCTGACACTGTGGAGAGCTGAGCCCTTCTCTGCTCTCTGCAGCGGCCCCTCCACCTCCATTCCAGGACCAGCTGACACTGACACACACTAACTTCCTACCGGCAAACAACAGCAGCAGCAAGACAAGAGCTACAAGCTAAAGGCAGATAAGTTCTTTATCCAGGGAGGGGGAGGCACATCTGATCTGATAGTTTGATAGAGAAGAGATGTAACTGAGCTGATTGTGTAATTGTGTGCAATAGGCATCTCATGGATCTCTCATCTGTCTCATCTCTCTATATGTCAGATACTAGTACAATGGTTAAGAGCTAAATGAAAGTGTATATAAACCTTGTACCCTCATAATCTAACCACATTGTCAGCTCTCTGTATCTCACAGCACTACAGGGATCATAAAGTTTCTGCTTAGAGAGTCATATAATGTTTACATAAAATTGGAGGGCAATGCTGATGCCCATGGCACTCTCCTCCAACAGAAGCAGTTGTCTCTATGTCCCTGTAGAAGCTACACAGTTACTGTCGAAAATGATTGATGGTGTGATTCAGGGTCGGACTGGGGTGCCAAGGGCCCACCAGTTAAATTGGTGTCAGGGGGCCCATCTGCTGTTACATGGAAATATTAAATGTTTATTTTTAGGCCTCCGCATATGGACGTGTGGATTATAGCACATCTTATAAATACAACTGTCATGACCACTGCAGTATAGCAAAGTTAACTTTTCTTTTATTTAGCAATTCAAACTGAGAAATGTTAAAGTAATGCCTGGGGGCTGAAAGTTATAGCTGCTTTTTTAAAAAAAAAAAAAAAAAAAACATCTGACCATGGGTTGTACATGATATTGCAACCAAGTTCCATTCATTCCCAAACGGCTAAGCTGCAATACCTGTATCAACCATGTATAGTGCTATTGGACATGTTTCCCATTTAAGACTATATATACAGTACAGACCAAAAGTTTGGAGACATCTTCTCATTCAAAGAGTGTTCCGTATTTTCATGACTATAAAAATCGTAGATTCACACTGAAGGCATTATACTTAACAGAAACAAGTGAAAATTTATCTTATTTTCTAGGTCCTTTTGCTTTGCATGCTCTTGGCATTCTCGCCTTTTAAGTTTTTATTAAATAAAAAACCTTACCCCGTTCCAGTGCTCCCTACACAGTCGCACAGTGAAGTTTCACTGCGCATGCAAATTGGGTACCCAAGTCACCCCGACAGGTCCTCTTTAACATTTTGTATGGCAAAAATAATCTTTCTTTTTTTTTTTTCAGGCCAATGTTAATACATACAGTGGTGGCCAAAAGTATTGGCACCCCTGCAATTCTGTCAGATAATACTTTTTCTAAAAAATTACTGCAATCAGAAATTCCTTGGTATTATTATCTTGATTTAACTTGTCTGCAATGGAAATTTGTATAGGTTTTATAACGTTTTCATACATTTACAAAAATTAAAACCTCCTGTACAAAAATAAATTGGGGATTTTGCCATCTTCTGGCACTAATAACTTTTTTATACTTTGGTATACAGAGCTTTGGGAGGTGTCTTTTTTTTTTCTTTTTTTTTTTCCATAGCGTCCCCCATGACGGCCCCAACTGGAGGTGACCCTTGACCTCTGTAGGGACAGAACAGGAGAGGTTAAATACCCCACCCCGGCATCTTACACCAGTGGCTTCCTGTCCTACACAGGGCAGGTGGTAAAGAGAAGTCTCTCTCATCCCCAGCGGTTGGGACGGTGAGGGGGGACCTAAGTGGCGCAGGGGTCGTCCCTTACCCTAAGGCGTCTCGGCCTCGATCGGACTTCGTCTCCTTTCCTCTGCCACAAGCGAAGACGCCATTTTCTCCGCTCCTGCCCGCAGCTCTGCGCAGCTAAGGACACCCGGAGCGTGTCCATCGCGGAAGTCACGTGGAACCCTCTGCCGTCCGACTCTGGTGACGACTTCCGCCGGAAATGACGGGACCGATGTGACGTCACGATGGCGCGGCCCGGAAACAGGAGCGTGAGCCGTAAGATTCAAAAGCGAGATAGTCATGTTGATCTGAGGTCTAACAGTCGCTCCTTTAGCCCTGACTCAAGCATCCCTGAGACCGACGCTATTCTAAGGCATTTCCAGCCATCAAGTCGGGTTACATGCTGTTTGGTTGCCTCATATGTGTCTTATCCAGATTCAGGCCTATATACATGTGGGTGTCTCTCTTAGGGACCTGTGCAGTATATCCCTCATTTCAAGATACCTCAGTACTCCTTTATTTGTATCTCAATTGGTTAAAAGCAGAATTTATTTCACTTCTGTTTAATGTTTAGGCTTACTGATACCGCTGGTCCCACAATTGGGAATATGGAGACGACATGGCATGGAGGCTGCGAGTCTGGATCTTCTATCCTTGAACCCGTTAAGTGGGTTTTTAGGGATAGTGGGGGTCACCCACATATCCCTGTATTATCACATAGGGTCCGGTTAATGACTTTACTCTCCTTCTCCTTGGTAGGAGCCCGGGAAAAGGAGAAAGGATAGGGAGAGCTAAAGATCAGTCGAGCGCGAAAAGAGCCGCTTCAAGAAAGTGCAACATGTGCTCAGAAAAGCTCCCTGCAGACTACAAAAAAACCAGTCTGTAAAACCTGTGGATACTACTCAGAGAAGAGAGGTCTTCTTTTGTGGATGAAATGCGCAGTTTTTATAAGGGATGAGGTTAAAACATCTATAGCTTCATCTATAACAGCTCTTATACCTCAAGAGCTCTGCATAAAAGACAACGGTTATGGAATCCATGTCAGACTCCGCATCGGACTCGGAAGGGACCAAGGAATCTATTGATTGGACCAGGACCATCCAATTCAGCATGTAAAATGGAATCTAGATATTTACTAGCTTCAGAAGATCTGGACCACTTCTAAGGCTATGAGGGATACCCTCAAGATCGAGGAGATAGAGGAAACTAAATCCATTCAATGAGTATTTTTCGGACTCCTTAAGGTTAAGAAGAGGCGAGTGTTTCCCATAACCCTCTTAAGCTGATACTTGAGGAATGGAGAGAACCAGAGAGTAGAATCTCCATTTCTAGAGAGTTTAAAAACCGTCTCTCCCTTTGTTGAAACAGAAGCAAATTTGGAACTCTACCTACCCCAAAGTCATGTCAAGTCACCAAATGACTAAAAAACGGATCTTCCATTCGAGATGCAATTCAGCTAAGGGATCCTCTGGATAGGAAGGCGGACAGCCTTCTAAAAAAGCATGGGATGTGCCATGTTGAATCTAAAATCTATATTACTACGACGTAGCCAGTGCGCGCACTTTGTTCATGGTTTCAAATTGGAAGGTCATGTTAGAGACGGCACTCCAAGAGAAATGTTATTGGGCACATTCTCACCAAAAGCACCTCCAGCCTTCATTGCAGATGCCTCGGAGGGAGTAAGAATAAGTGCCAAGGAAGGGCACGGTCAATTCGTAGAAGGTCACTCTGGCTCGCCAATGGACCGTGATTTCAGGTCAAATCAAAGTTATGTGGAATTCCATTCGAGGGGAATATCTTTTCGGTTCAGAACTCGACACCTTTTGGAAAGGCGGCGAATAGGAAGAAGGGGTTCCCGGATTCCAGGAGTAACCCCAGGACCACCCTTTCAGGACGCTAAGGACAGGAAACAGCCTTTAAGGGAAAGGCAAGCAGGTAGATGGACTACCCTAAAAGGGAGGGAAAGGAAGAGCTTCCTACTCAGTGCCAGCAACTCTGCCCCGGCTTATAAAACAATGACGCCAGGGTGGGGGGAAGACTGTTAAGTTCCACTCTCAATGGACTCAGAACAAACAAACCCCTGGATACTAAGTATTCTTCGGGAAGGTTACCATTTAAATTAACTCTCTTCCTCCTCCCAGAAATTGTTTTACCGAGCAGCCCTCAAAAATCTCTCAAACTCATTATGGTTGGAGATACAAAACTAATTCGACTGACGTCATCATCCCGTAGCCCAAAACAGTTAAGAGAGGGACACTATCTCTCCCCTCTTCTTAATAAAAAAACCGAACGTTGCCTTCAGAATGATTTGCAATCTAAAGGTTAAACAGTCCATATACTCTATCGAAATTCAAGATGGAAACCGTGAGCTCGGCAGTCGTCCTGATACAACAAGGACATTTATGTTAGACAATAGACCTGGAGATGCATATACCATTGCCGATACATCCAAAACTCAGAATGTTCCTCAGATTTGCAGTTCGATCGCCTTGGGGAAAGAGGTCCACTACCAGTACAAGGCGCTGCCCTTTGGGATTTCTTCAGCCCCAAGGACATTCACAAGACATGGTCGAGGTGATAGCTTATCTGAGGCAAAAAGGGATACTAGTCATCCCTACCACCTGACGATCTGCTAGTGGTGGCCGGTTTCAGAACAGGAGCTAATCCGCCACCAAGATATTACAAGGCAATCCTACAACAGTAGTTGGATGATAAATCTGGAAAAATCCAGCTAGTCCCAAATACAAAAGTCTGTTTCTGAAACATTGTTGGATTCGATCCACAGATGTCCTTTTTGCCACCAGAAAAGCAGCAAGACTGAGACAACAGATTATGACGTTTCAAAAAGGAATCATTGCACAATAAGGGAAGCCATGAGGATACTGGGGCTTATGACATCCTCCATTCAAAGCGTACAGTGAGTCAAGTCACCCAGAGCCCTTCAAAACTGGGTTTGACCTCCGTGGGACAAAAATCCCCACACTTGAATCGAAGGTCCAGATATCGATAGCAGTCAGCAATCCCTGGATTGGTGGACAAATTCTTCAAACCTGGAAAGGGAGTGTCATGGCATCCCTGGCCAGTGATAAACATTCAGACGGACGCATCTGTCAGGTTGGGGGCATATAAGCAGGGCGACCCATTCAGGGGCTATGGCCATCGACAATCAGATCCCGTTCCTCGAACTTCGAGAATTAAGAGCTGTCCTCAGAACTTTAAGAGCCAGCACCTCAAGCCTGAAGGAAGTCATATAAGATTTACTCACACCCCCCACCAATGGCGTATCTCTGTCATCAGGGGGGTACCAGGAACCCAGATCTCCTCAGTCTCTCAGACAAAATATTTGCTTGGGCAGAAGCAAACATCGTGCTCTCTCTCAGCCACCCATCTAAAGGGGGAAAAGAATTATATGCGGACTATCTGATCGTCAGACTATAGACCACAACGAGTGGTGCTTGAACGAGAACATCTTCTACAGCTCACACAAAAATGGGACAACCAGTGACAGATCTCTGCCTCCAGCAAAAATACCAAGGTTCCCCATTTCTTCTCTCTGGAACCACAAACTACTCCGTTGGCCAGAGGGCGCCTTCAGTCAAGCTTGGGGAGTGGGCCTCTAATGTATGCTTTTCCTCCTATACCTCTCATAGCGAGAGTTGTTCAAAGTAGAGAAGACCAAGCGGAAGTTATTCTCGTTGTTCCCTGGTGGCCAAAGAGGAACTGGTTTCCGGGACTGGGGATTGGCATTAGAAAGACCCTGTCAGGCTGGAACCAGTAAACAATCTCCTATTCCAGGTCCAGTGTACCATCCAAATCCACGGCTCTCCAGCTCTCGGCGTGGATCCTGAAAGGATGTTGCTGATTGCCAAAGGACTGTCAAGCGAGGTAATTTCTACACATTAAAGCAAGCCGCAAACCAGTCCACCCCAAATCTATTCAAGAATATGGGGTAATTTGTATCCTTTTGTGGGCAGGACTCCTCCTAACCAACTATCCCTAATTTTCCATGGGTGCAGTACTCCTGCAGGCGGGATTCGACAAGGGCCTTAAACAAGTTCTTTAAAAGTCCAGATTTCAGCCCTCAGTGCCTTTTTCGACACCTCTTAGCAGAAAAACAGATGGATCCAAAGGTTTGTCAAAGCGACGGCTAGACTAAGACCCAATATAAAGCAAAATATCCCAAACTGGAATCTTTCATTATTGCTAGACTACCTCACAAAAATACTTGTTTGAACCTCTCGAGACGGTTTAGACTCAAGGAATTAACGCTGAAAATTTCCTTTCTCATACCATAACAACAGCTAGCGTGTAGGGGAAATCCAGAGTTTATCAATTAAAGAACCATATCTTAGACGTGTGAGGATAAAATTGTGCTAATGTTAGATAAAACCTTCACACCTAAAGTAGCATCATCTTTCACCGTAATCAGGAGATTGTTTTACCTTCCTCTGCCAGAACCCAAAGCATGCCAAAGAACGGGAGTGGCATACATTGGATGTCAGAGATGCCTGCTACATTATCTCGAAGAGACCAAATCCTGGAGAAAGGACGACAACATTCTCCTACAATTTAGGGGAAAAACAAAGGCAGAAGCTTCAAAAGCATCCATCGCCAGGTGGATCAGAACGGTCATAAAAGAAGCTTATGATGCCAACACCTGGACATTTCAGGGACTATGCAGGCCCACTCGACACAGAGGGGTAGCAGCCTCTTGGGCGGAAAAACGTGGGGCCTCTCTAGAGGACATATGTAGAGAGCACCTCCGGTCTACTCACCTAACTTTTGCTAACACCTATAGGCAGATGTCCAAAGTGCTAGAGACCTAACCTTCGGAAGGAAGGTCTTACAAGCTGTTGTCCCCCCCTAACTATGTAATCGGGTACATCTCCAGTTGGGGCCGTCATGGGGGACGCTATGGAAAAAGAGAATATCTCACCGTAATATTCGGTTCCATTAGTCCACCATGACGGCCCATATATTTCCCACCCTGTATTTTGATTAAGTTAAATGCCTATTGGTAGTGAATGATACAGTACAATAAATGGGTGCACCAGGCCCGAGTGTGTTTTTGGTTAGACCACTGGTGTACGGATGCCGGGGTGGGGTATTTAACCTCTCTGCTTCCTGTCCCTACAGAGGTCAAGGGTCATCCTCCAGTTGGGGCCGTCATGGTGGACTAATGGAAACCGAATTAACGGTGAGAATAATTCTCTTTTTTTTGCTACTTTTGATGACGTTTATAATGTTATCATTTTTAGGACTGTAGGACCTTTTTGAGCACTTTTTATAGAATTTTTTTAAATGGCAAAAATGTGCCATTTTCGACTTTGGCCTCTATTTTCCGTTACGGGGTTAAACGCAGTGAAAACCGTTATTATATTTTGATAAATCAGGAATTTTTGGACACGTCGATACCTAATGTGTTTATGATTTTTTAATGTTTATTTATATTTATATCAGTTTTTAGGGAAAGGGGGGGGGGGTGATTTGAATTTTTAATGTTTTTTTTATTATAATTTTTTTAACCATTTTTTTCTTTTTACTATTTTTCAGACTCCCTAGGGTACTTTAACCCTAGGTTGTCTGATCGATCCTACCATATACTGCTATACTACAGTATAGCAGTATATGGGGATTTTCCTCCTCATTCATTACAATGTGCTGCCAGCCTAGGGTCTTCAGAAGACCCGAGGCTGTCATGGCGACGGATTGACGCTCGCCGATGACGTCGCGGGGAGCGATGATCCTCCGCAAGATGGCGGCGGCAATCGGAGGGAAACCGCCCGCGAACAGTGCTGTCCATATTCAGCAAATACTTACCAGCTATGGAGGGCTCAGTCCGTGAGCCCTCTCCATGCACCCGCCCCACATGTGACGTAGTATTACTTCACATGTCGGTAAGGGGTTCACAGCACCTGTAACGTACCTGTGGCACCGAACAGTGGTGGCAATAACTAAATCACACTTGCAGCCAATTGAAATGGGCTAAAGTTGACTCAACCTCTGCCTTGTGTCCTTGTGTGTACCCATTGAGCATGGAGAAAAGAAAGAAGACCAAAGAACTGTCTGAGGACTTTAGAATCAAAATTGTGAGGAAGCATGAGCAGTCTTAGGCTATAAGTCCATCTGCAAAGAACTTAATTCCTGTGTCTACGTCTTATAGAGTTATATCTGGGGCTCAACCCCTAATTGTAAGGGTGACTTTCAAATTAAATGAGTCGTGTGTCCAGCGCTGGAATTGACTACTTGAAAGAAAAGACAAGACCTGTCCTTGCAGAAGTTAGCAACAAGCTGATAAGTTTATTGAGGGACGACGTTTTAGAAAAACCTAAGGCACTTTACATAAGGCGTTTAATTAGGAAAGCAGCAACTATAATTGGGTGTTCTCACCCAGGAAATGTAACACTATTGGATGTAGCACACAAAGGAGTCTACTACTATTGGCTACATGCAATACTGAAACTTCCCAGGTGCTCGCCTGGATACCTTCCTCTAGGTGGTGCTAGTGAGCACTAAGCCTTTGTGTGCAGAGGAAAACACCCAAAACTTAGTTATCACTACACAAAGTTATATGAAATGAATGCTGAGTCTTTAAAATTGTCCTGACAGTATGTAAGATGGCGTCTGAGTCCAGTGTAATATCTTTAACAAACGTGTGCATTGTCATCAAGAAGTTCAAAGACCATGGCACCGTAGCTAACATCCCTAGATTGGACGGAAAAGAAAATTGACGAGCGATTTCATGCAAGATTGTGCGGATGTGGATAAAGAACCTTGACTCCATCAAAACAAGTTCAAGCTGCCCTGCAGTCTGAGGGTACAACAGTGTCCAATCCGTACTATCCGTCGGCGTCTGAATGAAAAGGGACTGTATTATATGCCAGAAGACCCCACTCCTTACACAGAAACATAAAAAAGCCAGGCGCGATTTTACCTGAGAAAACCTAAAACGTATTGGGAGAATGTTCTCGGGTCAAATGAGACAAAAGAAGAGCTTTTTTTGGAAAGGGCATCAACATGGAGTTTAACAGGAAAAAGGAGGCCCTCAAAGAAAGAACATGGTCCCTACAGTTAAACATGGTGGAGGATGTTTTGGGGGTTGCTTTGGCTGCCTCTGGCACTGGATAGCTTGACTGAAGACTACCAACAAATTTTGCAGCATATGTATGGCCCAGTGTGAGAAAGCTGGAGTCACTCAGAGTTCATGGGTCTTCCAGCAGGGCAATGACCCAAAACACACTTCAAGAAGCACTAGAAATGGTTTGAGAGAAAGCACTGGAGACTTCTAAAGTGGACAGCATGAGTCCACCTGAATCCAAATATTAGGCTGAGGGTGCCAATACTCTGTCCGCCCCTTTTTGGGAGTTTTGTGTAAATTGTTCAATGATTTGACTTTTTTTCCTTCTCTTTTGTGTTTTTTCATTGCAGCAAAATAAATAGATATTAATACCAAAGAATTTGTGTGATTGCAATGATAATTTTCTTCCAGAAAATGAATATCTCAAATTGCAGGGTGCCAATACTTTTGGCCACCATTAAAATGAAACACCTGTGTTAAAATGCTCTATATACCTCTTGTAAATTCCGCTGAGTAAAACGACTTTAAAGTCATAATAAATGATTGCAAAAAAAAACGCCATACCTCCCAACTTTTGGGCAAGAGAAAGAGGGGCTTTCTCCCCCATTTTTTCTAAACCATGCCCATTGTCCTCACCCACAAGCTTAGTATATATCGACCTGGATGTCCCCGCATAGTACACTGTCGCCATACTTTGGCCACCCCTCTCCCCCCAACCATGACCTGTCTAATACTCCAATGCAAATGTGCAACTATAAACCCCTTTTTAATTTTATCCTCCCTTTACATTTGGTTTTCCACTTTTATTTCTCTCCCCAACTTCCCCTCACATGGTTCTCTATCCTCCTCATACTGTGGCTCTTGTCTCCAGCCTACCTCCTGTGAGTCCTTGTCCGCTCCGCCTCCTCTCCTCCGACCTCATTCTGTGCCTACTGTCCTCTTCCTCCTCCTGTCCTCCAGCTTAATTCTGTGGCCTACTATCCTCTATCCGCCTCCTGTGGCCCCCTGTCCTCCCTCCTACCTCTTCATGTGGGTTCTCCTGTCCTCCAGACCCTCCGGTAGCCCCTCTCCTCCAGCATCCCTGCCCAGCATCCTCCAGCACCTCCTATCCTTCAACCTCCTCCTTCTTTCCCCAGCCTCCTCCTCTCCTGCAGCCACCTCCTCTCCCCAGTAGCCCCTCCTGAGCCTCCCCCCCTGTCCGCATCTCCCTCGGTCCCCCAGCCTCCTCCTTTCTTCTCCCACATCCCTCCCCTCTTGTGCTCTATCCTCCTCCCGTGTCCTGTCCCCCAGCCCCTCCTACTGCCCTCTATCCTCCTCCTGTCCCCTGGTATTAAACAAAAAAAAAAACTGGTTCATACTGTCCAGCATTCCCCAAAGTCACTTTGGACTTCTCCCTGGCTCCGACTAACTGCGTAGGAGGTGGGACAAACCGGCGGACACTGGGGAAACCGGTACATTCTCCCAGCCACCCGTGACAGAGCCCAAAACGGGACTATCCTGCCCAATCCAGGACAGTTGGGAGGTATGGAAAACACTGTCACTTCTGAAACAGTGCATGTACATTTGGACTAATATGGTTGCAATGGATTTTTTAGTGCACCATGTAAACGCAACCCAAGATGTACCTGGACACCGTGTTCACAAATTTTTCAAATGTACATTGAAAACTCTTCTTAATAAAAATAATGTCATTGTACTTGCAGTTATTCTGAAAAGTGACTAGAAATGTCTGGTTTGTACTGTATTATTTACATTACATACATTACCGACATATATTGAAGCAGCCTGTTTGTGTTTTTCCTTCCATACCCCTGCCTGACTGGCAGCCTCTAACAATCTTCATTCCTCAATATATTGTTCAGAACTTGTCCCAGTCACATGGCTGATCTCATGTACTCCTAACCTCCTTCCTGTGCATAGGGTAGTAGCTCCACCCACCTTGAGCTGACAAACTGCATCATAGCAGGGAGGGTCTGCTCGAGGCCTCAGGCTCACACAGAGCTGGACAGCTGTGCCTTCATTCAAACACCATAGCTTGTCAGTCTTCTCTTACCAGTGATTGTGTGTGAGGAGCTGTCAGGAGCTACATCAAAAGTACTCCTTGTGCAGTTTCATCCTCACCCCAGGTAAGAGAAAAATCCATGCATTTTTAGCTTGAAGCTGTCTGTACAAGCATCTGTGACTCTTGCACAGCGAGGGTGCGACATCTGTTGTCCTAAATTTGATTCAGACATTCCTTGAAAATTTTAAGAATCGATGTTTGTAGCCATCTAATATCCTCATGAAATAACATGATGCTATAATAGCAGAGATTTGGTAAATATTTTTTCATCAAATTTGCATAAATGTATAAAAAGATTGTCATACGTAAATACAAAAGCTGTCACCCAAAATTAAAAAAAAAACCTGTGTCTTTTATCCACCATGTTTTTAGACATACCCAACTGGTTTGTCTTTGGGCTTTTGCTAATGTTATTTTTCCCTGTTTTTCAAAATATAACATTTAATATTTCTATTAAAGGAATCGCGAGCAAGTAATGGGGGGTGCCTGGGGTCAGGGCTCCAGACGCTGATTTGTACTCCGTGTCATTAGGTCACTAATATTGGGCCCCAATACTAAGTCACTACAGAGGCACTCACCACTTCTGATAATCTCCCCCATGAGACTATGTTGTGTCCAAACCATAGGTGGTCTGATCGATCCTACCATTTACTGCCATACTACAGTATGGCAGTATATGGGTATTTTCCTCCTCATTCATTACAATGTGCTGATAGCCTAGTTTTCAGAAGACCGAGGCTGTCATGGTGATGGATCGCCGCTCCCGGATGTCGTCATGATCCTCAGCAAGATGGCCATGCGCCGTCATGTTTTTGAAGCCGCCGGTCGCGGGTCTTACCAGTAAGCCTTTGCTGCAATATGCAGCAAAGAATTACCATCTATGGAGAGGGCTCAGCCCGTGAGCCCTCTCCATGCACCCGCACCCAGCATGTGACGTAGTATTACGTCACATGTCGGTAAGGGGTTAATGGGCCAACGCCACTTTAATAAATCTGGGCAGATAAGCTCCAAAGGCAGATATAGTACTATCGCTAGGAGCCTGCATAATGAAAAATCTCCCCCATTGGGGGTTATTTATCATATGCTGGGTCCGGCCTCTACCTGGTGTAGAAATAGACACACCTGGTGAATTTTCAGCTATAAAAATTCGCAGACTTAAATAAGTGCTCAGGCACTGGGACAGGAACGCACAGCACCAGCCCACTCCCTGCTTAGGCCTAGGCCAGTGATGGCGAACCTTTTAGAAACAGTGCCCCACCTACAAACAAAACCTACTTTTATGTCGCAAAGTGCCAACATGACAATTTGAGCAGTAACCTATTAATCCCAGCTATATCACAAGTTTCAATCGTATTGGCGTCCTGAGGACACCAATACAATAGAAAGAAGATGGAGAGATTTGGATTGTAGCTTCCTATGGAGAAAAGAAAGAAGACCAAAGAACTGTCTGAGGACTTTAGAATCAAAATTGTGAGGAAGCATGAGCAGTCTTAGGCTATAAGTCCATCTGCAAAGAACTTAATGTTCCTGTGTCTAACGTCTTATAGAGTTATATCTGGGGCTCAAACCCCTAATTGTAAGGTGACTTTCAAATTAAATGAGTCTGTGTCCAGCGCTGGAATTTGACTAACTTGAAGAAAAGACAAGACCTGTCCTTGCAGGAAGTTAGCAACAAGACTGATAAGTTTATTGAGGGACGGACATTTATAGAAAACCATAAGGCACTTTACATAAGGCGTGTAATTAGGAAAGCAGCAACTATAATTGGGTGTTCTCACCCAGGAAATGTAACACTATTGGATGTAAGCACACAAAGGAGTCTAATACTATTGGCTACATGCAAATACTGAAACTTCCCAGGTGCTCGCCTGGATACCTTCCTCTAGGTGGTGCTAGTGAGCACTAAGCCTTTGTGTGCAGAGGGAAACACCCAAACTTAGTTATCACTACACAAAGTTATATGAAATGAATGCTGAGTCTTTAAAATGTCTGACAGTATGTAAGATGGCGTCTGAGTCCAGTGTAATATCTTTAACAAACGTGTGCAGTGTCATCAAGAAGTTCAAAGACCATGGCACTGTAGCTAACATCCCTAGATGTGGACGGAAAAGAAAAATTGACGAGCGATTTCAATGCAAGATTGTGCGGATGGTGGATAAAGAACCTTGACTAACATCAAAACAAGTTCAAGCTGCCCTGCAGTCTGAGGGTACAACAGTGTCAATCCGTACTATCCGTCGGCGTCTGAATGAAAAGGGACTGTATGGTAGGTTGCCCAGGAAGACCCCACTCCTTACACAGAAACATAAAAAAGCCAGGCTGGAGTTTACCTGAGAAAACCTAAAACGTATTGGGAGAATGTTCTCGGGTCAAATGAGACAAAAGAAGAGCTTTTTTTGGAAAGGGCATCAACATGGAGTTTACAGGAAAAAAGGAGGCCCTCAAAGAAAGAACATGGTCCCTACAGTTAAACATGGTGGAGGATGTTTTGGGGTTGCTTTGCTGCCTCTGGCACTGGATAGCTTGACTGAAGACTACCAACAAATTTTGCAGCATAATGTATGGCCCAGTGTGAGAAAGCTGGGAGTCACTCAGAGTTCATGGGTCTTCCAGCAGGGCAATGACCCAAAACACACTTCAAGAAGCACTAGAAAATGGTTTGAGAGAAAGCACTGGAGACTTCTAAAGTGGACAGCAATGAGTCCAGACCTGAATCCAAATATTAGGCTGAGGGTGCCAATACTTCTGTCCGCCCCTTTTTGGAGTTTTGTGTAAAATGTTCAATGATTTGACTTTTTTTCCTTCTCTTTTGTGTTTTTTCATTGCAAGCAAAATAAATGAAGATATTAATACCAAAGAATTTGTGATTGCAATGATAATTTTCTTCCAGAAAATGAATATCTTCCAGAATTGCAGGGGTGCCAATACTTTTGGCCACCAGTGTATAATGAAACACCTGTGGTTAAAATGCTCTATATACCTCTTGATAAATTCCGCTGAGTAAAACGACTTTAAGTCAATAATAATGATTGCAAAAAAAACGCCATACCTCCCAACTTTTGGGCAAGAGAAAGAGGGGCTTTCTCCCCCATTTTTTCTAAACCATGCCCATTGTCTCACCCACAAGCTTAGTATAATATCGACCTGGATAGTCCCCGCATAGTACAGTGTCGCCATACTTTGGCCACCCCTCTCCCCCCAACCATGGACCTGTATAATACTCCCTAATGCAAATGTGCAACATATAAAACCCCTTTTTAATTTTATCCTCCCTTTACATTTGGTTTTCCACTTTTATTTCTCTCCCCAAACTTCCTCCTCACATGGTTCTCTATCCTCCTCATACTGTGGCTCTTGTCCTCCAGCCTCCTCCTGTAGAGTCCTGTCCTCCAGCCTCCTCTCCTCCGACCTCATTCTGTGGCCTACTGTCCTCTATCCTCCTCCTGTCCTCCAGCTTAATTCTGTGGCCTACTATCCTCTATCCGCCTCCTGTGGCCCCCTGTCCTCCTACCTCTTCATGTGGTTCTCCTGTCCTCCAGACCCTCCGGTAGCCTCCTCTTCCTCCAGCATCCTGCTCCAGCATCCTCCAGCATCCTCCTATCCTTCAACCTCCTCCTTCATTTCCCCAGCCTCCTCCTCTCCTGCAGCCACCTCCTCCTGTCCCCCAGTAGCCTCCTCCTGTAGCCTCCAGCCCCCTGTCCTCTATCCTCCTCCTGTCCCCCAGCCTCCTCCTTTCTTCTGTCCCCCAGCCTCCTCCTCTTGTGCTCTATCCTCCTCCCCTTGTCCTGTCCCCCAGCCACCTCCTACTGCCCTCTATCCTCCTCCTGTCCCCTGGTATTAAACAAAAAAAAAAACTGGTTCATACTGTCCAGCATTCCACCAAAGTCACTTTGACTTCTCCCTGGCTCCGACTAACTTGCGTAGGGAGGTGGGACAAACCGGCGGACACTGGGGAAACCGGTATATTCTCCCAGCCACCCATGACAGAGCCCCAAAAACGGGACTATCCTGCCCAATCCAGGACAGTTGGGAGGTATGGAAAACACTGTCACTTCTGAAACAGTGCATGTACATTTGGACCTAATATGGTTGCAATGGATTTTTTAGTGCACCATGTGAACGCAACCCAAGATGTACCTGGACACCGTGTTCACAAATTTTTCAAATGTACATTGAAAACTCATTCTTAATAAAAATGTCATATTTTACTTGCAGTTATTCTGAAAAGTGACTAGAAATGTCTGGTTTGTACTGTATTATTTACATTACATACATTTACCAGACATATATTAGAAGCAGCCTGTGTGTGTTTTTCCTTCCATACCCTGCCTGACTGTCAGCCTCTTACAGATCTGTCATTCCTCAATATAGTGTTCAGAACTTGTCCCAGTCACATGGCTGATCTCATGTGCTCCTAACCTCCTTCCTGTGCAGAGGGTAGTAGCTCCACCCACCTTGAGACGACAAACGGCATCATAGCAGGGAGGGGCTGCTCGAGGCCTCACACAGTGCTGGACAGCTGTGCCTCCATTCAAACACCATAGCTTGTCAGTCTTCTCTTACCAGTGATTGTGTGTGAGGAGCTGTCAGGAGCTACATCAAAAGTACTGCTTGTGCAGTTTCATCCTCACCCCAGGTAAAGAGAAAATTCCATGCATTTTTAGCTTGAAGCTGTCTGTACAAGCATCTGTGACTCTTGCACAAGCGAGGATGTGACATCTGTTTGTTCCTAAAATAATTGATTCAGACATTTCCTTGAAAATTTTAAGAATCGATGTTTGTAAGCCATCTAATATCCTCATGAAATAACATGATGCTATAATATAGCAGAGATCTGGTAAATTATTTTTTTATCAAATTTGCATAAATGTATAAAAAGAATTGTCATACGTAAATACAAAAGCTGTCACCCAAAATTTAAAAAAAAACCTATATGTCTTTTATCCACCAGGTTTTTGACTAATACCCAACTGGTTTATCTTTGGGCTTTTGCTAATGTTATTTTCTCCTGTTTTTCAAAATATAACATTTTAATATTTCTATTAAAAGGAATCGTGAGCAAGTAATGGGGGGTGCCTTGGGGTCAGGGCTCCAGACGCTGAAATTTGTACTCCGTGTCATTAGGTCACTAATATTGGGCCCCAATACTAAGTCACTACAGAGGCACTCACCACTTCTGATAAATCTCCCCCATGAGACTATGTTGTGTCACTAAATGAAACCCTGTTAATTTATTAGTTAGTTTCTAGGAGTGACTAACTGAATAGTAGTTTTAGTTATGTTATAAAAATTGGCAGTGGGATATCTGCTTGATCATTGAAATAACCATTGCTCACAGAAAGTCAGGGATATTTGGTTTGTAGTTGAAATTTTTGGATGAATCTAAAATGTTCCTTAACATTTACAAATGAACTTAGTGTGACCTTCCCTAAACTGTTGAATGCTCATGTTCAATGTTTCATTTCTTTTTTTTAAACAATGTTCTGTTCTCTAAAAAATTAACTAACATGATAATTTCACAATCGGAGTTAGATCCATAAATTGGTGAATAAATTTCCTGGTTCATTTAGAATTTAAAGGGGTATTCCGTGAATATGAACGTCTGATACAAAAAACCATGATGCTATAAATAAATTAATGTAACAAAACTTTATGTCATTAGTCACAAAATGGAGATTTAATAGTTTGATTTTATGATTCACAAAATGTTATGACCTCTCTAAAGTATGCATTTATCACCAAGATGGCCGCCACTTGAAACTACCAGTCCCTTGATCCCTTAGTTCTCAGTAACTCCTCCTCCCTCTTATGCTCTGCTCTCAGTGATGATGTAACAGACTTTCTTGCTCTGTTACCATAGTAATGATGTAGAATTAGAAAGAGAAGAAAGAAAAGCGATACAAGCGCCACATGTGTGAAAGCAGTTTCTGGCTTTCACACACAAAAAAAAAATAATAATTTGCTCACCTTTTCTGGTTGTACAAGCGGTACAACTCGTATAGTAGCTTAGGTATTGTAGTGGTCTCGGCAGCCGTCCTGGGTTTTTTCCGGCAATAGAATTCGTCGGAGAACAGATAGTAAATGTATGGCAACTTCGGATGCGGCGCCAATCACTCCTTAGTTCCTTTCATAAATGAATATCTTTATTCATAGGCTGAATATAGCGTTTTGAGCCGGACCGGGATCTTCCTCAGTTATATACAGCTGATATATAACTGCTGTATATAACTGAGGAAGATCCCGGTCCGGGCTCAAAACGCATATTATTCAGCCTATGAATAAAGATATTCATTTATGAAAAGGAACTAAGGAGTGATTGGCGCCGCTGATAGCCTGGAAGATTGCCATACATTTACTACATAGTAATGATGTGCAACTGCCATCACTGCACCTCACTTTATTACCACATTACCATAACACTGGCCATACTGGATGCATGGCAACCAACTGACTACAGCCAAAAATAGTGGTGATCACATGACCTGCCTAGGCAGGTTTGCGATGTGGACATGTGACCAGCGTCCATCTACTGTCCTGTGTCTGCTCCGTGCTGAGAAAATCCATGAACTGATTAAAATTAAAAATTTTTATAAACTGCCATTATAAAGCATTGTCCCTATCTGGTCATTACTTGCCTGTAAACTTAAGCAATGAGGTCCTAAAGCTGTGTGCAGATGACCTGAGAGAAGTCCAATGAGTCATTATCATATTCAGCAGCCCACCTTATTCATGAGTGGGGGGCACAGCCACACCCCCAGTGCTTGACTGACAGTCTGTATAATGATGTGAGGTATAATGATGTAATGTTTCAGATCCAAGAATAGGACGGCACTCGCTGATACGATCCACAATCTTTATTTAGCATACAGGCAAGCAGACATGTGAGGACGCCGAGGTCCAAAAGGTAACAGGCTGTTTCGCGCTACTAGCGCTTTGTCAAACCTCGAAACAGCCTGTTACCTTTTGGACCTCGACGTCCTCGCATGTCTGCTTGCCTGTAGGCTAAATAGATTGTGGATCGTATCAGCGAATGCCGTCCTATTACGTCTATTTACCTTTGGGACTTGATCACTGCAGTAAGCCAATTGCATCTGAAGACCCCAGCAGGTACCAGCACCGTCTTTCTTGTTTTCGGGGGTTAACACGAGAAGCAGCGGGGTTGTGCCTGTTCTACTGCGATTCTTTTCTCCCTTGCTGGAATAATAATGTAATGTCTCCACTATGTGCTTCCTGGTGCTGCCGGCCACACCCCGTGCAGCCTGTGTGTGTATGAGATACTCCTATACACATGACTGACAGCCTGTATTATGTTGTGAGGTATAATGGTGTAATGGCTTCTCCATGTGCTTCCTGGTGCCGGCGGCTCCCTGCAGCCTGTGTGCATGAGATACTCCTATGCACATGACTGACACCCTGTGTAATGATGTGCAGTATAATGGTGTAATGGCTCCTCCATGTGCTTCCTGGTGCTGGCGCCCCCTGCAGCCTGTATGTGTATAGGAGAGTTACAACAGCTCCATGTTATAGCAAAACATGTCTGCTAGATGTCTGTGTCTCACACATGCATATTAGGAGGAGAGAACTTGTCATCAGGTAAAGCACAGACACTAGCAATGCTTTACTATATGTGAGCAGGGGGAGGAGAGGGGAGCGGTAGCAGGGGTGCTTGCTTCTCTCCATGTGCCCGTGCTCATTTACATAATCATTCTAAAATAATATTTTCTTTATTAATGTATGCATTGACTAAATAAAGGTTGGGATGGAATCCTTGTGGGCTGCTCCAACAGGTAGTGGTGGCAGAATTAGTGACAGAGACCAGGTTACAGGTGTCCTTTAACCCCTTAAAGACGCAGGTTTTTTTTCACTCATTTCTCGCTCTCCACCTTCAAAAATCCATAACCTTTTCATTTTTACGTGTACAGACCTGTGTGAGGGCTTATTTTGTGCATAACAAATTTTACTTTCCCTTAATGTTATTCATTTTAACATGTCGCGTACTTCGAAGCTGAAAAAAATTCCAAACCTGGAAAAATTGAAAAAAAATAAAGCGTCACGTTCTTGTGGGCTCAGTTTTTACGACTTTGACTGTGCGCTCCAAATAACACCTCTACTTTATTCTTTGGTTCGATAAGATTGCGGTGATACCAAATTTATACTTCTGACACTAATAACTTTTTCATACTTTGGGGTACGGAGCTGCGGGAGGAGTCATTTTTTTTAGGTCTTTGCGACATTTTGATACCTTTTTATTCCAATTTTTATTTGATGTAAAAAGGTGTAAAAGTCGCATTTTAAACATTTGGGCGTCATTTCCCGTCTCGGAGGTCATCGTCGGCCGTAACCGTTATTATATTTTGATCGGGCATTTTGGGACGCGGCGATACCTAATGTGTCTGTGATTTTTACTGTTTATTATATTTTATATCCGTTCTAGGGAAAGGGGGGTGATTGGAATTTTTATTAAAAAAAATATTTTTTTTAAACTTTTTTTTTTTCCCACTATTTCTTAGACCATCTAGGGTACATTAACCCTAGATGGTGAGATCGTTCCTATTATATACTGCAATACTTCTGTACTAATGTGCAATACTTTTGCACATTATTTGAATCTGCTGAAGCCATTGAGCCTCGGGTCAAACGAAGACCCGAGGCTACCATGGCAACCGATCGCCGCCCCAGGATGACGTTCGGGGGAGTGGCGATCGGAATAAAGATGCAAGCACCGACCGCGGTTATTAGCGGTGGGGGTTTGCTGCAATATGCAACAACCCCCACCCTTGTATGAAGATCCTCTGACCGTGAGCCCTCTTCATACAATCCCTGCATTAAGGGGTTAAAGGGCCATTAGCATTTTGATTCTTCATTACATTGTATGTCAACAGCATTTTTCTGCTGAGGGGAGCAAAATTTTAAATAAAAACTAATTTCATATTTGCTTATATTTTAAGGACCCATTTGTATATATATATATATATTATGCTTATTCCTGGAATTCCCCTTTAAACAGTCCTCCTTGTCGTGATGTCCATGTTTCAACATCATGAGACCAAGATGACACCTAACGGATCAACAGTATCAAGCAGGATTTTTTGAAGTGGCCATTAAGCTTGTCATCAGCAGGCTGAAACAGAGATATAGAAGAGTCACAGAAAAACATAATAGTGGATGTCCTTTGCCTACATCCCACACTGACTGATGACTACTTTATTGTAAACAATTCCCTTTGGAACTGGATGATGTTTACCACACAACTCCATGCACTTTTAAGGGAGGTGAGAGGCAACCAAATGTCACATCACACCATTCAAAACCATTTGTATCAGCATTTTCAATGTCCCCTAGACAACCTGAAAAAGTACTGGACTCCACCAACCATGTCTTGCATGGACTAGGGAGCATCTACGCTGGACAAGGGATCAGTCGACCTTCGTGCTATTCACTGATGAAAGTTGGTTCACTTTGAGTAGAAATCATGAGTGTCCATTTGACTCTGATGAATAGGGTGACAGAGACGGAGGGAAAGTATATTTCTGACCCCTCAGAAGGCCATTTGAGAGAATGGACAGAGGCCCAAACCTTGTATAAAGATCACATGCTGAGCTCTGCTGCTAATAAAAGGTACTTCATGAAGCAGAGATATTTTGCGGAGGGAGAAGCAACTGGACATCTCCTGGCAACGATAGTCCGGGCACAGCAGGGAATGGGGCATATCACTTATTTAGATAAGGGGGACGGGTCTAGGGCGACCCAAGACAGAGAGATCCTAGACGTCCTCTATGCATATTACAAGGGCCTATACATATGTCTACCATTACAGACATGTGGGAGGATATGATGCTGAAGTTTTCTGAAATAGCAAGACAAACCCTGGACTCCCCTATAGCCCTTGAGGAACTAGAGACCGCAATGGGGACTATGCATAATGAGAAGGCTCCAGGGATGGACGGACTCCTACCGGAGCTATATAAGGCTCATGGGGACATTCTCCTTCCCAGACTACTCTCAATGCTGGAGCAGGCATATGAAACATCCCAATTTCATTTTAGATGCAGTGATCGTAATAATCCCCAAACCTGGAAAGGACCCTGCCAACCCGGAGTCATACAGACCCATTTCTTTATTGACTGTGGATGTTAAAATATTTGCCAAAGTTCTAGCTATGGGATTGAATCAGGTAATATCTGAAGTTATATACCCCGACCAAACAGGGTTTATCCCTGAGAGATCCACATCCATTAACTTAAGAAGGCTCTTCCTGGACTTATAACTCTCAGAAAATGGGGTCGGTGAAAGGGCAGACCTCTTGCTCGACGCTGCCAATGCTTTTGACAGCGTCGAGTGGAGATATTTATGGGCTGTCGTGGATGTGATGGGCTTTGGACCCAAATTTATGGCCTATGTTAAATTACTATATTCCTGCCATAGAGCCCGGATGAGAGCGAACGGCTGCTTGTCCGAGGCCTTCTATCTAAACCAGGGCAAAGGCAGGGCTGTCCTCTATCTCCCCTCTTATTCGCCCTGGCAAGTCTGATCAGACAATCGCCTGACATCGTTGGCTTTAGGAGAGGGGAGGTAGAGGAACGCGTGTCTTTATATGAGGACAACACTGCTTTTATACTAAGGACTATGCTTCTCTTAATGTTGACCCATTATTGGAAAAAACTAAGGCTAAGGTTCAGGCATGGAATAATCTCCCACTGTCAAAATGATCTTAATGCCCCAATGGTTGTATATACTTCACAATGCTCCCGTTTGGATACCGATAATATTTTTTAGTAAATTGGGTATTTTGATCCCTGATTTGGAAAGGGAAACATCCCCGAGTCAGACTAGAGACATTAGAGGGGGAAAGAGGATGGGGGCCTCGCACTTCCCAACCCCTGGGTTTACTACCTAGCCTCCCAACTGCAGAATTTAAAAGGATGGAATAAAGAGGAGGAACTGGGCAGGTTCACCTTGGAGCATCCCCCTGCACATAGTGGAAGTATTGGATAGTCACAGACAATGGAAAGATGCACCGACAATCCAGTTGATATACAAAGTATGGGACAGAGGCAAGAAGTGTGTGGGGTTTTCGGGCTACACTAAGTATGCTACACTGTGGTACAATAGTGCTTTCCCGGAAATTTAAAAACTAGAATGGCGGGTGTGGTGACGATATCCCAGCTTTTATAGGATGGGAAGCTCAAGTTGTTTGAGCAACTGTAAAGGCAATTTAACATTCCGCATCGCTCCTTCTATCAATATCTCCGGCTACGTCATGCGTGGTCAGTACAGTTAAGAGGAGGACTCATCTTGGAGACCCTTTTCTTTTTGGGGCTGTTTGAGCATTCAGAAGGTACGAGAGGCCTCATATCAGCACTTTACAATCTGCTGTTGTCAAAGCACCTGGAAAAATACCCCATTCAGGCTAGACGTAATTGGGAGATAGATGTGGGACCGTTAACAGATGACCAGTGGTGTAATTTACTGGAGATGACCCCACAGTTGTCTCTCTGAGTCACATAGATATTCAAAACTATTTGTGAATTTCTGTGTTTATATGTTTGAATGTTAGGGCCATTTATAATTTCCCTAACGTATCACCGACGCTTGTGCAATGTAATGTCTGTACTGGATTTGTGTAACGACAATGGAAAATTGGTTAAGTGATTACCGGTAATAAAAACTTTGATTTAAAAAAAAAAATCATGAGTGTCAACTATTTGGAAACAACAAAGTGTATGCTATACATCAGCCACTGTTGTCAACTGATGGTGGTGTGTGCCCCACAGTTTGTGAATGGAACAGTGACAAGACCATAACATAATTAAACCAGTCTTCTGAATTAACAACACAGGCCTAATTTCATCTTCATGAATGACATTGCCCCAGCTCGTTGATTTTATATTGTTAGGGAATGGTTTCTAGAGATCATGGTACCTCAAATGGAGTGGCCTGCACATTCTCCAGACCTGAATCTCATCGAAAACTTATGGGATCACCTAAGTCGCTGTGTAGAGGCTCATCACTTGCTACTCCAGAACCTCAGTGACTGGAAGGACACCCTTCAAGAAAAGTGTGATGCTGTATCTCAGCAGAGAATTAGTTGACTTGAGAGCGGCATGATACGATGTTGTGAAGCTGGGAGTGATGCTCATGGCCACATAAAAAGTTATTGGGAAGTTAATATTTTTGTGGGGGTATATTCCCTACTGTTATTGGCCTTTTGTTTCTATAAATTGTTTAAGATGAGGAAAACAGCTATGCATGATTACAATTCAATTCCCTACTTTCATGATATTTATTTCACGCAAAAGCGTAATATCCCTAACTTTTCGTGGGATATGTATTTTGTATTAACATGTTTTTCACAGATGCTGACACTTTGAGGTGTAAGGTCAATAATCTGGAACAGATTCTGCTGTAGAAATACATTCTTTCCATCTATCCAATACTGGTAAGGGTACTGGTAAGGGTACACCTCCCACCTTGCACACAATTAGAAATCCCCCTGGGGCTTTGAGTCTTATACATGCCGGGACCACCGCATGCTGAAGGATAGACAAATATTTCACAAGAATAATTCATTTAGGGATAATCAACCAATTTTAAAAAAGGGGGGGGCTAGAAATACTCTCCTCTGCTCCTCTTCATCTTGATCCCGGCGCTGTCTATCGCTAGACATGATACACCGGGATCACCTAGAAAAGAAAGTTCTAATTACCAGCAGGGAGCGTGGGGACCAGATATCCCCAATGCTCCATGATGCTAATTATAAGAGCATGTTTTTGCTTTTCCATTTTTTACTCCCCACCTTCAAAAATCTATAACTTTTTTATTTTTCCATGTAAAGAGCTGTGTGAGCGCTTGTTTTCTGCATAACGAATTGCACTTCAAAATGATGGTATTTAAAAAAAAAAATTCCAGATGCAGAGGAAATGTAGTGTGTTGAAATGTGATGAAAAAATGCACATTTGTCACGTTTAGTGAGGGCTTGTATTTACACTGTCAATGGGCCCACCCCAAATGATACGTTGGTGTGATCACAGGGATACCAAATTTATATAGGTTTCATTTTGTTTTCATACATTTACAATAATTAAAACCCTCCTCCAACAAAACAATTCTTCATTTTGCTATCTTCTGGCGTAAATAACTTTTTCATTTTACAGTGTACAAAGCTGTAGGTGGTGTAATTTTTTGCAACTTTTGTTGATGTTTTCAATGCTACCATTCTAAGGACTGTAGAGACTTTTGATCACTTTCAAAAAGTCAGTTTTTGACTTTGGGCGCTATTTTCAACTATGGGGTTAAACACCAGTAAAAAACGGTATTATATTTTGATAGATCAGATTTTTGGGACGCAGCATGATTATGTTATGTTTATGATTTTTACTGCTTATTTATATTTATATCAGTTCTAGCGAAAGGGGGTTCATAGTATAGTATCATAGTATCATAGTATATAAGGCTGGAAGGAGACGCAAGTCCATCAAGTCCAACCTTCAAGAATTAAATAAATGTTTTATCCCCATAACCCGTGATATTTTTTCTCTCCAGAAAGTCATCCAGGCCTCTCTTGAACATGTACATAGAGTCGGCCATAACAACCTCCTGCGGCAGAGAGTTCCACAGTCTCACTGCTCTTACAGTAAAGAACCTTTGTCTATGGTGATGGTAAAATCGCCTCTCCTCTAGGCGTAGAGGATGCCCCCTTGTCCTGGTCACAGGCCTAGGTATAAAAAGATCTTTGGAGAGATCCTTGTACTGTCCGTTCAGGTATTTGTACATTGTAATGAGGTCTCCCCTCAGTCGTCTTTTTTCTAAACTGAATAATCCCAAATTTTGTAATCTGTCAGTGTATTCTAATCCCCCCATTCCCCTAATAATCCTGGTTGCTCTCCTCTGCACCCGTTCCAGCTCTATTATATCCTTTTTATACACTGGTGCCCAAAACTGTACACAATATTCCATGTGTGGTCTGACCAGGGATTTGTATAAGGGCAAAACTATGTCTTTATCATGAGAATCTATTCCTCTCTTGATACATCCCATTATTTTATTTGCTTTAGCAGCAGCCGCCTGGCTCTGGTCACTAAAATTAAGTTTACCATCCACCAATACGCCCAAGTCCTTTTCAGCTTCAGTTTTACTAAGTAATTGACCGTTTAGAACATAATTATACTTTTTGTTTCTATGGCCACGTGCTAACTTTACATTTATCTACATTAAACCTCATCAACCATTTCTCTGCCCATCCCTCAAGCTTCCACAAATCCCTCTGTAATGCTAAACTATCGACCTCAGTATTTATTACTTTACACAGCTTAGTATCATCTCCAAATATTGAAACTTGACTGTGTAAACCCACTACAAGGTCATTAATAAAAATATTAAAAAGAAGTGGCCCCAATACTGACCCCTGTGGCACTCCACTGGTAACATCAACCCAATCTGAGAATGTGCCATTAATGACCACCCTCTGTTTTCTATCACTAAGCCAATTACTTACCCAGATACACAGATTTTCTCCTATTCCCAGCAGTCTCATTTTATATACCAACCTTTTCTGTGGCACAGTGTCAAATGCCTTTGAGAAGTCCAGATATACAACATCCACAGCGTCCCCCAGATCCAGTCTTGAACTTACCTCCTCGTAGAAACCAATCAGATTAGTCTGACAGGACCGATCTCTCATAAACCCATGCTGACGCTGGGTTATAAGGTTGTGCACAGTGAGATACTCCAGGATAGCATCTCTAATAAACCCCTCAAATATTTTCCCCACCACAGCAGTTAGACTTACGGGTCTGTAGTTTCCAGGATCGCTATTTGATCCTTTTTTGTATATTGGTACCACATTTGCTATGCGCCATTCCTGTGGAACATAACCAGTCCTCAGTGAATCTTCAAATATTAAAAATATTAAAAATAACGGTCTGTCTATCACCGTACATAATTCATGCAGAACCCGGGGGTGTATGCCATCTGGCCCCGGTGATTTATCTATCTTAGTGGTTGCGAGGCGGCGCCGTACCTCTTCCTGGGTTAAACTGTTGACATTATAAAAAGAATTAACATTATTCCTCATTGTGTCTTCCACCAGGGGATTTTCCTGGGTAAAGACAGTTGAGAAGGCGACATTCAGTAGATTGGCCCTTTCCTCGTCTCCTTCCACCATGACCATGATTTGATTCAGGATTTTACACATCTATTACAATGTGCAAATCACACATTGTAATGAATGTTAAAATAAGACAGCCTCAGATCATTGTATGACCTGAGGCTGTCATAGTAACCATTCACCGCCTCCCGATGACTTCAGAGGGGCCGGCGATCGAATCCAACATGGCAGGGTCCACTTGCCGACGGGATTTAAATGCCTCCGCCAGCTTTGCCAGAGGCATTTAGATGGTAAAGACCCGCAATCAATGGGAGCACCAACTGCGGGTGTTACCAGTGGGTGTTTGCAGCAATATGCAGCAAACGGCCACCTTGTATTGAGAGGGCTCTGACCATGAGCGCTCTCCATACACCCGCAGCCGTTGTGTGACGTACTATTAAGTAACACGTCGCTAAGGAGTTAATGTTGTGTGAGGTGGTTGTGGTGAACTCTTTTCTAATATACAGGCGCTACTTAATGACACCCAACTTACAGATGTCCCATAGTTACAGACGGACCACTATGCCCACTGTGACCTCTGGTGAAGCTCTCTGGATGCTTTAGTATAGTCCCAGATTGCAATAATCAGCTTAAAGGGAACCTATCACCACGAGACCCATTTTTAGCACTCCCCCAGTTCCCACAGAGCATAGTACATACACTGCCAAAGTGTTTTTGTATTAAAAATTGGTTTTACAGAAAAAAAGATATGTTATACTGTACCTTTCATTAGCATCTGCTGTGTGACTAGGCAGTTGCCAATTGGGAGGGGCTGGAAAGGAGCAGTTAAGGGCAGTCTGTTTCTTTACAAACTAAGGCCCTTTTCACACAAATGAATAGCATGCCCTGGGTGGGACCTAGGCGTAGTTTAGGTTTGACTGGAAAGGAGGGGTGAGTACTGCTCACCCCACCCATCTCCATAGCGATATGTGGTGCTCGGTCATAACTAGGGGAAAGATACAGCATGCATCCTATTAGCGGTATGGAATTTTTTAAATTAAGTATATTAGTAAAATATTCACAACAACCCATACACACATACACATAAACACACAATATCAAAAATCATCTGAAACTATGGTTAAGCGTTTACTCTCAGCACCTAGTTGAAAGTTTCATTGACAAAAGTTATTTATCCAATTCTCTCCATGTTACGTTGTTATCATAAATACACTAAGATTAACCAAAAATGTTATGTCTTCTCCAGGGACCTATGCTCTGCTGCCCCAGCTTCCAGCTGTGGGGGGAAATGAAGGAGTCGGTGTAGTGGCTGAAGTTGCAAATCATGTATCTTCAGTGCGGCCTGGTGATTGGGTGATTCCAGCGGATGCTGGTTTAGGTAGGTAAGAAGCCACACACATGCTTTGACTGTTATTGAAGAGCACTAGTTTCTTTCTCCCTTCTTAAAATGCTATATAAATACCTTGCACATAAAAAGACCAAAGATGTTTTTCACAATTGTATTAGAATAGTTATTTGCCAAAGTAAATTTGACCTCTTTAATGTGCCTCAGTAGAGACCTAGTGAAATGTGTTAAAGGAAACCTACCATTTGATTTGATGTATTGTGAAGCAAACATACCTAGAGAATGCTGTAGCTACACTGATACGTAGCTGCACTGATGCAGGATCATATCTTGGTTAATCCCTGTGCTGAGTGGTTTTGCTGATAAAACAGATAAAACATTATGCTAATGAAGCTCTGTCACTTCTATGGCTGCTTCAGCTCTTCTCCTAGCATGTGACTGCAGGCGAGGATGATGTAATCCCTGGGTTGTGTCTGAATGCAGAATAATCAATTGCTGCACCATCCCCCAGCTGCTGGGAATAAGTGATCCATCTCTGGTTGATTAGTCATGTCTTGACTAACCTCCATTTGTAATTACAAGCTCCAATGTGTAATGTGTTTATGTAGGCAGCCAGCCTGACCGAGCTTTCCCAAGGTCCTGAATGTTATAATTCTTTTTTCAGTAAAACCTCTCAGCTCAGGGATTAACCAAGATATGATCCTGCATCAGTGTAGCTACAGCATTAACAAAGGTATGTTTGCTTCATAATGCATCAAATCAAATGGAAGGTTTCATTTAAATGTGCTAAAATTACAAAATCATGGTTCCTATATTTAGTCTATGCCAGTGTGTGCATACAGAAAAGAGATAGATTTGTTACAGCAATCTTCAAATGTAATGGAAGTGTTTTTGTAGGTTATGTGCAGAAAGCAGCCGTATGTGTATAAAATTTACACCACAGTCTATCTAGTATGAATCACACATAAAATGGAGAAAAATGCCAGTGTCTAAAAGATTGACATGTGTTGGCTACTACACACAGATATATGATATAATCATATATAATCATTTTATTTTTTTAGATCTGTCCCCTAAAAGCAAGATTTAGGTGGCCATATGTTGATAGTTTAACATCCATTGAGCAGATAACTGTGTAATGGACATTTGTTTCACAGAAGCAGCCGTAGTCCATTCATGGTCAAACACGTGAGCCTGTCACTGATTATACACACCAGTAAAGGAGTATTACGGTTTTGTGTGAGTAAATCTTTAAGTGGTATTTGTATTGTTTAAAGTTACCACACCTCGGTGGCTGTCTCAGGACTCCCATGACATATCCTGTGCTTATGTTGTAAGATACATAAAAAATAAGAATCCCTCTTAAGCACAGACCAACAAAAGCAGGATTAGACCAATTTTATAGATACTACAAAATAGGAAGAGAAGAAAGTACAGAGGTTACCGTTATATAGGAAGGAAGGCTATTGTAATAATTAAGACATGCTGTTTCTACCTTCAGTCTGCCCATGTGGTCACCCATAGATCCATGCGACACTTTATCTGTAGGTGGTATTGAGAAAGCTCTCCACTACATCTAAGTGTCCCTACTTCCAATCAGGTAAGCCCATTGACATCACAGTGATACATTTTTACTGCATCAGTGGAGGAAGGGCATGCATTGGATTTTACCTCATTGTATCCAATGACCCAGAGGCCATGAAATGGAAGCAGTGTTTCATAGCTGTATCATTGGAACTGAGTACCATTACCAAAACTGCTGCATGTGTTCACTGCTCAAACCTCTGCAAGTTATTCTATATGTATACATATATATACTTTAAATGCAAAAAGAAGAACTCTGTAGCTCGGCCTTATTTTACTGTTTTACACTTGCTGCACAGATACAGTATTGTTTTTAGTTTCTTTTAGTTTATACTTTCTTTATGGGTCAAGTTTTATGTCATTCATTTTTGTGTCATTCAATTTATTTTACTTCACAAAGATATTTAAGAGCAAGATACTACAAAATAAAGTATTTTACATTTGTCTTTTTATAATGTTTTAATCCATAGGCACGTGGTGTACAGAGGGCTTATTCAGCGAGGAGGCCCTAGTGCGAGTTCCAAGTGATATATCTGTGGTGGGTGCTGCAACCTTAAGTGTTAACCCCTGCACTGCATACAGACTGCTCTCTGATTATGAGACTCTTCGCCCAGGTAGATGGCAACAAGCAATAAATAGATATGTGTGCAATAAACACTTGTATGTGGGAAAGTGCATTTTCTGTTGATCTCTTTTTGCTTTATCCTTCACAGGGGACACTGTAATCCAAAATGCAAGCAACAGCAGTGTTGGGCAGGCTGTCATACAGATTGCAGCATCTTTGGGTATTACAACCATTAATGTTGTGCGGGACCGGTATGTGTATAACATGAAAATATTTTCTATATCAATAATATAAATGACAATATATGAGGTAAGTGATATTTAATTAAATCTACATCTGCAGGCCCAATCTACAAAGCTTAGTGGAGAGACTTCGAGATTTAGGTGCCGACCATGTGATCACAGAAGAACAGCTGCGCAAGCCAGAGATGAAAGATTTGTTTAAGGTAAGCGAAATCTCTAATCTACACCAGATATTGCCAAAGACTCTATAGAAAGCCATACAATATCAGACCAATGCTGACCAAATCATTTAGTGATATCTAGAGGTGCTTTAAAATTCTCCACTGTTGGCAGGTGTCGGGCAGAGAAGGATAAGACTGTTGCATTTCAACATGCCCAGTCCTTGTTTCAAAGAGAGATAAACTATTGCCAGTGTGCCTATTCTAAGATCCCCCCCCTCTATACTCCTCTATGGTATAACCCCAGCCTAATGCATATTACGGATGAGCAGAGCCCTGCTTTTTGGAAGTCTTATGGTATATACGCTATTTCTGATATTTCGGATTGGCACCTCTCTTCTATCCTTTGAACCATTAAAATCCAAATGCCAAATCCCCAGACATGGCTTTTATGAGACATGCAGTACAGGCACAGTTCACTAACTGTCGTCGTATCCACTGATAGGGGTGATTTAGATCTCAGGGCCCAGGAAGCCTTATCTCTAATATCTACTTCCACCTTATCTAAGCTAAAATCCAGAATGCGCCCTGTCGTTCCCTAGAGGGGTGGAAGACGTTGATCCCAGCCTTGAGTGAGGAGGAATACATGGATTTATTGGAGTCGCATAGGTTTGTTTTACCAGCTATAAACAATAGACTGATTCAATATATATATTCAATATAGATTGTGCACCAGAGCTATCTCACGTCAAATGGGCTATTTTAAGGACCTGTCACTACCCGAGTAACAATGCCTGCTGATAAAAGGTTACAAGTTCTCCTGATATCACGTAAAATTAGCTGCCAGTGGGGCCCAGTACCTTAATTATAGAGGTTTTTCTTGTCTCCTGGCTCTGACTCTTCTCCTCTCTCAAGCTGGCAGTGAACCACGATACATGATCTTTTTATGTTTAAATAGAAGAGTTAAAAAAATATATATATATTGCCAGTGTAGTCTGTTACTTTCGACTCTTGGACCAAATAAAAGTGCTTTGCATATGGTGAAGGATGGCTGTATTACTGATTGTGAACATTGATCTTTTTCTTACAGAATTACCCTCGACCACGACTGGCATTAAACTGTGTTGGTGGAAAAAGCACAACTGAAATGTTACGTCATTTGGAGTAAGTAATTTTTAGCTGCAGTATTGGAGTACAAGGGCATAGTCCTCCAATGTTTATATTATCTTCTAGTTAAATAGATATCAATATTTATATATTTAATGAATTTGAACATTAAGAGACAAAGACTCTTGGATAGAGTAGCTATTAGGCTGGATTTACACTGCCATTGCCCACCGTACCGTAGCAGGGCAGGCACACGGCAGTGCGCGGGGAGAGGAGGAGGATGTGAGCGCTGCTCACTCCCGCCCCTCTCCATAGGGATATATGGCGCACGGTGCTGTATTGCGTGAAAAGATAGGACATATCTCATCTTTTCACGGTGTACGGAGCGGTACAGTGCACCGTTCCACTCCCGCAGGGCACTGTGCGCCCATTGCCGTCTATGGGGGACATATATATTGGCCATATATACGTCGGCCGTATATACACCCCCCATGCGGCAGTGTGAATGTAGTCTTAGTGGTTAAGACAGTTGGAATTGTTTAGCTAGTAGGAAATACATGTAGAGTTGGACTAGAGTGGGCCTTGAAACCCGCTGAAACTAAGCCAACTCCATCAAGCTCTATCTGCATCCTTTCAGCTCCCCATAACATCTGTGTGCCCCACTGTTGCTGTCTGCAGTAGGCACCGTATGATGATGTAATCTCCTGCCTGTTGTATGCAGCATTTAAGGAAGTAAAGGGGATTATCTGGTGTTCATTTATTATTTAATTATACTGCAAAGAGGAAAAGGGGTAGATGAGAGACACCACAACATGAGTGGAGAGATGTGAGGAGCCCTTATAAGAGGGGAGGGATGAGGGAAGGCCACAATAAGAGGGGAAGATGAGACAAGGCCACAATATGGAGGGAAGATGAAGGAGACCACAATATAAGGGGGGAATGACAGAGGAGATCGGAGAGACACAGATTACTTTTAATAAGAGGTCCTTTTTTTACGATGGACCTTAAGGTCATGTTCACAAAATGCTTCTGAATTGTGCTTTTAAAATGCATTTCAGGGGCATCCAGGAAAACTTCTCTTGAAATGTTTTTTGAAACACTATTCAGTCACATCTTGTGACCACGGGGATAGCGGGGCAGGGCCAGCCAAGGGGAAACAGACATGTATGGAGGTAGAAGGAAGCTGGTCTCAATGCCTTGGCTTCACGAACTATGCAGCTCTAGTATGTCATAATATGTCATAATATTACCATGTAGCATTAGGTGGGCCCTCCAGAATCAATTTTACTGGTGGACCCTAGGTACCCTTGTTCGACCCTTAAAAAGACCCACCATGTATAATATACTAGTACCGTATATACTGAGTATATAGTATAAACTGAGTTTTTCAGCACAAAAAATGTACTGAAAAACCTCACCTCGGGTTATACTTGAGTCAAGGAAATAAACAAACGGTGTACTCTCCTTCCGACACCCCCACCCCTCCCCTTCCCCCCGGCAAACCCTCTTCTATACAGCAATGCTCTGGCATCGGCTCCATGCCCTCGCCCTGCGTCAGACCGCGCGGGGACACGGAGCCAATGCCGGAGCATCGCTGTATAGAAGAGCACCTGCCGGGGAAATTGAGCACACAGTTTTTTTTCCTACAGGCATTATATTGGGGCAGGGGCTGGCAGGCTATACACTACAGGGGGCTGGCAGGCTATACACTACAGGGGGCTGGCAGGCTATACACTACAGGGGGCTGGCAGGCTATACACTACAGGGGGCTGGCAGGCTATGCACTACAGGGGGCTGGCCAGCTATATACTACAGGGGGCTAGAGGGGAGTGGCAGTCTATATACTACAGGGGGCTGGCAGGCTTCACACTACAGGGGGCTGGCAGGCTATACACTACAGGGGGCTGGCAGGCTATACACTACAGGGGGCTGGCAGGCTATACACTACAGGGGGCTGGCAGGCTATACACTACAGGGGGCCTGGCATGCTATACACTAAGCGGGGCGGGCAGGCTATGCACTACAGGGGGCTGGCAGGCTATGCACTACAGGGGGCTGGCAGGCTATGCACTACAGGGGGCTGGCAGGCTATGCACTACAGGGGGCTGGCAGGCTATGCACTACAGGGGGCTGGCAGGCTATGCACTACAGGGGGCTGTGACCAGTGCATTTCCCACTGATGCCATAGATGCCTATATATTGGGTTATGTAGTACCTACAACCATGGTTCTGGTATCAGCTTAAATATGATTTAACCACCCATATCCAGTTTTGTAGCTCACGAATCCACAAAATTCTAATCTTTAATCTTATACATGAACTACAGATCAACTACAGATTTTATTAGTTGAGATTTCACATAACAGACAATTCTAGGCAGGACATAAATTAACCTACCTTGGGGTCATGCTAGGTGGGGGTAAAGTTGGTGACAAGTTCCCTTTTTATATTGAGCTACAACTAAACTACATGCAATTTGTGGATTACAATAGTTACTAGATACTATAAAATGCTGCAGTGTAATCTTGGCCTTAAAAATAATGGTTTCATTTATTGTTCAGTTATGGTGGCACAATGGTGACATATGGAGGAATGGCCAAGCAGCCAGTTACTATCCCTGTGGTGAGTATTGGTTACAGTATTAATGAGTGAAATGTTAAACAATTTATTTTTTTTACTGTTCATCTGACTATTGCATAATGTTATTGCCAGAATCCACATTTCCTACACATGTTAAATGTAACTTTAAGGCAGGTATAGGCAAATTCTGCGGAATGCATAAACCACTGAGTGCGAACTTGAGAACTACTTTACACAAAATGCGGAGTTGCTTTGCTGGCTTATATGGAATAAAAAGTCTAGCTTTCAAGGGGTATTCCTGGTGCTTCTCTACCAGTCTTTGGAATAAAAGGGCCACAGCAATGATGGTTTAGATTGCTATGGGACTTTCTATACTTTTTAAGGAATGAGACTTGCTTTCTGCCAATGACGGTGGGCATTGACAATCAGTCCTTGTACTTATTGTGAACAACCCTTTCAGTCCTAAACTAATCTCTTTTAATTTACAGCTTATTTCTTAAGTTAACCCTTTTATGTATTCCAGAGCGCTCTAATATTTAAAAATGTGAAACTCTGTGGATTCTGGGTAACACAGTGGAAAAAAGACCGATATCAGAGTAAGTATAAGCTTCCCCTAACAGTTGCTCAGTTGATTTTGAGTACACATTACCGACCTTTTGGAACTTTCTACACGTACCATAGGATCTACAACTAACATAATAAAATAAGGAATAAAATACAAACTAGGAGAACTTCATGAAAAAAAATAAAAATAAAGCAGAAGTGGATATTATATTAATTTTGGGTTTTCTGATGTTTTTTTATTTTAGATCGTGAGGAAATTACCAAGATGATTCGGGATCTCTGTGACCTGATCCGCAGAGGGAAGCTACTTCCTCCCCCATGTACTGAATGGCCCCTGGAAGACTTTTCTCATGCACTGCGGGATGCACAGACACCATTCCTTTCCCGGAAACAGATCTTGTTAATGTAACCTGATGGTGGATTTATTCGCACACGTCTTATGAACCCTGCTGAGACCATGTACAGTATATTTATAGATAATATATTTTTATGTCTGTAAACAGTCTGTGAAATTTAGAATCTAAATGTGAACTTTAAAATGAGTGGAATTTTCATTGTCTGTATATAATGCTTCATAAAAACACCCAAAAGATCATTTCTGCTGAGCGTATATTAAGTATTGTATTATCGTCATGGTTGTGTCAGGGAAAATGCAAACTGCAGCATAGTGGAGCAGAATGCAGTGTAATTCCTGCTTCTATATACAAGAACTGTACAATGTGACAGACATGCATAATAAACTATTTTGTTGCAAATATATTGAATATACTTGTAAATAAAGTAGATGAAAAAATAAAATGTGTGCTATTTTATTTGAATTTATGCATCTAAAACAAAAATATTGGGTTCACACGCCGGTTCTATAAAATCCTTAGACAGGAACTAGTCCCCTTCCTCACCAGGGTCTTTAACGGGATCTCTTCACGTACCCCCTTCACGATCCCTTGAGGCCATCTCAGTTATCCCCAAACCACGGAAAGACCACACGGTGTGTGCTAACTACCGCCCCATATCTTTAATTAATGTGGACATAAAATTGAACTCAAAACTTCTGGCCAACCGACTAGGTGCCATCCTCCCCTTACAGCCCCTTACTACTTACAGCCAATAACTCACGAAGGATATTGCACTATAGGAGCGCCCCTCTCTCCATTTTTCTAGACCAGTTACTGCTGTGGTTTTCCACCAGAGGCGATCAGCAAGATCACCAAAAGGGAGCTGCATACGAATAGACTATATCCTAAGATCATGGAATACTACAAGAAAAGACTTACCTCCCGTTATGATCTAATCAATGAACTCACGCAAACAGTATCTATCAATTATGAACATATTCTGTTTAATAATGATTCTGCTACTGTCTCTCCAGACATAGAACAAATGCATAAACTATGTAAATTGTTGGAGAACAATCTAAGTGAAGAACTGCAACACCACATTGATGTTACGTTTTTAGATATATACCTATCAGAAAAACTTGCCCCACGTGGCTTACGACCAACCTTCACCTCCACTTTCCCAGAGGATAAAGAATATTCTATAGCATGGGAAAATCTACTTAATAAATTCTCTGTATCTATGATTGAGATGATTAGAGATAAAAGACTAAACATTTGCCATAACCTCACACAAAAGATCGACTCTATATTATGTCAGTTGAATATATATCAAAATACTTCAGAATTCATTAAAATCAATTCCAACATCAATTGCAGATTACAGAAACTAGAACATGAATTAATACATAAAAAAGTACAGAAACTCAGACGAGACAGACAAGATCACAATGACAAAGTCTATCGAGCTTGGTTCAAGAACAAACATATAAACAAAAATACAAATAAAAATAGAAACAACGAAATTCACACAGATAATAACCTCAGAACACAAAACCAGAAGAATAGACCATTCAATACTAAAAATGAGAAAAAAACTTTATATAAACACCAAAACACCAAACAATATCCCTCAGAGTCTCATAAAAATACGACCACCTTCTTCAATTCAAACACCCGTCGATTCACCAACAAAAACATTCATCCCAAAACACATACGAAGACATCTAACGAATCAGTGAACAATCCACAACATACAAGTACATCAGTACTACACACACAAAACCTCTCCCAAAGAAACACTACAGATGACCAGGTTCACATACCCACCACCCAGTCGGAACCACCAATGAAATCTTGTAAAGATAAACTAAACGAATTCTCAACCACTGTGCACACATTAAGAACAGAGGTTCGAAAATACATTTCAAACACAGGATCTCCCCACACCCCCCAAAAGATAAAAGATACAATGGCCCACCTCAAGATACTATCAGGCCGCAGTAACAGCCCAAAAAAATCCTGCCATTCACCATCAACAATTGATGACGCAAATTGGTCTTTTATCACCACACATGAATCATTTACACCTTGTACATCCTCCCAAAAAACACAGCCGGACACTCCTAATCCAGACGATTTGGAAAGTACATATAATAATTCCACACCTATTCCTACTATACAAATATCCAATCCCCATTTGGCCCAGGATGAAAACACTGACCATCTTCCTTTTTTAGGGGACAACCAAACCCCATTAAAACCGATACATTCATTCTTCCAACTGCCGAAATCACGAAAAAGAAAAAACTCAAGCGAGGCAAACGGGGAGGCAAAAAAAAAAAAGACAAAATAACACTAAATAATAGTAACGATAAATCTACAGTAAAAATTTTTAATCTAACAGATTATGTGTTAAAACCTTCCGAAAAATCCCTGTTGGAAAAAGGTCTTTCGTTTTGCCCCAATTCAAAACCCAATGATTTCGAATTATTTCTAGATTTGAATCAATACATTAGAAAATTAACCATCAAGAGATTCTTTCTAAAGAAAGAAAAAGAAAGCACATCAAAAAACCCACAGAAAACAGATATTCAAGATAGGAGCATCATTAAAAACAAATCAAAATTTTTTCCAGTTAAAGAACAGAGTCACAACATACAAACCTTTCACCAACTAGTTCTTCATGACTTCAATGTGCTCACAGACCCCCATGGAAAAAATAAAAACATACACCAGGCAAAGAGAAAAGAAGCAAGAAAAAATCTCACTAACAAAGAAAAAACGGCACTGAAGCAACTTCAGAACAACAATGACTTGGTCATACGTAGTGCAGACAAGGGAGGTAGTATTGTCATTCTCACCTTTCCTGCGTACCAGCAAGAAGCCCTCCGCATCTTGAGCGATACCAAATATTATAGAAAGATAACAACCAAAGATCCCACTCCAGACATACAAAAAAAGATAAAAAGCCTCTTAGACATATCGTACAAGAGAGGTCTAATTACGAAAGAAGAAAAATCTTTTTTATATATTCCTTTCCCATCCACAGCTTATTTTTATTTTTTGCCCAAAATCCATAAAAATGAGAAGAATCCTCCAGGGAGTTTTTACAGGATTTATTTTTCTCTCTATAATCCTGTAATGCCTCATCACTACCTTCACGTTTTAGCACCTTAAACGCTTTATCTTTCTCGCTTATTGCTTTCCTTACAAGACTAGTTAGCCACATCGGGTTTTTCTTGTTCCTTTTATGCTTTTTCCCATAAGGTATGTGTTTCTCACAGGACTTTTTCAGAATATATGAG
This sequence comes from Engystomops pustulosus, assembly GCA_019512145.1. Lineage (NCBI taxonomy): Eukaryota > Metazoa > Chordata > Amphibia > Anura > Leptodactylidae > Engystomops > Engystomops pustulosus. The sequence continues at coordinate 149,488,214 of CM033642.1, forward strand.
AAAAAGTCCCATTTTTGGGGGGGGGCTTTTGTCTTTGAGAACATTATCCCAGTCTATGCCTTTAAGGTCTTCCCTTAGTTGCTGAAAATTTGCCCTCCTGAAGTTTAGAGTGTTGGTTGCCCCTTCACTAACGCTCTTAGTAAAGCGTAATATAAAATCAATGATATTATGATCACTATTCCCCAGGTTCCCCCCAACCTGTAGTTTTGATATCCTATCAGGTCTGTTGGTAAGGATAAGGTCCAGCAGTGCCCCCCCCTCTTGTTGGCTCCAGGACTAGTTGCGACAGGTAATTGTCTTTTGTTGTTGACAAGAACCTGCTGCCTTCGAAGGACCTGCAGGTTTCTGCCCCCCAGTCGATATCTGGGTAATTGAAGTCTCCCATGATAAGTACTTCACCATGCTTTGAAGCCGCATCCATTTCACTTATCAGCACTTCCTCTGTTGCCTCCATTATATTTGGAGCCTTATAACAAACCCCTAGTAATATTTTATTATTCTTTTTCCCTCCCCTTATCTCCACCCATAGGGACTCCACATTTGCGTTACTGATGTCATCTCGCAGGACGGGCTTGAGGCAAGAATTCACATATAAACAAACCCCTCCCCCTTTTTTATTTATACGATCCTTTCTAAAAAGACTATAACCATCTATAGTAACAGCCCAGTCATAGCTACTGTCCAGCCATGTCTCGCTGATACCCACTATATCATATTTCCGCTCCAACATCAAGAGTTCCAGTTCCTCCATTTTGTTTGTGAGGCTTCTGGCTTCTGTGTACATACACTTTATATGGTTCTCCCTGTCCGTATTCCTTTTGTCCTTATTCCCCAATCTCATTCCAGCCCCCCTTCCTCCCCCATGGACTATGACTCTTCCCAGCTCTCTATGTACACTGTCTATTTGCCCTGCACAAGTGTAGTTGCCCTCCCCCCAGGTCTCTAGTTTAAACACTCCTCCAACCTTCTAGCCATTTTTTCCCCTAAAACAGCGGCCCCCTCCCCATTGAGGTGCAGCCCATCCCTACTGTAGAGCCTGTAGCCAACAGAAAAGTCAGTCCAGTTCTCCATGAACCCAAAACCCTCCTTCCTACACCAACTTTTGAGCCACTTATTTACCTCCTTGATCTCCCGCTGCCTTTCTGGTGTGGCACGTGGTACAGGCAGTATTTCGGAGAAAATTACCTTTGAGGTCTTTGCCCTGAGCTTATGGCCTAAATCTCTGAAATCATTTTTAAGGACCTTCCACCTACCTCTTACTTTGTCATTAGTGCCAATGTGGACCATGACCGCTGGTTCCTCACCAGCCCCTCCCAGTAATCCGTCAACCCGATCCGCAACATGCCGAACCCGAGCACCCGGCAAACAACACACTGTTCGGTATGCACGGTCTTTGTGACAGATTGCCCTGTGTGTTCCCCTAATAATTGAATCTCCCACTACCAGCACCTGAATGACCTTGCCTGTGCTCCCATTACCCTTCTTACCGGAGCAGACATTCCCCTGGTTGCTAGCGGCCACATCTTTCTGCAGCATTGCTACCCCAGAGCTGATATCCCCCTCATCCGCCAGCCTGGCAAACTTATTGGGGTGCACCAGATCAGGACTAGACTCCCTACAACTCTTCCCTCTACCCCGCCTTCTACATGTTACCCAACTAGCTGCCCCCTCACTCTGCACCTCCATACTTCCCTCCCGACACCCATCTTCCCCAGAGAGTTTGTGCTCCAGGAGCAGCAAACTTCGTTCCATATTATCAATTGCCCGCAGCCTTGAAACTTGCTCATTTAGATCCAGAATCTGGGCTTCCAGGTGAGCAATTTTCACACACCCCACACAGCAGTATTCCCCCTCGAACGGTTGTTCAAGGAAAGCATACATGGCACAGGATGTACACCGTGTAGCAATGCCACTTATGGAGTCCATTATTCTAATGGGGATTACAATAGAAATATGCACAGAAAGAAGAATTTACAGTCAAAGTAACACAAAATACAGCTGTTACCTGCTAAAGCCCCTCAAACTTAAGTCCCTTAAACCTAAGTCACACTTAAGACACTGCACACACTTGGGATCAATGCACACTTGCCACCAAGCTCCCACACTCGCTTTTCTGATGCTTCTTTTAAAGGTTATCTGCCACAAAAATCTGCAGAGCTCACTGCAACAAGATCTGGCTGCAGTGCTGTTTATGTGTTTGGCAGCAATCCCTGTTTCCAAAAGCATCTAACCTAATATTCCTGCCATTATTAGACATTAGAGGCGACTTTAAATTTAACAAAATTATATTTTTTCTTACAAAGTCAATAAAAGGCTGCATTTAAATGGATTGTCCATTTTCAGTAAATATTTTTGGACTATAAGGCACACCAGATTGTAAGGCGCACCTGATTATAAGGATGAATGACAAGCAGGTGGCAGACCTGTGCACAGTTCAAGGCAGCTGTTGTCTGTAAGTATGGTTCATATATAAGGCGCACTGGACTATAAGGCGCACCTTTGATTTCTGAGACAGCAAGCAAGCAAAGAAGCCTGGAACGTTGACAAATCTGTTATCTGGTGGCCGCGCAGTCCCATATATGGTTTGCATTCTAATCTTTACAAAAGTACAGATTGCATCCTCAGGGCTTTCTACATCTACAACCCTTATCTGGGTGGTTTAGTGGACAGCTACTGTATTGTAATTCTCCAAGTTACTTGAAGAGCATGCCACCACAGCGTTTTTAACCGCTCAGGGCACATATTCTATTGCCCGCAGCACCAGGTAATGCTTTATACATTTAAGCTACCGTATATATTGGAGTATAAGCCGGGTTTTTCAGCACAAAAAAAAACTCGGCTTACACTTGAGTATTTAAAAAAAACCCTGTAATCACCTTTCCAATGCCCCCAAGCAGGTCCTCTTCTTTCTTCTGATGCTTCAGCTCCTTGGCCCTGCGTGGTGCCGTTGCATGCACCATGACCTAGGATGCTTAATGATGTCACAGCCATTAGCACACAGGGGCTGGTAGGCTATATACTAGGGGGCATTGGCTGGCTGCCTATATACTAGGGGGCATGGGCTGGCTGGCTATAAACTAGGTGGCATGGGCTGCCAGTCTGTATACTAGGGGGCATGGGCTGACTGTATACTGGAAGCATTGGCTGGCTGTATACTGGGGGCATGAGATGACTGGCTATGTACTGGGGAGTATGGGCTGGGTGGCTATATATTAGGGGGCATGGGCTGGCTGGCTATATACTTGGGGTCAGGGGGCTGGCTATATGCTGGGGTACAGGCTCACTAGCTATATACTAGTGATTATAATTAGGTACCTCAGCTTATACTCAGGTCAGCTTATACTCGAGTATATATGGTATGTCTTTTCCTAAATTTATCCCCCCTTCATTGTTTATTATGACTTCTATAATTTACCCATTTTTCTCCACCCATTCAATCATTTATTACATTTTTGCGATAAACATACAGTATACAGCCTGTCAGCCCCTGTGCCCCAGTATACAGCCTTCCAGCCCCTGTGCCTGGTATATAGCCTGCTAGCCCCTGTGCCCCGGTATACAGCCTGCTAGGCCCTGTGCCCCGGTATACAGACTGCCAGCCCCTGTGCCCCGGTATACAGCCTGCCAGCCCCTGTGCCCCGGTATATAGCCTGCCAGCCCCTTTGCCCCAGTATACAGCCTGCCAGCCCCTGTCCCCCAGTATACAGCCTGCCAGCCCCGGTGCCCCGGTATATAGCCTGACAGCCCCTTTGCCCCAGTATATAGCCTTCCAGCCCGTGCCCCAGTCAATAGCCTGCCAGCCCCTGTGCCCCGGACCCCCGCCCCGTTGATTTAAAAAAAAAAAATATTCAAAACTCACCTTTCCGGCGGCCCCCTCGAGTCTTCTTTGCTGTCTGTCGGTCAGCGGCAGGTCCGTGCCGCGCACAGCGCTGACGTCAGCCGCAGCCGCTGACATCACAGAGTGTGCCGGCTGCCGACACACACAATTCTATTGCAGCGCCAGCGGCTGATGTCAGTGCTTGTGACATCGCACGGACCTGCCGCTGACCGAAGAATCACACAGAAGACCCGAGGGGGCCGCCGGAAAGGTGAGTTTTGATTTTTTTTTTTTTCTTTTTTTTTTCTTTTTTTTTTCAGCGTCAGGTCAGCGGCAGGTCCGTGCCACACACAGCGCTGACATCAGCCGCAGCCGCTGACATCACAGTGTGTGCCGGCTGGCGGCACACACAATACTATTGCAGCAACGGATCGCACAGATGACCCGAAGGGGGCCGCCGGAAAGGTGAGTTTTGATTTTTTTTTCTTTTTTTTTGTGTCGATTTTTGTTTGACTCGAGTATAAGCCGAGTTTATGTTTTTCAGCACATTTTTTGTGCTGAAAAACTCATCCTCCCCTCTATTATACATGGTGGGCTTCCTTCGCGGGAGGGAGGCTTGGGATAGCACTAACAAGACCCTGCTTCTGATCTCCCGGGCCAAAACCGCTAGGCAACCGTTGTGCCTGTTGTCAGGGGAAAATGCCTTCGACCGTGTACACTGGGGATTCCTCTGGGTGGCTCTGGATCAAATAGGGGTGGGTTCCCGAATCCTGGGAATGATCAAAGCTCTGTATTCGGCTCCTTTGGCCCAAGTTAGAACCAACAGAATCTTCACACCATTCCCGATTTTAAGAATGGAACTCTCCAGGGCTGCCCCCTCTCCCCACTTCTCTATATTATTGTTATGGAACACCTAGCTGTAGCCCTTCATGGGAACCCCAGTGTGCACAGTACCATTCACGGTCAATATAAGGCTGCTATCTATGCAGATGATCTGCTTTTGTATTTGTCACAGCCCCGGGTCTCCTTCCCGTCCATCTTAGCGGAATGTTCCCAATTTGGCCTTCTTACCAATTTCAAAGTCAACTTATCCAAGTGAGAAGCCCTAAATATTTCTTTCCCTAAAACAGAGGCATCCCACCTGGCGTCTCAATAAATGGCAGAGATCGCACATTCGCTACCTAGGGTTAGATGTCTCGGCGGACCTTTTCCTTCTGTATAATCTCAAATAACAAAACCCTTTTAGATTGTACAGTACGGATGGTTTGGACGGATTAAGGTCCTCAAAATGGATGTAATGCCCTGTTTCCTGGGGAGGTGGGACAAGCCAGATTAGCTATGCCACTCTGGCCAGACCTAAATCTGCACGTGGCGTGGGCCTCCCTGATCCTAAACTATACCACTCGGCATCCGTGCTCATGTGCATAACGGACTGGCATTACCACAAAGCATCCAAACAGTGAGTGTCTTTGGAGACAGACCTTACTTCCATGGCTGCAGCCGGCCCAACAACCATAGAGCTTCACACACACTCTTTTCTCCCCATACTTCTTCCATGAATGGTACAGACTTGCTTCTCGGGATTCCCTGGTCAGATTGCAAGACCCTCACACCCCCTTATTTAACAACCCAGCCTTTCCCCCGGGGACGGGGAGAAGGAAATTTCTATGTTGGGAAGCGGAAGCAGATGCCTCCATATGGGTCAGGTGGTAAGCAGAGATAACCTACCATATATACTCGAGTATAAGCCGACCCGAGTATAAGCAGAGACCCCTAATTTTACCACAAAAACCTGGTAAAACCTATTGACTCAAGTATAAGCCCCCCAGTATATACCCTGTCAGCCCCTGTGCCCCAGTATACAGCCTGCCAGCCCCTGTGCCCCAGTATACAGCCTGCCAGCTCCTGTGCCCCGGTATATAGCCTGCCAGCCCCTGTGTCCCGGTGTACAGCCTGCCAGCCCCTGTGCCCCGGTATATAGCATGCCAGCCCCTTTGCCCTGGTATATAGCCTGCCAGCCCCTGTGCCGGCTGCCGACACACACAATTCTATTGCAGAAGACCCAAGGGGGCCGCCGGAAAGGTGAGTTTTGATTTTTTTTTTTTTTTCCAGCGTCAGGTCAGCGGCAGGTCCATGTCCTATCTCAGTTATATGCTATACTTCTCACCGAATCCTTCCGGGTGAACCCAGGGTTTGCGGCAGCATGGGAGACGGAACTATCAGCTACCCTTACGGAAGCGGAATGGGAGAAAGCTTTCTTATTCTCCCACAAACTTCCCTTACCCTGAAGCGCACAGGAGAAGAATTATAAGATCTTATCACAATGGGACAGGTGCCCACTCGCGCTTCATAGGATCTATCCAGGAGTTTCGGAACTTTGCTGGAGGTGGGATCCATTCTGCATGTCTGCTGGAGCTGCTTGGTGATACAGGTCTTCTGGCGGATGGTGTTTGACACCTACAGCAGGGTGTCCGGTAAGACCGTACAGTTCAGCCCACAGGTCGCCCTTCTCTCTGTGTTGCCAGGCACCAGCCCCACCATCAAAAAGGGCCTCCTTTGCCACTTTCTTATGGCGGCAAGGACGGTGATCTCTTGACATTGGAAGAGCCCCACCTACTGCTGTGGAGTGGATACAGGAGCTCCGCTATATACAAAGAATGGAGGAGCTGGTGGCCGATGACTCACCAGACCCTAGTAAAACAACAATGGTATGGACCCCTTGGGAGGAATACCAGCTAACCCCTGCCTTTCAGGATTGCTTTACCTAGAATTATAGGCTCTTTATTTGAAATCATAGCCTTTCAGGATCTCTCCATTGGAAACTACTGGGATGTACGGTCACGTCCAGTGTGTACACCCGAGGAATGACTTGGAAGCCACCGCCAACCCCCCCTCCCTGCCTCTTTTTCCCTACCTTTGCCCTGTTTAATGGGGCAGATTTATCAAGCTGTCTGAAAGTCAGAATATTTCTAGTTGCCCATAGCAACCAATCACAGCTCAGCTTTCATTTTACCAGTGCTCATGAATATTTTAAAGCTGAGCTGTGATTGGTTGCCATGGGCAACTAGAAATATTCTGACTTTCAGACACTTGATAAATCTGCCCCAATTTGTCTTGTCTCGTTTGTCTCCCCTGTCTGTTGTTCATATATTTTTCTTATTCTGCTACTGGAATGGGTGGGCGGAATCCCTGTGATGTGTTATAAATATGATCTTTGCCTCCGTGAGACCCTGCAGCCTGTCTTTATGCTGTAATATGAATTTGGACATGTTTTACTGCTGGGGTCCTGCGTGACTATACTTCATGCTTTAAGAATCATGTTTGTACATGCTGTTCTTTTTTTTGTTAATTAACGTGGATTAATCAGTATATGTACGATCTTGCAGGAAACAAAGGATGTAAAGATGTAGCAAGCTACGTCTTTCTATCTATCCTCCTCCCTCTTGCTGAGCTACTTATACGCTAATCCAAGTCTATAACCACCTATAGGAGACGGAAGCAAAATATTGCTTCTACCCCCTGGGCCTCCACTGACCGTACACACTAAGAGTGATTTAACTGTCTGTGTAAGGACCGTTACCTCACTGGGGAAACTCTCTGAATGTCAGCAGGAGCCCAATCACTGGCTGCTGATTATGATCACTCCTCCTACTGCATGTGAAGCCAGCCATACATACATACATATTACATAGGTGTCAGTGAGCCCCGCCAATTATTGAAGGGGCATTTCGAAGAAAAAATCCATAATGCTATAAATAAATGAATATAACAAAACTCAATGTCATGAGTCACTCCTCCTCCCACTCTGGTCCCAGTGATGATGTCATGCTCTGTCATAATGTCACTTTCATGCTCTGTTACTATAGTAATGATGTGTAACTGCCATCAATACACATTAGCTCACTAAGATGTCGTCTCACCACAACACTGGCCATACTGGATGCACTGCACCAACAGCATTTTTCTGCTAAGGGGAGCAAAATTTTAAATAACAACTAATTACATATCATGACATAAGCTGTGTTAAAATGCTTGCTTTACTCTTTATTACATTTTTTAAGGGATATCCTCTTGAGGTTCCATATGTTTTAATTGAAAGCTGCTTTCCCCATTGATTATGTTGAGATGACCTTAAGGAATTAATGTGAAACTGTCTTCTGGTTCCACATAGAACAATTGAGATCAAGTATTTACAGAAGCAAGAGTATTAAAAAAACAATCAATATATAGATGAGCAAATACAATAAAGAATCACAAAAGTTTCCATGTTCAATACACTGTTAAGTAAATAGCCTGTCAAACCCCGCATGTGCACATCAATAGCAATGACAAGTGAGATTAGAGATAAAATAACAAGACAAACAATACGACTGGGTTCATACAGGAAATCAGAGTGCAGAACAAAATATTCATAAAGCCTGTCTCTAGGATTATAAAATCATTGTTTAGACTCCCTGTAGAGTAAGCTAAAAAAAACAACAACGTATGATAATAAAAATCTTTCTGTGGCCAGGTTTGCTGCGTGTGAGCCTATTTACTACAATATACATTAGCAGCCTACTGGATGGGGTTTATACAAATCCTAAACTGCAGCAAACTCACAGCCCCATAACCTTCAATTCACCCACACTGTGAACATGTAGACTGAGCACACCACAAATTATAGAGCAGGTGCTATTCCTGTCCATGTTGCGGCACTGCAGTCTCTTTAAATTGACATGAGACGGGTAAGCAGTGGCCTTTCCAAGTGTTTCCTGTGGTTTTCCATGCTTGATGGTTTAGGGATTGTTGAAATCAGAGACCTGGCCCCCACACAAATACCTGCTACAGACCATTCACTACGTACTGGGCACAACCAAAAGCTATCCCTGCATTATATAGGAATGGGGTCAGAAAAATCACTACACAGTAGAAGACATCTGAAACACAATTTAAAAACAACTCATTAAGTGAAATCAATTATTATTGGTGTAAACAAAGCCTTATGAGTAGAGTTACCAATTAGGTCATCAAATTAGTCTTAAGAAGAAACTCAACAATTTTTGTTTTTGTGATATGTTTAATTCACTAAATAGTTGATAAATGCCTTTGATTTGCGCTTCCACATGTTAAATATGCAAGGGTTTGGCCACATGTGATCATAAGGAATAATCCAGAACCTGTAAAAAGAGTACACAATTATTAATAATCATAATTCAGTGTCATTTTGGTAAATTAAATCCTTTGTTTTTATATTGTATATTAAACTGTGTTAATATTTTATTTAAACCATTTGGAATTGAATAAAGGAACCTTATTATTAGATTAACTTCTTTCACAAACTCCCTTTAACCACCAGATATATAAACAGACAAGTACATGGGGGTTCCCACGTGGAAAGGAGGTTTGTATTATTATATAACCACGAAGAGAGCAATTGTGTTATGTTACAAATGATGGGCAGGTATGTAATGGTAGATATACCCACTTTACCTATATGCAGCCACCATTGCCACATGAGAGGAAACTCTTGTGTAACTATGAGAAAAAGAGTAAAATTTAGTTTCCTCAATTAAACAATATGGAAGAATTCGATGGATTATAAACCTAGACCAGTGGTGGTGAACCTATGGCACTAGGCCTTCTAGACCTTCTATTTACCACATGTGGCTTATTTCATGGACCAGATATTCATAGTATCATAGTTAACATGATAAAACAAACGCTGTATTATATGCTGAGATATGGGGATGGGTGGGCGTAGCCAGCCAGAAGCCGAACTCAGTGCAGCTTCCATGCCCCTTTAAACAAACAGGGGCATGGCCCGGAGAGACGGCAGGGCGGGACACCGGGGACGACAAAGAAGATAAGTACAGCTTTGTTTTTATTTAAACCCCTCCCCAGCCTTCCTGCAGAATTTTGAAAATAGTCAGACAACCACAATAAGGTTGTGGGGTGCATTAAAAGAATAAATACATATGTTCTACCTCTTCACAGATTACTAGTCAGACAACACATAGAATAGGGAGAATTTCTTTGGGTACCAGTGCACAAAAAGTGTACAATTTTGGAGCCTAAACAGCTTCAAAAAGAGTCAACCAAAAAAAATTGAATGGCTGGACGGCAGTACCAAGAAAGATTAGCAGAATTATGGCATTTAGATTGGAGTAAAATTAGCATTTTTAGTCTGTAAAAATTCTGATAGGGTCTAAATACCTTTCTTGAGTGTAAGAACATTTTCAGAATTTTGTTGCTCTAGGGCAGTGGTGGCGCACCTATGGCACGGGTGCCAGAGGTGGCACTCAGAGCCCTTTCTGTGGGCACCCAGGCCCTCACATTAACACAGAGTTTGCCAGACAGGACTCAGGGCTTCCTCCTGGGGTCCAATACAGCCCAGGACGTGCCATGCTCTGCGCAATTTTAAAGCAACATCCTTGGCTACCAGGGTTCCTGGAGGAACGAGAATGTGTGGATAGAGATAGATTATTGTTGGAGCTCCTGCTCTGGGAACTCTGATTGTTCCTTTTCATTGGACCCCGAATCCAAGTTCTCCATCATCTTTCTATTGTATTGGTGAACTCAGGACGCCAATAAGATTGAAACCTGTGATACAGCAAGGGATCAATAAGTTACTGCTTAAATGGTCATGTTGGCACTTTGCAACATACAAGTGGGTTTCGGTTGCACTTTGGGCACTCTGTCTCCAAAAGATTTGCCATCACTGCTCTAGGGTTTTATTCAGACTGCCAAATATAGAGTAGAGAATACATTTTTTCCTTTGTATTTAAAAAATCGGATTCTTCCTCATCTGGTATTTGCCTTCTAGATTAAAATTGCAGGATATTAGGCGGACAGGATGGATATATGTTTTTTCATCCTCACAGCCCACGCTCACTTGGTGTGGAAGTGGCATAAGGGGCAAATAGCATGTAGAATATAAAATAAACTCACTCAACTATGACAAATTTTAGTAATAAAATGTTCCATATTTCTATGTATATAATACTTACCTCCATAGCAGACAAATACATGAACAAATGTCACTGTGGCAGAATAATCCCATACCATGGAACCAACAACAGGGACAAAGAGAAGGCCACTCAATAAGAAGGTTATCTCTGCAGAAATCACATGCACTGGCAATAAGAAGAAAGTTGTGATATGTAAGCTTCAGAATAAACTAGATATTGGTCAAATAGGAAAGAAACCCAATGGACATCACTGTACATAGCGTGAAGCAGATGGTTCCAAGCGCTCTGTAGTGGCCAAACCACAATCCTGCAGCGAAGCTCTCAAAGAAGTGATTAATAGGCCATCAATTATCTTGTATATCTTATTAACATTCAAGCAGCAATGGTATATTTTATTATGTACTGCAAACACTTTTAACAGTGAGTGCCTATTGCTGTGAAATGTTAGAAATGTGTAGCAAGCTTAGCACAGTTACAGTAATATCCTATCCAAACAAGAACTGACACTTTTGGACAGACTAATGGTACTTTGTCAGAATAGGTGCTTAAAATTCAGAACAATCACAGTAGATTCTAGACTGTTGGCAAACATATGTTTCCACATCAGCTATTAGCTATGGTCAGCCAAACCAATGACCAGTGATCTTATATAATTTCTAACAAGTATCCAAAACAATCTGGGTCTACATATCCCACATATCTACATATCCCATTTTTCCTTGGATCAGAAATATAAAGATTATAGATGTTGGTGAAGATAATGATCTTGTTGGTAAAAATGTTGGTCAAGATTATAACAGGTTAGACATATTGTTGTAATACCCACCTAAATATTGAGAGCTACTGAGTGATGGCGTTATTGTGTGTCTAAATGGTAACATCCAATCAAAATCTTCTATCCTACAAATAACAATATAAGATGACGTTGTGAGAGTTATGCACTAGTGGCAGTTATTCAACAAGTTAAGATAAACCTATAAAGCTCTTATTCTAAAATCTTGGTGCCTTTTTTAGTCCTAATTTACATGACAGTATTTTACAAACATGTGCAACATCCCGCACAGGGGCCTAGCCTTTTCTTGGGGCCTGGAGGCAGCCGGGGCCCAGAATACCGGAGTGGATGGCGGTTGCGGCCTAGGCACGCTGATGTCACGGTGCTTGGTATGGGGACCGGAGGGCTGACCTACAGCCTGACAGGTCTCCAGCAGGTGGTGTGTGCAAGAAATATGGAGGGAGAGGCTGATGTACTGGTTCTCTCTGGGGCAACCCCTGAGTGTCCGTAATATATGTCCCTGGGTGATGAATGGGGGGCCCTTATTGGTACAGCCTTATCCAGGGAACAGACGGAGGCAACGTTGTGCGAAATAACTCACAGTTCTTTATTAGAACAACTGCAGGCAACAGGCCAGAACGATCTCGGTACAGATTCCGTATTACTGGAGATTCTAGATTACTGGAGTGGTCATGGAGAGTGGTCTTCAGGAATTGTTTCACCAGCCTGGTAGTAGATACAGGCTGGGGTGGAGCTGTGTCCAGTTGTGGATGCTGCAGCTCTTGTCCTGGGTTTACTTCTGTGTGCAGCAGTAATGGTGTGCTACACACTGTCTCTCTCTTAAAGAGAACCCATCATGCAAAATAACCCCCTAAACTAAATATATTTTCATAAACTGCCATTAGAGAGCATTGCCTCTATCCCTTCATTGTCCCTCTACATGCCTGTAAACCTAAGCAATGAGGTCCTAAAGCTGTATGCAAATGACCTGTGAAATGTCCAATGAAGCATTAGCATATTCAAGCTGTCCACCTTATTCATGAGTGGGAGGCACAGCACCCCCAGTGCATGACTGACAGCCTGTATAATGATGTGAGGCTGTATAATGAAGTGCTTCCTGGTGCTGGTGGCCACGCCCCCTGTGTGTGCATGTGTGTGTGTTTAGGAGAGATACAACAGCTCCAGGCAGCCATGTTACAGCAGAACATGTCAGATTCATGTGTAGCTGATGTCTGGGTCTCTCACCTGTATATTAGTAGGATGCAGCATATCAGCAGATGCAGCACACACATTAGCCATGCTTTACTATACATTACACACAGACATGAGCAGGGCGAGGAGAGGGGAGGGGTGACAGGGGTGACATCACTGCCTCTGACCATGTGACCAGCCTCATTTACATGATAAAAAATAGATGATTTTATAATGAATAATGTATGAAATAACTAGATAAAGGCTGTGATGGGATCCTTGTTAGCTGCTCCAACAGGTAGTAGTGACAGGACAAGTGACACAGACCTGATGACAGGTGTCCTTTAACTCTGTATCTGCAAACAGATCGTGCGGTCTAGAGGCATGTGCTTCCAATGCACTGGGGTTTTTTATCACTCCCCCTGGTCAGGTGGTAGAACCTCTCCAATCACACTCCAGGTTACAATACTGTAGCGCCAAACTCATTGGTCAATAACTTACACATAGTTAACAGTTGCCTTTCCAGGCAGCATTCACAGGCTGTAATTACTAAGTCTCTCCTGTCACAGCTTCTGACATGGAGAGGGACACTTTTGCAACACCTATTTAACCCTTTGCATCTGCTGGGTGTTGCACATGAAATCAGCAGCAAATTTGCAATAGCTCTTTCAACAAATATTCATGTAGCACATCCAGTATTTAGTTCAGAACCACCCACCCATTTTTTTTAAGATTAACTACATTTGAGATCATTTCTTAAAAGTGTTGTGAAGAAATTCTGTTGTTTGTAAAATATCAAACTCCAGAGATCCCACCCATAAAGATTTGTATCCCAGCTTCTACAGTGTGCATCTATGGAGCTAACTATGAGCCTACAGATAATCTCTATGTGTGTGTGTTTATACAGCTCTGAGGAGGGAGGATTAAGCCTTTCCCTTTCAGCTTGTTGTTGAAAAAATAATGCTCATGCTTCACTTCTCACAGCTGAGGAGAGAGAACTTGTCACCAGGGAACCCTTAACAATCCACACACAGTACCTGTTAGATGTCTTTAAACTTGATTGATTTCTCTGTTCCAGTAACACTGTAACTAAGGGGACTTTTGCAGCCTGTTTCTCTACAAAATAAGGCTTCAATCACATGCCTGGACAGGTTATGTGATCATCACTATGTTTGGCTGTAGTCGGGTGGTTGCAGTGTATCCATTATGGCCAGTGTTATGGTAAGGTGGTTATGAGGTAATGGCCTGGATGCAATGCCTAAGCAATGATGTCAGTGCATGGAGCAATAGATCTCAGGAGCATGGAGAAGGCAGCTGCATGGAGTGCAGACAGGTGAGTATTAATTTTTTTTGCCTGTACTATATACTGCCATGGAATGCTTTGGGGCTGATATATACTGCAGGGACATGTGTGGCACCTTCATATACTGCTGGGACATGTGTGGGGGCTACTATACTACTGCTGGGCATGTGTGGGGGCTACCTATATACCGTTGGGTATGTGTGGGTGCTACTATATACTGCTGGGGCATGTGTGTCTGCTACCTATATACTGCCTGGGCATGCATGGGGGCTACTATATACTGCTGGAGCGTGTGTGGGGGCTACCTATATACTGCTGGGGCATGTGTGGGGGCTACTATATACTGCTGGGCCATGTGTGGGGGCTACCTAAATACTGCTGGGGCATGCATGGGGTCTACTGTATACTGCTGGGGCATGTGTGGGGTTTACTATATACTGCTGGGCCATGTTTGGGGGCTACTGTTTATTGCTGGGGCAGGTGTGTGGGCTACCTGTATTATGCTGGGCATGTGCTGAGAACCTGGGGCTAGATATATAACTTGGGGGCATGTGCAGGGCATATATACTGGGGGTGCTCTGCTATCTAAATTATTTAGGCTTTGCTGGTGTTAAATATAAATGAATGAGGGGTAGGTATATTGTAGCATATATTATAAGATGGGTCGCAGTGTATTATCTGTATAAGCAGGGACACATTGTGGAGCACTTAGCGGTTACCTAGAGGACATTGTATTGACTGATTTGTTTTAGGGACAAAGTGTGGTGATGTACTCTATAGGCCACAGGATTGACAACAATGAAGAGACTACAGGATGAGCCGGATGTCCCAGGCCAATACGAACATAGAAGGAAATAGCTGCAGTTTAACAGTAAGTGATGTCATTGTGCAGTACATTTAATGCTGGTATATATTTATCTGTGGTTATTTACTGCTGATATATATTTATTCTTGCAGTTTATCCATTTTTTGCATATATTTATATATGGGCAGAATATTATTATGTGCCGTTTATTCATTGCTGGTAAATATTTATATGTGCGGCCCAGTCATTTGTATATGTTGTGGAATATATTTATATTTGTGCGTATACATTTCAGGTGTATAGCTATATGTAAAACAGTTTAAAAAGTCAGTTATCTATTCCTACAACAATAAACAGTTCATACTATTCCAAAGGTCGATCTCACCAACCCTTTCAGCTCAGAAATGGAAGATTCACCAGTGAATGTGAATGAACAATGCATACCTCGATCCACCTTTGTGTGCAAGGTTGGTCATAGATCCTATACAGAGGAACGGATGGATCGTGCAGATCACCAAAGTATAGAGATATACTTTGTCTTAGATAGCATTATTGGAGGTTTCCGGTAATGCTATCACTCTAACACTGCTGCGTTGGGCCAGTGCAGGGAAGCGACAGATTCATGATTTCTGCTGCACGTTCTTAATGAATCTGGCGCACCGAGCATTATACACAGGGTGAGCACTTTTAGTGCAGTCCCCCACATTCTTAATATATTGTGCCCCATTATCTCACAATTCAGCACTGAATGCACAACACTGAGGTTGGTTTGAGTTCTGTTTTCATTATGTACTTTTATGTTACTATTTCCTTATGTTTCATTTATGCATATGTATTTTGGCTAAGGATTTACTGCTTGTCAAGAAGGTTTATCTGTGAGGTGAAAGAAGTCTATTTATTGTTATAATATAAAACGTCCAATTTACCACTATTATATAACATTAGTGGTTATTTTAGATTTTAGGCTCTTTGTTTGTTTTATATTACCTATACTGTGTGGTGTTCTTTATAGGAGATTCTGTGCACTGAGAGCGCATGCACAGGGGGAGCGGCAAACAGACCGGAGGTCCTGCCAATTATCTGGCATCATATAACCATAGAGTGCTACCATGCACGTGAGATCTCGGAGGCGTGCAACACTTCCACTTCTCTACCAGCCTTACATCACCCCCATATAAAGGCTTGATTGCTTAAACATGCTTTGGGGTCGGTGTGCGGTTCATTCCCATGGGAAAGGTTATATTTGCTTTTTGGTAATTCTAATACTAACACTATGATGTTATATAAGTTACATTGCCTGCAGGATGTTTTAGTATAACACACTTACTTTTCCCGTGCATATTTGACATCTATTTTGCTGCCCATTGGTTGTATTAAGTATATTTATTATACCACAGTGAATATTATTTTCTTGCATGATCTGTAATTAGATGATATCTAATCTATGTGCCCACACTGTTTTGTGCCAGGAAAATTTTTCCTGTGCATTGGTGTCTAATACAAATGTACTTTGTATGGCTATATACTACAGGGGGACTGGCTATATACTACAGGGGGACTGGTTGGCTATATATTAAAGGGGGGCAGCCTGGCTATATACCACTGGGGGGCTGGCTATATACTGGCGCAGGAGACTGGCTATATACTATGGGGCTGGATAGATATATATTGGCTGGCTATATACTGAGGGCATGGGTTACCTATATACTGGGGAAGTATTCTGGGGCTACCGGATTAATGGGGAGTAAATTATATGGAAGTATATATTATAGTATATTGATGGGTCACAGTGTATTATCTGTATATGCAGGTATCACTTAGCTGTTATCTAGGGGACATTATATTGACTGTGATTTTTTAGGGAAAGAGTGTGTAGATGTTCTCCAGAGGCCACAGTCAGCCTGGTGGCAAATTCTACAGAGATAAGTCACTGCCTGGAGAAGTTACCATATAATTCTCGACATGATGGAGAAGGACTCTCAACAATGAGGAGACTACAGGAAGAAGAGTGGGATGGACCAGACCAACACAGATTTAGAAGGAGACTAAAAGTAAGTGATGTCTGGGCCCAAGTGCAGCCCAGATGAGCAGTATATTTAATGCTGGTATATATTGATTTTGTAGTAAATTACAATGTTTGTAAATGTTTGGTCTGTATTTATAAGTGCAGGATATTATTATCTATGCTGTCTATTCATTGATGGTAAATGTTTATATATGTGGCCTAGTCATTGGTATCTATGTGTTTGGTATATTTATTGATGGAATATATTTATTTGTTTGCTACATTCTTTGCAGGTATAGTTTTGATATAAGCATTGCAGGTATTTTGACTGGAGGGACAACTTACATTTCTATTTAACGCTATATTTACGTCTGGGAGGCCTTATTGTAGATTTTTCCATAGCAGTTGGCCACTTCTGGCTGCAGAGTCTGCTTGGATCAACCACTTCTAGTGCACTGCCATACGTGATTATTGCAGTGCATTAGTATGAACTCGTGATCACTACCTCATAAGCTTGTATTATAAAAATAACAAAAGGAAAAAAATAATAAAATTAATAAAAAATAAAAAAATAAAAAATGTAAAATAACATTTATTGAAATATCCCAAAAGCCCCTAAAACATTTAAAACAATGAATAATTTAAAAAAGTTAAAAAAAAACATTAACTTATATGTTGTGTTTTTTATTACTGTGTCCCAAAATTCCCAATCTATACAAATATAAAAACTGTTATTCCCAGGGGTAAACCCCATAACGGAAAAATGTGCTCAAATGTCTGAATCGCCACTTTTTTGCCATGTCGCAAAACATAAAACTTTATAAAAAGTGATTTATAGGTCGCACGGTCCCCAAAATGGTAGCAAGGAGAACACCAGCTCATCCTGGAAAAAATGATGCCAAATCTGTACTCCTAAGTATGAAAAAGTTATTGAAGTCAGAATATGGTAAACTTAATAATTTTTTTTTTGTACAAGAGGCTTTAATTTTTTAAAAATATATTAACACTGTGATCGTTCTAAACCAAAGAATATATTAGAGATGCTATTTGGAGTGCAGAGTGAAAGTCGTGAAAACAGAGCCCACAAGAAAATGCTGCAAATGCTGTTTCTTGTCAATTTTAACACATTGTGAATTTTATTTCCACTTCCCAGAACATGGCCTGGAATATAAAATACCGTCACTAGGAATTACAATTTGTTACGCATAAAACAAGCCCTCATACAGCAATGTACACTGAAAAATAAAAAAGTTATTTAAAAGTTATTTATTTTTGAAAGTAGGGAGCCATAAACAGAAAATAAAATGGAAAAAGCAGCAGGGGGTTAAAATGGCCCCTATACCACATAATAAAAAGTTTACAAATTCTCTGGGATAAGGGTTTGTGGCAACTGAGGCCACATTTACACGTGGCATTTTGGTGGCATTTGGAAATGCAATTCAAAGGCTCCACTTGTGATACTATATTTTGGTAACATTGTGTTTCCAATACGTTAACTAAACGCAAAGGAATTGTAATCTTACATCAACATGCCATCACAGGTGGAACCTTTGGATTGCTTTTCCAAACTAAACCAGAATGCCACTTGTGAACGCGGCCTCAGGGGCTCTACAAACACATCATTTATCAAAATATGCCCTACAAAATCTTAATGGTGGTCCTTCCCTTTCACGCCCCTCCATGTGCCCAGACAGAAGGTTACATCCACATGCATGTCCCCTTGCTTGGAAGAAACGGCACAATATATTTGTAGATGCTTTTATTCAGTTTATGTGGGAAAATTTAAGGGCTGCATGAATGTATTAATGATAAATATTAGTGAATTCCAAATAAAACCTTCATTTTGTTTGAATTTCTGTAAAATACATAAAGAGTTAACAAGCTTCCTACCTGCTGTTTTGAATAGTTTGAGGGGTGAAGTTAATATGTGGGGAGTTTCTATTAACAGAACTTCCAAAACCGCTATAGAAATAAAATGGTCACTAAAATAATTGATTCGGGAAATTTTATTAAGAGAATGCTTGATCTTTCCAGTGTTGTAATAAAACATATTCTAAAATGACGCCAAAGCCGAGATATGGTAAATGTTAGTTAGCAACTAATTTGAGTAGTAAGACTATCAGTTCAAGATGTTTACCAAATTCCCTTTTTTTATGAATAAATGCTAAATATATAAACCATAATTTCCCACTAACTTGATTTACAGTATGTCGCGAAAAAACAATCTCAAAGCCACCTGGGTAAATTAAAGTGTTCTAAAGTTATGACCGGATAAAGTGATACATGCAAGTTTTGAAAAATAGGCCTTAGTCATCAAGGTGCAAATGATCTTGGTCACTAAGGGGTTAAGGATTGTGATAAACAGCAGATAAAATATAGTAAAGCTTATAAATGAAAAAAAAATTTAGCATATTCTCAAGACGGGTGATAATTTTAGATGTCTTGAACTTATATGTATTTTATTTTTATGAGATTCTTACCTCAATATCCCTGCACAAACAGTGCATGTCATGTAGAACAGGGCATAGAAGATGAGAATGCAGAGGAAAACATGGAAATGGATTTTCTAGGGAACAAAATGATAAATAATTACAAAATTGATAAACATTATGTTTTTTACTGATTCAGTCAAATGGAGTCATATAGTAATCCCAGCATTGTTGATGGGACCTGTAAAATGTATATGTGTAACTCAATTGCAAAATGCCTCCATTTGGAAATTTTATATTTTATTAGATTCAGCATTTTAGGATATGGGATGTCTATTTTTACCTTTCTTTGTTTCCTCAAAAGTCCCCAGCAGCCCTCTCTTTCCTCACTGCAACAGGGAGCTGTCCCAGAAAGTAGACATGGAAAGAGCAGGGGTGCACATTTCTATGAACCAAGATAGATGCTACTAATCAAGAAGGAAACAAAGTGGGCAGAGGCGGCATTGCAAGCTTTTACAGGAAACCTACCACTACGGATCTACCTAGTAAAGAAGATCGGGTGGTAGGTGCCTCTATTGTACGTGAGGATAGCCCTTTTAAGGGCTAATCTTCACGTCCCCTGTGTCTTTTCTAACTTTTATTGCCCTAAAATGCTAATTTTCTAAAGAGGCTACCGGGGCGTGGAGTATATGCTCACAGCAAGCAGAGATCCCAAATAGTGTCTGCATCTGTAGCTAAACCTGGCCAAAATGAATTTATGTGTGATAGTCACTTCTCCTACTGATAAAAATCAGAGAGCATTGAAATCAGTAATGGAGGGAGAGGAAGAACATTCTATCATGTTTGTTAACGTGGGATCAACTACTTTTTAATGTGTGTAATCCATACATTTTGAAGGTTGTGACCGTCTTGAAATTTCGAGCTCAATAGCAGATTTTTGGTTATTTCAGTTTTAGAGATATTATTATTATTATTTATTCATTGGCCTAGGAGGTATCTATGAACTCTACAGATGTTCACCTATTACATTTAGGAGTTGTTTAACAAATTATTGGGGCAGATTTACTTACCCGGCCCATTCGCGATCCAGCGGCGCGTTCTCTGCACAGGATTCGGGTCCGGCTGGGATTTAAGAAGGTAGTTCCTCCGCCGTCCACCAGGTGGCGCTGCTGCGCCGAAAATAATCTTAACGCCCCGGAATGCACCATCCCATAGCATGTGAAGGTGAGCGCTTCCCAAGCGACACATTTCGGTTTTTAAATGCGGCGGTTTTTCCGAATACGTCGGGTTTTCGTTCGGCCACGCCCCCCGATTTCTGTCGCGCACATGCCGGCCCCGATGCGCCACAATCCGATCGCGTGCGCCAAAAACCCGGGGCAATTCATGTACAAGCGGCGCAAATCGGAAATATTCGGGTAACACGTCGGGAAAACGCGAATCGGGCCGTTAGTAAATGACCCCCATTATGTCTATGGTGCACCTTTTTTGCTATCAAAGTCAGTTTAAATCAAAATTGCATGAAGGTGTCTATTGACTCCTTAATCATGCAATGTTGAAAATTGGACACGTGTCTGCCTTCAGGAAATATATAGTTTTATTTACACAGACGAAGTGTTTTATGCTCACCCACACAGTTTTATGCTCACCCACACAGGAGAAGCACATAGGGATACACGGTGCACGGCCATACGAGCGGGGAAAGATGTTTTTCCTGGTGCCACATGTGCACGAAACCATATAGTCATCAGTGCCTATTGCCAAATGGGGATGTATTGGGGACGTATATGCAGTCTCAAATTTGCAGTGTGAATGCAGCCTTAGTAAAATTCTTTATGCTGTAATTTTTTAAATCTGTAAATGTCAAATTTGTAAAAAAGTGACAAAGAGGTCAGAGTGAATGCTGAAGTTACCTAGAACACATTTCACAGTCTGTGAGCAGATTCTAAGTCTCTGATACTACAGGCATAGCAGTGGATCATTTGATCATGACATTAGTCATTGCCTTTCATGTCACTGCATTTTTTCCTCCAATTCGCCTTCAGATTTTCAGTACATTTAACATACATAGAAAACATCTAAATTTAAAAATTTGAGATCCATAAAAAGAAATTATCAATAAAACACATTACTGTACCGTGTTCCTCTTCTCCAGGCTAATCCCAGCATTCATGGCGTTACCACAATGCATTCTGGGATACTGTAAAATCCTCTAAAGCTAATGAGAAGTCTTTACTGTGCTGCTTGTGACAGTAATTTTGCATACTGTCACTCAGGAGTTTAGTGTGATGAACATCCTAGCAGTGAGGGATTATAGACCAATTAGTAAATCACAGATTAGAGGATGAAACAACCTTTCAGTAATAACACAAATCATCACACAGCTCACGTGCCTCTTTTCCTTTAAAGGATATCTTCCTTCAGGATGAAGGATTGTAAACCAAGCACACTAACATGCCAGTTTGTGAACCTTCTGGCAGGACCTGCTCTTCTTTTAGTATCTTATGCCCTTGTTGTAAAGCTTTAAAAAATATGCAAATGAACCTGTGGGGCTCCTGGACCCTTTAGATGTTAATGGAACCTGGAGCCCCACAGGGTTATTTGCATGATTTTTAAAGGCTCTATTTTTGTAAAAAAAAAAGGCATAAGATGCTAAAAGATCCTGCTAAAATGGGCACACACCAACAAGTAAGTGTTCTTGGTTTACAATCCTTAGACTTCCTTTAAGGGTTAATTGATCCCTGAGAAAAAAAATTCTATGTACCTCAGTACATGGGTGTTTGCCCATGAAAGAAAAGTGTCCCTAGTGATGTTTACACAATATAGATAAATTGAACCCTTTACTTTACAATTTACTCAGTGTTATTGCTGTTTTAGCTCCTATCACTCACTAATGGCCAGTGTCAAATTCCAGAGTGTGGTTGGGGACTCTCTAAGCAGACACATTGGGGGTCATTTACTAAGGGCCCGATTCGCATTTTCCCGACATGTTACCCGAATATTTCCGATTTGCGCCGATTTCCCCTGAATTGCCCCGGGATTTTGGCGCACGCAATTGGAATGTGGCGCATCGGCGCTGGCATGCACGTGACGGAAATTGGGGGGCGTGGCCAAACAAAAACCCGACGGATTCGGAAAAACTGCTGCATTTAAAACAAAAAATGTGTCGCGGAGCTTGCACTTACCTTCACTAGGAATAGGCCGGTGAACTTGAGCGCGTTCCGATGTTTTTTAAGCGCAGCAGCACCACCTGGTGGACGTCGGAGGAACTGCCTTAATAAATCCTGGCCGGACCCCAATCCAGCGCAGAGAACGCGCCGCTGGATCGCGAATGGACCGGGTAAGTAAATTTGCCCCATTATCATCTCTCTAGTTCTATGTGCTGACAATGTGGTTAGATTTGAGGGTACAGGTTTATATAAACTTTCATTTAGTTTCCGAACATTGCACTAATATCTGATACTTGGAAAAAGAGATGAGATCCATATTTCACATCTCTATTTTTGTAAAAAAAAAAGGCATAAGATGCTAAAAGATCCTGCCAAAATGGGCACACACCAACAAGTAAGTGTTCTTGGTTTACAATCCTTAGACTTCCTTTAAGGGTTAATTGACCCCTGAGAAAAAAATTCTATGTACCTCAGTACATGGGTGTTTGCCCATGAAAGAAAAGTGTCCCTAGTGATGTTTACACAATATAGATAAATTGAACCCTTTACTTTACAATTTACTCAGTGTTATTGCTGTTTTAGCTCCTATCACTCACTGATGGTCAGTGTCAAATTCCAGAGTGTGGTTGGGGACTCTCTAAGCAGACACATTGGGGGTCATTTACTAAGGGCCCGATTCGCATTTTCCCGAAGTGTTACCCGAATATTTCCAATTTGCGCCGATTTCCCCTGAATTGCCCCGGGATTTTGGCGCACGCGATTGGAATGTGGCGCATCGGCGCTGGCATGCATGCGACGGAAATCGGGGGGGCGTGGCCGAACGAAAACCCGACCGATTCGGAAAAACCGCCGCATTTAAAACATGTGACACGGAGCTTGCACTTACCTTCACTAGGAATAGGCCGGTGAACTTGATCGCGTTCCGATGCTTTTCAGAGCAGCAGCACCACCTGGTGGACGTCGGAGGAACTGCCTTAATAAATCCCGGCCGGACCCGAATCCAGCGCAGAGAACGCGCCGCTGGATCGCGAATGGACCGGGTAAGTAAATTTGCACCCTTATCATCTCTATAGTTCTATGTGCTGACAATGTGGTTAGATTTGAGGGTACAGGTTTATATAAACTTTCATTTAGTTTCCGAACATTGTACTAATATCTGATACTTGGAAAAAGAGATGAGATCCATATTTCACATGACATTCTCCCCTCTGCTATCACAGCCATTACATACGGTCAGATCCACTATATACCTCCCTTTCTCTCCACTGGATAAAGATTTTATCTGCCTGTAGCTTGTAGCTTCACTCTCCTCATGCTGCTGGCAGGAAGTCAGCATCTGTGTCTCTGTGTGAGAGCTCGGTCCTTGAATGCAAGGGTGGGGGCCCCTGCAGGGAGCAGAGAGAGACAGAAGCTCAGTGAAGTGCAACACCCCTGCCAATACATGCCTGCCTGCACAGACAATGCTTAAGTGGATATGAATTATCAGCTAATAGTATTGCACCATGTACACTGGAGTGTGATTGGAGAGGTAGCCACCAGCTGACCAGGTTAATAAAAATCCCCTGGACAGGGAGGGGCCAGTGCTCTTACCAGCAGGGTCCTCTTTCGAAGTCCTCTTTCCACAAACCTGGAAAGCTCTTAGGCCGTAGCTCCCACTAGAGAGCACATCCTGTCACACAGACAAAGTGAAGAGAGAGAGACAGTGTCAGTCCACCATCAGGGCTAACACTCAGCTAAACCCAGGACAAGAGTTGCAGCTTCCACAACTGGACACAGCTCCATCCCAGCCTGCATCTACTACCAGGCTGGTAAACCAATTCCTGCAGACACTTCTCCATGGCCACTCCAGTACCAGTTCTGCTGTGAATCGTTCAGGCCCATTGTCTGCTGTTGTGGAATAAAGAACCGTGAGTTATTCTGCACAACGTTGCCTCTGTCTAAAACCTGGATAAGGCTGTACCACCACGGGCTCCCCATCCATCACTCAAGGACATCTCTTACAGACACTCAGGGGTTGCCTTAGGGAGAAACCAGTACATTAGCCTCTCCCTCCATATTTCTTCCACACCCCACCTGCTGGAGACCTGCCAGGCTGTAGGACATCCCTCTGGTCCCCATACCAAGCACCGTGACATCAGCGTGCCTAGGCCGCAACCGCCAGGCACTCCGGTATTTTGGGCCCCTGCTGCCTCCAGACCCCAAGAAAAGGCTAGGCCCCGGTGGGGGATGTTGCAGAAGTGTCAGGCAAGATAGCTGCTGACCCTAAAGTCAGAAGATACTGACTTTGAATTAGAGAATGTGTTATTTTGTTATCCTGAGTACATTTAGGAAACTTGTCTTCATGGGAATAACCCTTTATAGCTTAACTCCAATGTTGTACTGATTTTACCAAATTGTTATATGTGATTCCCATATTTATTCCCGTATTATATGTCTCACCCTTTTCTTTCTAAAGTTATGGCATTTTCTGTTCTAAAGCTGCTTTGCAAAGAACCTGTCCAGCAACAGCGCAACCACAACCAGGCTTGGTGCTAGCTTGACTGCAAGTGGTGGCGAACTCACCCTGCGACGTCCCTGCAGGCTATGGCCCTGCCACAGCAGATAAGAGTGCCCTAAGTGACTCTACAAGGTGGCAGGAAATACTTCATCTGGCAGCTACTGGATGCTGGAGCGGACAGGTAACAGGAATTTGGATATAGACCAACACAGGACAGACAGGGAAAGCGGGGTCACACCGGAAGATACACGACACTGAGGAACAAACAATAGGTACAGAAAGACAAACCCAGTCAGACAGAACCGGGTCAAAACCAAGATCGTGGCAATGGTACAAATTTGTAAGGCAAGAGAATGATTGGTAAGCATAGCAGTTGTCAAATAACACAGAGTAGCAAAAACACAGCAATAGCACTACAACACAGAACCAGCAAGGTCTGATTGGAGAAGGCAGGCATATAAGGCAGTTCCTGGACACGTCTCCATCAGCAACTGTCCATCAGGCTAGTAACCCTTTGCTGGACAGGCTGAACTGCAAAGAGCAGGATGTGGCTCAATAAATCCAAACACAGACAAACCTAAGCCACAGTTCACACACAAGAAACACAAACACAAATTAACGCCACCTATTCCACCAACTGCGGATAGAGGGATCTCTTGGTACAGATGTCACATGTTTGTCAAAAATCGTTTTCACCAGTGGTGATGTGGGTATGGACTGACCTCTTCCTGCATCTGCCCTCAAACTGAGACTCACTTCCTGAAAATCACTTCCCATGATCCCTTGTGTTCTCTCATTTAGTAATTTAGGAGCAATTCCTATATTATATAAATACAACACAAAGTCCACCTCTTTTTTAATTCCTATATTATATAAATACAACACAAAGTCCACCTCTTTTTTTTTTATTTCTAGGCTTCTACACCCACGATAAGAAAGTAAGATAGAACAAATTTGCAATAGTGAAGAACTGTAAACTTACGGTCACTGTTCATCTTTTGCCCTTTCCCTTTTGCAGCTTTTCACTTGGACAGGAATGTTTACAGTCCTTCAGAGTAAATGACTACACTTAACCTCATATAAGTGTAAAACACTGATTTAATTTTAGGTACGTGTACAACTGCAGGATGTAATAATTTATGAGAAGTTGTGCGCCTCATTCAGCAGAACAGGGACTGTTAAGACTGGGGTAAAGAGCACCGGCTTGATAAATCGTCCCATTGTGTTGACACACATATATGAATAAAAAAAACCAACAGATCAGCAAACTGCTGAAGCAGCTTCAATAAGTGGTCCCGCCTGACATGATGGTGGGTCATGGCGGGTGGTTCTACCACAGCCAGGAGGCTGGGGCAGTCCTTGAGGAAAGTGTGGCCTTACAATCACCTGTACTCAGAAGAGATCAACCATGGACTGAGGAATGCTGGCCGAGCACTACAATGAGGAGTCACAACCAGGGAGTGATGGTATGCTGGCTGAGCACTACAGTCAGAAATCTCAACCAGGGACTAGGGGCATGCTGGCTGAGCACTACAATGAGTAGTCACAAACAGGGAGTGATGGTATGCTGGCTGCGCACTACAGTCAGAAGTCTCAACCAGGGGCTAGGGGCATGCTGGCTGAGCACTACAATGAGAGGAGTCACAACCAGGGAGTGATGATATGCTGGCTGAGCACTACAGTCAGAAGTCCCTACTAGGGACTAGGGGCATGCTGGCTGAGCACTACAGAGACGAGTCAAAACCCGCCATGAGTCACATCAGTGAAAGATTGTACATGGATGAGCTAACTTATTCACTGCAAGACAAAAATTCCCTACTCCATGGCCTACCCAGAAGCTTGCAAGTGGTAGTGGGGACAGAGTCATATTCTTCATGACCCCGAGGATCCAATGAGTGGCTTGCGCTGCACAGAAGATCCCATCCCCCATGATAGCAAGAAGATCACTCATTGGGACTGAAAAATACCTTTGATGAAAATGTGGGCAGAGATTGAAGACTAGCTAAGCATTAGTATGAATATGAGTAAAGTGTCTATGATTAATCACAAGAAAGCCCAAGCTTGGTATGAGGTTAAAATATCTTGGGAACATAAACATAACCGAGGCAACCAGAGGTCTATTAGCAGGAGTGTATACTTGTCGGCTTGCGGTTATGGATCCACTGGACCACTGCAGACGATGACTCAGCCACACCTGGGACCGAAGTCCTAATGGTGCCCGGTTTTCACCAGAGCGCGCCGCAAGCGGGTTAGACAAGCTTCGGCGTGGTACCACCAGGTCTTTCCTCAGGCGTGACTTGTCTGCAGTGGCGGCCCAAGGTTGAGGTACAAGAACGGCAATCAATCTCGTGGTCCGAAGTCGAGGCCACGGTTAGGGCAGGCGGCAGAGTTCCGAAACAACGTCAGGGTTCAATCCTGGGGTCCAGCCAACACCGGGAGGCCAAGCAGAGGGAGTACGGGAACACAAGCACCATGAAACAGCAGCATCGGAGGCTTCCAAGTCGTTACACGCAGGAGAAAAACAGAGGAGCTCAGGTCACACAGGAACCCCAGAGGGGGACCCGGAACGGCTGGGAGACAACAGGAAGCCAGGCTAATCGCAGTGAAGCTTTATTCTCCGGTGGTGTAGAGGCACACAAGATCCTGGGGCAGGGACTCTGGCAGGAGCGGGCAGGCTTATATAGTTTTGGGCAATATGGCCAGCGCCAATTTAATGGCGGTACGGACCCTTTAAATCTTGAGAAGAGCGCGCTGCGCGTCACCGAACTTAGGTGGCCGCAGTGTATCGCTAGCACTTGTGATTATTTTCTCCTTTCCACCACCTCTATGCAAAGAGGGGAGCGTGAAGGTGAACGTGGCTGGTGGGGGAGTGTGCCAGCTCTGGCATTCCTGACCCCGCGCTGCAGCCAGCAGGTAGGACCTGGAATAGAAATAAAGCCCTGCGCAGCCACCCACTGGTTACATTAATAGGCTTAGGCCTCTTGGTGTATCCGGCAGCGGCGGAGGGGATATCATACATGCACATACATGCTGGCGTATAATAAATAACTCCTTTAGGATACAAAATTCTCCAGACAAAATATGCACAGAATCCTGACAGTGGGCATGGACCCTTCGAAATGGCATGCAAGTAGTCTGTTGTTAATTCAGTGTTGTGGAAAATAAGATTTATGAAAAAACCTTTACTGTTTGAGAAAACAAAACTGATGGAAAACAGAGGAATTTGTGCAATTCAATATATCAAGCCAAAGTGCTGTTTTGCAAAATGTCACCAATCAGATCATTTTCTTCAGTTGATTAATCTCCCCTTTTCTGCTTTTGGTAAATTTCCCAGTAAAAGTTCCATAAAATGGATGATTTATGGAGCAGGAAGCATCACCCTTATATTATAGTGAAGATTTAATAAGTAAACAAATCCTTTTCACATATTTGATTACTATGCAGCTTACTCTGAAACTGACATCTGCGTGGAGAAAAATGCATCAGTACAGCCATGAATTATTATTAATATGCCTATGAAATTGGGAAGATTTAGAAGACTGGGTAGAATCAATAAAAATAGTCATTGGCTCATGTAATAAACAAAATTATCACCAATGTCTTTATGCCAGTCTATACACACTAAAAGCCCCCATAGACTTGTAGTCAGCTAATTTGTATATTTTAAGCCTCACCCTTTAACTGTTTACCCAAACCACTGGTCCCCAATATATTAACCATCCAAGTGGCCCCAACAATCTAAAAGGCACATAATGTAGCGCTAGTTATTTTTAATAATAATTCTTTATAATAATAATATCTTGGACTGAAATTAACTATGTTATGACATCGAGGCAAGATGTCGGCTGTCAGGGACAGCCGCCATCTTGTCCCGATCGCCGTGTTTCTAGACACGGCGATCGGTAATAGCTGTGACATGCACCTTTCCAGCGCTATCGGCTGGTCTGAACTGACCAGCCGATAGCATCGATCGTGAACCGGGGGGTGCGACGAAACCCCTCTGGTCCACGAGGCAAGGTGGCTGGCTGTCAGGGACAGCCACCATCTTGCCACGATCACCGTGTCTGCAGACTACGGCGCGCACATCGGGAAGTCACTTCCCGCCGCGCCGTACTAGTACGGCGCGCGTCGTGAAGGGGTTAAGTAGCTTACGTTTCATGTCTCCTCCTCTAATGGGCTGGTAAACTCTCTCTATACCAGTCCAAGAAAAACCGTCTTTGTGTTTATTATGGCAATCTCTAAAATGTTTGGAAATGGAAGAAATGTTTACAGAGTTGTTGCTTATATCAGATAAATGTCTGCGTATTCTAATTTTCAAAGGACCCGCTGTGTGTCCTAAATACTATTTTTTACATTTTAGACAGGAGGCTACATATACTGTATATACTCGAGTATAAGCCGACCCGAGTATACCTAATTTTACCACAAAAACCTGGTAAAACCTATTGACTCGAGTATAAGCAGAGGGTGGGAAATGCATTGGTCACAGCCACCCCCCCAAGTATATAGCCAGCAAGCCCCCAGTAGTATATAGCCGCAGCAACCCCCCAGTAGTATATAGCCAGAAGCCCCCCAGTATATAGCCAGCCAGCCCCCAGTAGTATATAGCCAGCAGCCTCCCAGTATATAGCCAGCGAGCCAGCCCCTGCCCCCCAGTATATATCCTGTCAGCCCCTGCCCCAGTACATAGCCTGCCAGCCCTTGTGCTCCAGTTTATACCCTGCCAGCCCTTGTGCCCCTGTATACAGCCTTCCAGCCCCTGTGCCCCGGTATACAGCCTGCCAGCCCCTGTGCCCCGGTACATAGCCTGCCAGCCCCTGTTCCCCAGTACACAGCCTGCCAACCCCTGTGCCCCGGACCCCCGCCCCGTTGATTTTTAAAAAAAATATTCAAAACTCACCTTTCCGGCGGCCCCCTTGGGTCTTCTTTGCTGTCTGTCGGTCAGCGGCAGGTCCATGCCGCGCACAGCGCTGACGTCAGCTGCAGCCGCTGACATCACAGTGTGTGCCGGCTGCCGGCACACACAATACTATTGCAGCGGCGGCAGATGATGTCAGTGCCTGTGACATCGCACGGACCTGCCGGTGACTTGACAACGGATCGCACAGAGGACACAAGTGGGGCGCCCGGAAAGGTGAGTTTGATTATTTTTCTTGTTTTTTGGTGTCGATTTTTGTTTGACTCGAGTCTAAGCCGAGTTTGGTTTTTCAGCACATTTTTTGTGCTGAAAAACTCAGCCATCTCGAGTAGATCTGGAATTACATGTGGGGGTATTACAATTGAGTTGAGTTTATGTTGGTTTGTAATTCGTTGACATCTGGTTCATAGATGCACGTGTTCCCTGTTTTTTTTTGAGTAATCGCAGCAGACCAGACTTTGCAGTTGTTGGTCAAAAATCTAATTGCCCTGTACTTAGCCAAGTAGGGATTTTTTTTGGCAATGCATTAAGGCCAGGAAGATATAATTTGATGAAAATTGGATCCTGGACAGCATGGGATGAATTTTTTTACAAGTCAACTATTGTGGTATAGATACTGTATGATTGTGAACGGAATGGACACCATATGTTTGCCCTTGTTATTTGTAACTTTATGGCTTCGCATGTTAATAGTGTCCTCTGTGCGTTAAAATTGATAAATGATTGTCTCACATGAACAGGAAGCATAAATAAAGTGAATGAGGAAATCAACGAGTTAAGAAACGACTACAGAATGCTTCTACCTGTACCAGTATTGAGGACGGTGAAGGATATAATCACCAAAGTCAACACATCGCGAAAGAGTATTCAGAAATCAAAAGAAAAAAAAAATTCCAGAGAGATGTTATGACTACATTGTCTTCCAGTGCAGAGGGAAGAGGTGGTTTGCTTTGCAGGGAGATTACCTAATGATTTAGTCAATGAATGTCTGTACATAGTTCGCACAATATTTGGTCGATCAACGGTTTATGTATGCGGGCTCTATGGTGGTTGTTCTGCAAACAACCGACTCACCATGACGTATTGTTGTACAGCTCTGCTTAGTTTAATATAGCAAATCTACTAGGGACTAGGGGCATGCTGGCTGAGCACTACAGAGACGAGTCACAACCCGGCAACTGAGTCACATGAGTGAAAGATTTGTAAATGACTGAGCTACGTTCACTGCAAGACAAAAATCTTCCCTACTCCATGGCCTACCCAGCACGCTTGCAAAAGGTAGATGGGGACAGAGTCATATTCTTCATGACCCCAAGTGAGGCCAATGAGTGGCTTGCGCTGCACAGAAGATCCCATCCCCACTGATATCAAGAAGATCACTCATTGGGACTGAAAAATATCCTTTGATGAAAATGTGGGCAGAGATATGAAGACTAGCTAAGCATTAGTATAAGTATTGAGTAAAGTGTCTTATGAATTAATCACAAGAATAGCCAAGCTTGGTATGATGGGTAAAATATCTTGGGAACATAAACATAACCGAAGGCAACCAAGAGGTCTATTAGCAGGAGTGTATACTTGTCAGGCTTGCGGGTTATGGATCCACTGGACCACTGCAGACGATGACTCAAGCCACTACCTGGGACCGAAGTCTAAGTGGTACCCGGTTTTCACCAGAGCGCGCCGCAAAGCGGGTTAGACAAGCTTCGGCGTGGTACCACCAGGTCGTTCCTCAGGCGTGACTTGGGTCCTCAGTTGCGGCGCAAGGTTGAGGTACAAGAACGGCAATCAATCTCGTGGTCAAAGTCCAGGCACGGTTAGGGCAGGCGGCAGAGATTACACGTCAGGTTCAATCCGGGTCTCAGCAACAGGAGATCCAGCAGAGGGTACGGAACACAGCACACAGAACAGCAGCACGGAGATCAACTGTTACACGGGAAAAAACCAGAGGAGCTCAGATACACAGGAACCACAGAGGGACACAGGAACGCTGGAGACCCAGGAACGCAGTGCTCATCGGCTTGAGCTTTTCTCTCACGGGCTGTGAGGCACAAAGATCCGGCAGGGCTTGCAGGAAGAGGCAGGCTTATATAGATTTGGGCAATATGGCCAGCGCCAATTAATGGCGCGTCGGCCCTTTAAATCTTGAGAAGGAGCCGCGCGCGCGTCCCCGACTGCTAGGGCCGCGGAGGGGAGCGAGCCGGGAGCCGGGCCAGGTGAG
Source organism: Engystomops pustulosus (assembly GCA_019512145.1). Classification (NCBI taxonomy): domain Eukaryota; kingdom Metazoa; phylum Chordata; class Amphibia; order Anura; family Leptodactylidae; genus Engystomops; species Engystomops pustulosus. Next base: position 149,520,289 of record CM033642.1, read on the forward strand.
ACGCGCTGGCGGCGCGCTGGCGGGGGCTGGCCAGCACGGGTGAGCCCGCGACCCGCGATATGGGCCGCGGGACCACCCGTGACAATACTACATGCCAATGTTACAAGTTTTGTGGCATGAGTATCCCCTTTTACTAGCTGGCTACGCTCTGCTCATTTCTTCTGGCCTGCAGAGGCTTACTCGCGTTGGGGGGCAGGAGAGGAAGTGGGGTTGGAATCACACATTGTTGTTATGGTTTAACTGTCCTGTTTTTAAGTTTTGTCAACGCTGCTCTCTACTCAACAACTGGGAAAGGAATGACTCCCCTTCCTCTAACCTTCCTCCCATCAGTGACAGGAAATAACACAGATAGGGGCCCAGCCCCTTAAACATACACCTACGGTACTAGGCTAAATGTCAGAGCTTAAATTCCTCACCTGGAATGTCCGTGGTATAGGGACACCAAGTAAACGCCTAATGGTGTTCTCACACATTAAACAAATGAAACCCCATATTATATGCTTGCAAGAAACTCACCTAATCCTCTCAAAGACACATATTTTACATGAGCCCTGGATCCAACATGGCATCCATTCATGCCTCAATACGGCATTGAGAGGCATCTCTATGCTAGTGCACAGAACAGTTCGTTGGGAAGAGAAAACGCAATTAATTGATGAAGAGGGGAGGTACGTATTTGTACATTCATGTCATGTGTGCTACTGCGAACCATGTCCTCTCGGTAGCCAGCACTGGAGCATGGAGAGGTGAGTGAACCCATGTCCCTCTCTGTTCTGCCCACTTTCCCCGGGTTCGCTCACCTCTCCACGCTCCCGCTCCAGTCCTGGCTACCGAGTGCTCGTAGATTTAAAAGGCCTGTCCTGACCTACCGCTACGTCCCTGACTCTGATCCTGTGCTGCCTTTCTCGACCTCTTGTCTGTCCCCGATCATGAGTTTTGCCTTTGATTCTATACTTCGTCTCGCCGTGGCTGCCACTGCGACAAAGTCGTGCATGTGGAACTACTGGTGTTACCAAGTTGCCCATCCAACCGATTGTGGGGGTTCTGGGTACCATTTAGACTCCAATCAAAGGTCTCGGCTTATGTCTCAAGCCGCCATGAGTCCCGCCAGGATCCGCTACCTGTTCTGCTGGCGGCGCTCAACCAATGGTGGCTCACAGTCCAGCACGTTGCCGTGCAAGGGCAGCAACTCGGCAGTCTCTTCCAGGCTACAGCAGCTATTGTCATCCCAGGGCACAGCAGTATGCGGCTCCCGTGTTAACAACCGTTTACTCTGCGCCGTTAATTGCTTGGCTAACCCAGACTTCATCCACCATCCATCTAAATGCGATATATTAAATTTATTCCAATCATACTCCTTGATAGTGCTGAAGTTCACAGGATTGGAATCCAACCCCAGACTATCTTCAATGCAAAACCAAAAGAAAAAAGGAGATGTGTATGAAGGACAAAAATACCGTTATTGTAGTATACATTAAAAACATACTTAAAAACCCCAAGAATGGGTACGATCTCAACATATCCTCCCCAGAGAACCGTAACCACAAATAATAATGTAAAACCACCATTAGATACAACAATGAAGGTACGTGGAACTGGAAAAAGTTCACAACATATATATATTAGATCTAGGACCACGTAAATCGATTAATCATTAATTGTGGGTGTAAACCCGAAATAAAGTCAGTAAAGCCTGTCCTAAGTGTGCAAATCACAATAGGTAAAATGCAATACACATTACGCAGCTAATGGGGTTCACTCTGGAAAAAGACGCCCCACGCGTATCGCCGCCCGACTCGGCGGGCTTCGGCATGGGGCCCGCCGATCGGGCGATACCGTGGCGTCATTTTTCTTCTCCAATTAACCTCATTGCTGGTAATGTCGTATGCATTTTACCCTTGTGATTTGCACACTAGGACCTTGCCGCTTACTGACTTTATTCAGGTTACAACACAATACTTAAGGAATATATTTCCGTGTCTAGATCTAATATAGTAGCTGTTGTTCACTTTTCCATTTCCACTTACCTTCATTGTTGCTCTAAGTGGGTTTACCATCTATATTGGTGGTTCTTCTGGGGAGACATTGATATTACCCATCTTTGGTTTTTTAAGTATTTTTAATGTTCTACGACAATAAATTTATTTTGTGTCATTCATACAATCTCCTTTTTGTCTTTTGGTTTTGCATTGCTACTTGTTGGATGTGTGGACGAACCTCCTTAATGGGATATTATTTGCCCCAGCGCTTTTCAAGTACAGAATTATCATTCATACGATGGTTTTTGATGCAAAAAGTGAAGTTTTCTTATTGCGCAAGTGTGAAACTTTTTCGGCTAAGCCTAACTAGGGTTCCCCTTGAGCACAGATTCAGTATCGCACAGCCGAGCTGATTAGAGTGCTTAAAGCTTGAAGGGTGGCTTTTAATATCATCCTTCTAATCAAGGACAGAAGACTCGGTTCACTGCTACGTCCACTCACCACGTTTCGCTATAGAATTCCGATCCATCTTCGAGGAAGCAGCCTAGGCGTCACTTTGAGCTGGGATCTGCTCTCACCTATGGTTCTTGGTAGACATTGGTCATAGTTGAGAACAATCATCTCCACTCCACGCCTGCATATTCCTGTTCTGCTCATTTTTGAAACCAGTGGTCTGATTCAGTCTCGCTGTCCTGGCATACCCCCCCCCCCCCCCCCCCCCCCCCCCCCCACCCCCCCCCCCAAAGGAATGACTCCCCTTCCTCTAACCTTCCTCCCATCAGTGACAGGTAACAACACAGATAGGGGCCCAGCCCCTTAAACATACACCTACGGTACTAGGCTAAATGTCAGAGCTTAAATTCCTCACCTGGAATGTCCGCTGTATAGGGACACCAAGTAAACGCCTAATGGTGTTCTCACACATTAAACAAATGAAACCCCATATTATATGCTTGCAAGAAACTCAACTAATCCTCTCAAAGACACATATTTTACATGAGCCCTGGATCCAACATGGCATCCATTCATGCCTCAATACGGCATTGAGAGGCGTCTCTATGTTAGTGCACAGAACAGTACATTGGGAAGAGAAAACGCAATTAATTGATGAAGAGGGGAGGTACGTATTTGTACATTCATGTTATGTGTGCTCCTGCTCCAGTCCTGGCTACCGAGAGGACATGGAGAGGTGAGTGAACCCATGTCCGTCTCTGTTCTGCCCACTTTCCCCGGGTTCGCTCACCTCTCCACGCTCCTGCTCCAGTCCTGGCTACCGAGTGCTCGTAGATTTAAAAGGCCTGTCCTGACCTACCGCTACGTCCCTGACTCCGATCCTGTGCTGCCTTTCTCGACCTCTTGTCTGTCCCCGATCATGAGTTTGCCTTATGATTCTATACTTCGCCTTGGCTGCCACTGCGGACAAAGTCGTGCCTGTGGAACGACCTGGTGGTACCACGCTGCAACAAGTCCAACCTGTTTTGTGGGAGCTCTGGGTACCATTTAGACTCCAATCAAAGGTATCGGCTTATGTCATCATCTGCCATGAGTCCCGCCGAGGATCCTCTACCTGTTCTGGCTGATCTTACCACCAATGTGGCTCAGCAGATCCAGCAAGTTGCCGTGCAAGGTCAGCAACCCCGGCAAGTCTCTTCGGCTAAGACTAACTAGGTTATCTGAGCACAGATCAGGATAGCACAGCCGAGCTGATTAGGAGGTGCTTAGAAGCTTGAAGGTGGCTTTCATAATCAGCCTTCTATTTGGGACAGGAGAGACTCGGTCACGGCTAACTTCACCACGTTCCTCATAGAATTCCGATCCATCTTCGAGGAAGCAGCCTAGGCGTCATCTGTTGAGGCTGGGATCTGCTCTCACCTAGGGTTCTTGGGAGAATTGTCACTAGGTGAGAACAAAGCATCTCCACAAGGGCTGTTGGGTTCTTGGAGAATCACTCCTGCCTAACAGTAAGCTAATAGAACACCCTAACGCTTTCCCTGACCAGCAGCAGCTCTCTCCCTAGCGGCATCCAGACACAGAATGATCCGAGCAGCGCGGGCAGCGGCTAGTCTATCCCAGGGTCACCTGATCTGGCCAGCCAACCACTGCTATCGACGTGTAAGGGTACCACGTCATGCTGGGTGGAGTGCAGAGTCTCCTGGCTTGTGATTGGCTCTGTTTCTGGCCGCCAAAAAGCAAAACGGCGGGAGCTGCCATTTTCTCGAGCGGGCGAAGTATTCGTCCGAGCAACGAGCAGTTTCGAGTACGCTAATGCTCGAACGAGCATCAAGCTCGGACGAGTATGTTCGCTCATCTCTAATCTCCACACCTGCATATTCCTGTTCTGCTTAGTTTTGGAACCAGTGGTCTGATTCAAGTCTCGGCTGTCCTGGCATCTGGCTCTGCATGGAATTTCATGGATTCTGCTCTCACAGCATTGTTTCCCTGTGGTTTGTCTAGAGAAACCGCTGCTTATCTCGTCCATCAAAGGGCAGATACTCTGTGACCCAGTCCAGTATCTGTCTTTCTATGTACTTCCCTGTTCCACATCCTCCGTTCTGTTGGGACTTCCGTGATTACAGCAACACGCACCTGTCCTCGACTGGTAGACTGGGGAGGTTCTTTGCTGGGGTTCTGAATGACAGTCTTGTTGTCTCACGACTCTCCATCCAGTCTCTGCTATACCATCCTCGTCTCTCAAGTCTCTGGAGGGTCTTCCCATTGCTTATCTGGAATATGCTGATAATGCCGAGTCGGAAACTGCAGCCATGTCGGCCTATATCAAGGAGAACCTGGAGAAGGAGTTCATCCGCAAATCCTCTTTTCCTGCAGGTGGCCATTTCTTCTTTGTGGTCAAGAAAGAGGGATCTCTCTGCCCCTGCATTGATTATAGGGGGCTCAATAAAGTGACGGTAAAGAACCGATATCCGATGCCCTTGATCACGGAACTCTTTGACCGCCTCCGTGGTGCCAAGGTCTTCTCTAAATTGGACCTTCAAGGGGCATATAATCTTGTCCGGATCCGCAAGGACGACGAGTGGCTGACTGCATTTATCTTCAGGGACTTGTTATACACCTGTGTCTTAGTCTACTTAGACGACATCTTGGTGTTCTCTTCTGACTTGGAATCTCATGAAGTCCACGTACGACAAGTTCTTAGGTGCCTAAGGGCAGTTCCATCAGAAGAGACTTCCGTCTCTTGGATACATCGTCTCCAAAAAAGGCCTATGGATCCAACCAAGTTGTCTGTGGTACTTCAGTGGCCTTGCCCAGTAGGACATTGCACGGCAACACACCCTGTCTCCGCCCATTCTAGCAGTATGATCTGAGAACGACTCACTCTTAAAGACGCATCTAGAAATTCTGGTCAGGTTTACACAATTCTACACCGACCTATATAGAACCAAACTAGACAAGATGGACGAGGATATTAGAATATATATCAATGACATACAATTCCCCACCCTGACGCCAGAGCAGACAGAGGCCCTTGTTGGAGAGGCCCTTAACGTTAGAGGAAGTGGAAGACAGGGTGGACCTCCTCAATAATAATAAGTGACCGGGCCAAGATGGGCTACCAAAGGAAATCTATTCTAAGTTTAAAGATCTTTTACTCCCACACATACTGGAGATGTATTCCTCCTCCTCCTTCGAGATCGGGCCTTACCTCCCACTCTATACGAAGCAACCGTAGTTTTAATATTAAAGCCAGGCAAGGACCCTTTAGATTGTGGCTCATACCGTCCAATAGCGTTATTTAACACCAATTATAAAATACTTATTAGAATATTGGCAACCAGATTAAACACAGTAATTCTCAAATACTTATTAGAATATTGGCAACCAGATTAAACACAGTAATTCTCACCCGGATCGATGTGGCTTTATGCAGGGGAAATCCATGTTGGACAAAATACGCAGAGTCCAGGTAATTGCACAAATAGGAGGAGTGGCAGGGAAGAATTGGGCCTTGGCATCACTAGGCACTGCCAAAGCGTTTGATTCTAATGAGTGGACGTTCTTTGGACAATGTCTACAGAGGTTGGGATTTGGCCCGCAATTTCGTAAATGGATAGAGATTCTATATTCCTCCCCCTTAAGTAGACTATTAGTTAATGGAGAGCTGTCGCCCTCATTTACCCTATATAAGGGCACCCGGCAGTGATGGATGCTTTCCCCCCCCTATTATTTTCCCTGGCAACTGAGGCACTAGCGATAAAACTCCGTCAGGATGCGGAATACCGAGGAATCACTATAGGGACAAGAGAGGACCACGTAGGGTTATACGCAGATGACATGGTCCTATTTCTATCAAACTCCCCCATCTCATTGCCCCGAGTAAACTGGTCCAAATCAGTGTATATGCCACTGGGACCCGCCCCCTGGAGTGGATCTGACTGTATAGAAAGGCTCCAGGTACTCACTGAATTTAAGTAGGAATTTAGGAATTGTTATATCAAAGACACACCAAAATGCAAGTGGGTTAGTGATGAATCCACTGCTGTCATACGCCCGAGATAAGGATAAGGCCTGGAAAACACTGCCCCTCTCAGTAGCAAGGAGAATTAACCTAGTAAAACATATTTTCCTCCCTAATTGTTTATTTATTCTTCAGCACGCCGCGGCCCCCATACCGAAGAAATTCTTTAAAAAACAACTGACAGGAGTATTTGTATGGGTTAGTTCTAGAGCAAATGAAAAAAGGAGAATTATTTCTCCACCTTTTTATTCGGTTTCCTCTGAGTCCACCATGACGGCCCACTGGAGATGACCCTTGACCTGGTAGGGACAGGAAGCAGAGAGGTTTAAATAACACCACCCCGGCATCCAGTACTCCATAGTGCCTACAAATAATACCTACAGCCGCCTTGGATGCAACCCATTTATTTAGTGATTGAGTGGGCAAACACAGAAACACAGGCACTTAAAGTTTGAAGTCAGGGTGGGAATCTATATGGGTCCGCATGGTGGGACTAATGGACAACTCGAATTAAACGGTGAGAATAATTCTCCTTTTCCATGGCGTCCCCCATGACGGCCCCAACTGGAGATTGTACCAGAACGTCATTATTTTTTAGGGGGGGACCAACAGTTGTAAGCCCTTTCCTCCGAAGGACTGGTCTCTAGCACTCTGAATATCTAGACTGTCATATGTTGAGCAAAGGTTAGATGAGTTGCCAAGTAGCTGCCTTTACCATAGTCCTCTAGTGAGGCCCCCCGTTCTCAGACCCAAGAGGCTGCCCCTTCCTCTGGTATGAAGGGGCTCTAATAGTCCCTGGAATGTCCAAGTTATGGCATTGCTATGTTCCTTATGATTTAGTCGGGATCTATTAGCAATGAGATCATTGAAGCTTTTTTGCTCTGTTTCTCCTTGAACTGTAGATAAATGTGTCATGCTTCTCCAGGACTGACCTGGTAAATTCAAGATAATGTAGGAGACATCTTCTGACATCTCAATGTATCCATGTCCAAATTCTTTGCATGTTTGGGTCTGACAAAAGGAGGTTGATACTATCTTTGATTCGTGTGAAAAGATGATGCTACCTTGGGTTAGTGAAGGTTTTTATCAACATTAGTACGACCGTGTCCTCATACATTTTGAGATAGGGCTCTTTAATCGAAAGGGTTTGAATTTCTCCCAAACGCCCTAGCGGTTGTTATAGCTATAAGGAAGGTGAGTTCACGTCATTTCTCTAGATTAACCGTTTCTAGGGGTTCGAATGGTATTTTCGTGAGGTATCTGTACTAATGAGAATCCAATTGGGATATCTCTGTTTTATTGTGGTCTTAGTCTACTGTTAGCTTTGACAGAACCTTGGATCCATCTGTTTTTTCCCCCCCCCCCTGCTGGGGCATAGAAATGCGCTGAGGAGGAAATCTGGACTTTTAAAAGGCATTGTTTAAGCCCTTGTCAAATCCCCTTGCAGGAAGTCTAAGCACCTGTGAAATTTGGGGATAGTTGGTTAGGGGGTCCTGTACCAAAAGGATACGAATCTTCCCCATATCCTGCGAGTAGATTTTGTGAGTAACCGGCTTGCGGTTGCCTTAGCGTCGGTGGAAATTAACCTTATTTGATAACCCCTTTGTATCAACAACATCCTTTCAGGGATCCATCCGAGAGCTCGATGTGCCGGTAGGGTCATGATGGTATACCGGACCCTGTGAACAGAAGTCGTTTAGAGGTTCCGCCTGATCGGGGTTTCTTCACCGCCATCTTCCTAACCACGGAACCAGTCCTTTTGGGCCACCAGGGAACAATGGAATAACTCTGGACTTGATCCACTCTGATTTTCTGAACCACTCTATATAAGAGGTATGGGGGGAAATGGTACATCAGAGGCCCGTTCCAGGACTTGGACTGAGGCGTCCCTTTGAACATAGTGAGGCTCTTTGGTTCCAGAGAGAAGAAATGAGGAACCTTTCATTTTGCTGGAGAGCAAGAGATCTATGCTGTTGTACCCATCTTGGTGTGAGACGGCAAAGATGTTCTCGTTCAAACACCCACTCGTTTTGGTCTATGACGACGACTGATGTATCGTGCTATACAAGTCTCTTCCCCTGTAGATGGGTGGTTGAGAGGAGCAGAACGTTTGGGTCTGCACATGCAAAGAGCTTCTCTAGGGATGAGGAGATGCTGGGGTGTCATGGTGCCCCCCCTGATCGAAGGATAAGCCAACAGTCGTGATGTGGTCTCCTAGTAAGCCTTATGTTTCCCCTTCAAAACTAGATGCTGGCTCTCAAGGTCTCTAGGACGTACTCTCATTCTCTGTATTTGATGAGCGGGATCTGATGATTTGGCCATACCCTGAGGGTTCGACGACCTGCCAGCGCTCCCCCAGAGCATGACTGACTTGCATCTGTCCGGATATTTATTACTGGCCAGGGATGCCATGATACTCCTTTTGTTAGGTTTGAAGTGTTTTTCCACCAATCCAAGGATCGCTTGACCACTTCTGATATCCGTATTTTTTGATTCAGGTGCTGAGGATTTCTGTCCCAAGAAGCCAATATCCAGCTCTGAAGGGATCTTGTGTGGCTCTGGCTCCACTGTACACACTGAATGGCTGACGTCATAATTCCTAGGATCCTCATGGCTTCTCATACTGTGCATTGATCTTTCCCCTGAAATATTGTAGTCTGTTGTATCAGCTTCATTATCTTCTCTGGTGGTAAGAAGGACATTTGCTGAACTGAGTCCAATAATGTTCCTAAAAAGACTACTTTTGTGCTTGGGGTTAGATTGGATTTCTCCAAATTTATCATCCAGCCTAACTGTTGCAGGATTAACATTGTGGCATTTCGGTGATGTATTAGTTCTTGTTTTGAACTGGCCACCACTAACAAATCGTCCAAGTAGGGTATGACTAATATCCCTTTTTTTCTCAGGAATGCTACCACTTCGATCATAATTTTTGTGAATGTCCTTGGGGCCGAAGAAATCCCAAAGGGCAGCGCCTTGTACTGATAATGTACTTCTTCTCCCCTGGGTGATCGTACTGCGAATCTGAGAAATTTTTGTGAGTTCGAATGGATTGGCACTTGGTAATATGCGTCTCTCAGATCTATGGTACACATAAAGGCTCCCCGTTGGATCAGGACGGCTGCTGAGCTTACTGTTTCCATCTTGAACCTCCGGTAACGTATGTGTCTGTTCAGGTTCTTCAGGTTGCAAATCATCCTGAATGTGCCGTTCGGTTTTTTTTATCAGGAAGAGGGGAGAGTAGTACCCTTCTGTTAGATTTTCCTGAGTCACAGGGATGATGACGTCCAGCTGTACCAGCTTTTGTATTTCTGACCAGAGCAAGACTGAGAGATTTTCTGAGGGTTGTTCTGTCAGGACAAATTTTTTGGGGGGAAGAGAGGTTAGTTCTATATGGTAACCTTCTTGAAGAATACTTAGTGTCCAGGGATTTGATGTTATCTGATCCCATTGCGAATGGAATCTCAATAATCTTCCCCCCACTCTGGCGTCATTGTTTCCTGTACGCTGGAGCGGAGTTACTGGCACTAAGTAGGAAGCCCCTTCCTCTTCCTCCTTTAGGGTAACTCCACTTACCCTGTTTACCTTTTCCTCTGTAAGCCTGTTTTCTATCTTTGGAGTCCCGAAAGGGCTGCTTCCTTGGATTAGTTCTTGATTCAGGAAAGCCTTTCTTCCTATCCGCTGCTTTTTCCAGAAGCGTGTCTAGTTCGGCACCAAATAGATATTCCCCTTCAAATGGAATACCGCAAAGTTTTGACTTTGACCTAAAATCTCCCGTCCATTGGCGAAGCCAGAGTGATCTCCTGACGGAATTAGATAGTGCTCCTTCTTTGGCGCTTATTCTTACTCCTTCTGCAGAAGCGTCTGCGATGAAGGCTGTAGCTGCTCTTAATGTGGGGAAGGTACTTAATAGCATCTCTCTAGGGGTGCCATCTCTAATATGACTCTCCAACTCTGTCACCCAGTGGATGTTGTGGCAATATTAGATTTTAAATTTAACATAGCACACTCCCATGTCTTCTTCAGAAGACTGTCTGCCTTCCGATCCAAGGGATCTTTAAGCTGGATCGCGTCTTCAAATGGTAGGTCCGTTTTTTTGGTCATTTTTGTGACCTGGATATCTACTTTAGGCGTAGAATTCCAAACTTTGGTTTCAGCTTCATCAAAGGAAAGACGGTTTTTAAACTCCTTAGATATGGAAATCCTGTTTTCAGGCTCCCTCCATTCTTCCAGTATCAATTCTTTGAGAGTGTTGTTAATTGGAAACACATGTCTCTTTTATACCTTAAGAAGACCAAATAGCTCATCCTGGATAGTCTTGGTCTCCTCCACTTCTTCTATTTTGAGTGTATCTCTCATAGCTCTTAAAAGTGGCTCTAGATATTCAGTTGCTAGCAGATATCTGGATTCCATTTTACTAGCTGAATTGGAGGGCCCAGGATCCATATCAACAGATTCTTTGGTTCCTTCAGAGTCCGATGCTGAATCCGACATGGATTCTATAATCCTTTGCCTTTTATGTGGAGGTTCTTGAGGTATAAATGCCGCCATGGGTGTTGTAACTGATGTTCTAACTTCGTCTCTGATAAAGTTACGCATCTCATCCACGAATGAGACTCTCTCTTCTCTGAGCAAATTATCCACACAATTTTTGCAGACTGTTTTTTTGTAGTCTGTGGGGAGCTTTTCTGAGCACATACTGCCCTTTTTTGAAGTAGCCTTCTTAGTGCCCAACTCCTTAGCTCTCCCTTTATCCTTCTCCTTTTCCCTGGGATCCTACCAAGGAGAAGGAGGAGTAATTAGTCTTTAACCGGACACCTATGTGATAATATGGGGATATGTGGGTGACCCACCACCCTATCCCTAAATAACCCTACTTACAGGGTTCAAGGATATGAGGTCCATGTTTGAAGCCTCCACGCCATGAACAAAGGATATACCGCACCAGTTCCTAAGAAAAAATATACATTGGGATATAGACCTATATCATATATGGCATAATTGAGGCAAAATTCAGCATATAACCGACCTTGACGGCTGGGGAAATGCTTAGAATGGCGTCTGATCTTGAAAGTACCTGAGTCAGGACTGACATGCGATCATTAGACCTCAGATCAACGTGCATATCCCGCTTTTTGAATCTTACCGCTCCACGCTCCTGTTTCCGGGTCGCGCCATCATGACGTCACATCCGGTTTCGTCATTTCCGGTGGACGTCATCACCAGAGTCGGACGGAGCCGGCACACGTGACCTTCTTGACGGACGCGCTCTGGGTGTCCTTAGCTTCACGGAGCTGCGGGCAGAGCCGGAGAGATGTAGTCTCTTCTTGTGGCAGAGGAAAGGACCGGGGTCCGATCGAGGCCGAGACTACCTGGGGTAAGGGGAAAATCCCCGCGCCTATCATGATCCCCCCTCACCGTCCCAACTACTGGGGATGAGGAGAGACTTCTCTCTACTCCCTGCCCTGTATAGGGACAGGAAGCCACTGGAGTATGGATGCCAGGGTGGGGTATTTAACCTCTCTGCTTCCTGTCCCTACAGAGGTCAAGGGTCATCCTCCAGTTGGGGCCGTCATGGGGGACGCCATGGAAACACCACCTTAAGCATCACCTCACCTGGCCACTCTATGGCCTGCGCTAGTACCCCAACCTGACTTTGACTCCCCCCTCCTCCCGCTACGCAGGCTGGCTAGGCAGGTATGGCAGGCAGCAAATTACTGAATTCAAAGAGATCATAGCCGTGACCCCATTATGGCATAATCCATCCTTACCACACCTTGAAACACTGGAGGGATCATCCCTATGGAGAAACATAGGAGTGTGAACATTAGCAGATGTGTACAATGCAGACATTCTGCACTCTTTCCAGGAACTGCAGCAGAAATTTGACTTAGGTCCTTTTTCTTTATATTCCTACAGCTACGATATGCCCGAGAGGCCAAATTCCCCACCCCCGGTCACCTATCTTTTCTTACCCACTGATTGGTATATGCAAGACGCAAGGCCCTAGAGGCCTAATATCAGCCCTGTAAACCGACCTCACTCAAAGAAAAGTGAAAGCTACCAGTGTTGGACAAGTTGAAGGCACACATTCCCTCCCTTGAGGAAGAGTCTATAAGCAAACTGCTTTCTGCACACACGAAGGTATCCCCAGCTGTAAATAACAGATTAATTCAATTATATTTCATGCATCAAGCTTAATTGACACCCGTTCGACTGGTTAGAATGGATCAGGTCCCTACCTCTGCCTGTCCGCGATGTGGAGAACTAGCAGCGGACTTTTGGCACATGAGCCGAATCTGCCCCCCCATACAGGCATTTTGGGAAAACGTAACAGACTTTCTATGCAAAATAATATCTATCCCGGTGCCTCTGTCCCCCCAAGGGGTGCCTTTTGGGCCTAATCTCTGAAGAAGATTGGCCTTCTTTACCATATTCCTACGGGAAACGTTATTTCTGGCCACTCCAAATACTCCAACTCTGAGTATGCGGAACCTTCAAATCAACCAGATTCTGCCGTATGAGAAGCTAGTCTATAAACATAGGATGCATCCAGATAAATTAGACCCAGGATGGGGAAAATGATGTGAGTCAAGGGATACCAACTACTCGGTACAAAGGTTTAGAAAGGCAATGGTTAGTCTACACAATAACACATAGGATGGATACCATCAAGGCCAGAGGGGAGTGTGACCTGAATAACCACATATGATTTGGGACTAGACACTGGCTGCTAATGGGTTTCGACTTGGTGGGCTACACTGAATTAGTAGGGTGGAGGAGGAAATAATAGGACACACCAGCAGTTTGGTAGAGGAGCGCTGACGGTTAAGTAGGAATTGTTTGAATGCTCTTTCCAGAGAAAAGAAGTTTGTGATAACCTTTAGATGTGTTGTATATTCTAATTGGAACAAAACAATACACATATGCAGAGTCTTAGAAATGTGATAAGTGATGTACAGAACTTGAAGATTACAATTTATAATGCAACCGCACAGTACGTATATATAATACTCTGTACCATATGCTTTAATAAACTCAGTTTAAAAAAAAATTAAAAAATAACTAGGAGATAAAGAACATCTTGAAAGTTTATTATACTCTGATTATAATATAATCGTGGGGCAATACCAATAAATATCATTCAAGGACATTTCAATGTTTATTAAATTGTACAAAAAGTACTTTACAGTATATTTTACATATTATTTACAACTTGTTAAAAAAAAATAGTATAATAAAAAATAAAACTAATGACAACTTGACAGACAGTTTTTTCATTTTCATGGAAAACACATTTACATGGGGCAGTGAGCGGTGAACACCAATCCTCGCCTTTTTACATAAATGATTGCATTTCTGTGCTCATCAGAGAGACTTTTCAATGTGTACATTGTAGAGTTCTTAAAGAGAACTCTTCACACAGTACCTTTTATACATGTCCCACTGATACCTCTATACATGGGATTAGAGCCAGCGTTCTTCTTTTATTGATGTTCCAGTCATGGCGGTCGGTAGCTGCAGTATACAGTCAAGTTAGCCCGCCTCCTCACGGACACTGCTTAGCCAGCTAAAGAGAATTTCTGACGGTGGGACGAGGAGCAAGTTGATTTCTCCTCACACAGCCAGGGTCGCTCACAACCTCCTCCTTTCTGAGGAAGTGGTTAAATGATATAGTAGAGCTGAGTAGCACAAAGCCACTGAGGGGAAATGTATTAAGTGTTTGAGAGCATAACTGTTTTAGTTGCTCATGGCAACCAATCAGAGCTCAGCTTTCAATTTATAAATTGCTGTTGGAAAAAGAAAGCAACTATAACAGTTTTGATCTCAGACACTTTTGATAAATCTCCCTAACTGTCTCTTTCACTAAATCCTCACCCCACTTCAGGAATTCTCTTTAGTCTGGCAGTGTGAGGGTCAGTGAGGAGGATTGGGTTGCTTGACCATATGACTGGAACACAGGACACCAATAAAGCTCTTTTTCAGAAGAATACTGGCTCAAATCCCATGGATCAAAGCATTGGTGGAACAAATAAAGACATCTAAAAGGTCCTGTGTGTGGTTTGTGGGGGTTTCCTGGTGACAGACGCTCTTTAAAGTATCAGCAGCTTCTGCTTAGGTGGACATTTACTGTTCCTGTTAAGGTAAAACCACAATTTTCTTTTCCAATTTCTGAGGTGGAAAGAGACAGGCTCTCATGATGCTATCCAGTTCCTCCAGTCCCAACTGAGCATGAAGTACAGATACAGAGTCCTTCTCACATTGCAATACAAATTTTAGCAAGCGGTACAAGTCCAGCAGCACATCACGTAACACCTGATGGAAAACACAAGAAAAAAAGGAATGAAATTACAAAGGTCAGAAATAATGAAGAACCACTGTAAAAGATAAATATATATACAGGCAGTCCCCGGGTTACATACAAGATAGGGTCTGTAGGTTTGTTCTTAAGTTGAGTTTGTATGTAAGTTGGAACCTTATACTTTATTATTGTAACCCTAGTCAAAATTTTTTTGGTCTCTGTGACAATTGGATTTTAAAAATGTTGGATTGTCATAAGAACCAGGATAAACAATAAATCTTAATTACAGGCACCATTGATATCTGTTATAGCTGATTATTGTAGCCTAGGACTAAAGTACAGTAAATTACCAAAATCCAGAGGTCCGTTTGTAACTAGGGGTCGTATGTAAGTCGAGTGTTCTTAAGTGCCTGTATTGCATTTCTTTAATTCAGACATTTTACTACAGTGTACAACTAGTCAAAGACCCAGCATGAATCTATCGATGGTCCATATTTCCAAGTAGACAATGTGCAGGTGGACCAAGGTAAAAAAGGAAAAGGCTGCAGAGCTCAAATAGGTCATCAAAGGGATGGCAAGAGAACAGTCCTGGCTGACTTATCAATATCAATAAAGTGTTTCTGGAAAATTCCTTTAAATGGTAAGATGGTGGCACCAATTTTAACATATTTACCTCTGTTGTCCTCTCACTGAGCCCTCTTAGAAGTAGGACAATGACATGGATGGCAGCTCTTCTTACTTGGGCCTCTGGGTCAGTGTGGACCACAGCTGATAAACAGGAGGTCACCTTAAAAGAAAAAGAAATTAAACATCAATGTTGTAGGTGTCAGTTGATCTGCTATTACGCTTGCACCTTTGTCAATAAGCTGAATTCCCATTTCAATCTAAGAGGCAGGCTCGGACTGAGCCACCGGAAGCCGGGTGTATAAGCCTCATTATACTATGCAGAACGCGGATGCAGTGCCTCCAGCACCTGTGATACCATGTATCAATGTTACTGAATGTGTCTGCTCACAGTCGCTAGGTCTGGACTGGCTCCTATGATTGTGAGCAGACACATTCAGTAATCTTAGCAGGACGGGCACATTCATACCTCCAGGAGCACGGGGGATAGAAAGAGGGCAGAATCAGCTGGAGAGTGGAGGAGTCTCATCTTCACACAAAGCTCTGGGCTTTGAGAGTAACTGTGAGCACATTACACCTCACTGCACGAGTGCTGGGGGAAGATGAGAGACTCCTGGCTCTGCTCCTGCCAGCAGGTAAAGAAAGGGTTAATTGTACCTCCAGCTGCACTGAGCAGCCAGGCAGAGAGCAGCCAGCACTGGAGCTGCTGAGCAGACATGGGCCCACTAGATTGCACAGTGGGCCCACCTCCTGGTCCTGACAGGCACCTGGGGCCACCAATGAGAAGGTAGCTTGTAGCTGAGGCATCATCACTCTGCCCCACCTAACCCTGAGATGCGCGCCGGCGGGACCTGGGTGCTGAAGAGCTGTTCCCTCTCCCCTGATCTGCATCAGGGGGCCTCCTGCACAGAGATACAGGTATTTACAACAATAAACTGCACTACACTAACCTCCCATCTGAGAACTACAACTCCCAACAACTGAAGGAGCTGCTGAAAGTTGTAGTTCTTCAGCCCACTCTAATTTTGTATAGGTTTACTTTAACCTCCTTTGCCCCATGTGCCTCCCCTCCACCAAAGATTTTCCTAAATGCATATTATATAATAGAAACATCAGCTTGCGCCATAAAAAATGAAATCTTACCTCACCAAAATATAAAAAAACACAACTTTCTAACTATTACCTTTCAGAAAAATTAAAAACAAATCCTTTTTTAAATTGTCATGTTTTATCCCCATGATCATACCGACCAATAGACTGTGTTTTATTCTATCACATCTGATTTTTTTAATGCTTTCCAGTACAGGCAGTCCCCGGGTTACATACAAGATAGGGTCTGGAGGTTTGTTCTTAAGTTGAATTTGTATGTAAGTCGAAACTGTATATTTTATAATGGAAGTTCTAGACAATTTTTTTTCTTTTGCCCCAGTGACAATTGGAGTTTCAAAATTTTTGGTGTAATTGGACCAAGAATTATCAATAAAGCTTCATTACAGGCATCTTACAGCTGATCATTGCAGTCTGGGACTATAGTAAAGCATCCAGAGAGCTTCACCAGAGGTCACAGTGGGCAGAGGGGTCTGTCTGTAACTATGGGTTGTCTGTAAGTCGGGTGTCCTTAAGTAGGGGACCGCCTGTACATGACACAGAATAGGATATACTGACACAAATGCGGGCTAACGTATACTAACGTAAGTCTATGGCCTTGATTTATCACATGTGACGCAATGTCCGACATATACTGGCGCACAGTCTTCAGTAATCTAACACCTCATGCACTGCTCAGGAAGTGGCCACCATCCTTTTTTTGGTGCACCTTTAACATACGCCATGTGACACAATTCTGTCAAGTGGCAGCAATATCTGTGTGTCATCCATTTTTGCAGAGCCACCAAAAACGTAAGATTGTCACCAAGGTTGCCATTACATGATTATGGGGAGCAGGGTGGCTCAGTGGTTAGCACTACAGCCTTGCAGCACTGGGGACCTGGGTTCAAGTTCCATCCAGGTCAACATATGCAAAGAGTTTGTATGTTCTCTCTGTGTTTGCATGGGTTTCCTCTGGGTCCTCAGTTTTCCTCCCAGACTCCAAAACATACTGGTAGGTTGATCAGATTGTGAGCCCCATGGGGACAGGGACTGATGTGACAAGCTCTGTGCAGCGCTGCGGAATCTGTGTGCGCTATATAAATAAAGGAATTATTATTATGATGTCACTACCTAGTCCCAACCATAGCCTTTACATTCCCACAGACTTCTATGCAATTGTCAATTTAACAGCTGCTTAAAGGGGTTGTCCAATCTCAGTAAATAAATGGTATTGTTTATGTAAGGAAAAGTTCTACAATTTTGCAATATACTTTCTGTATCAATTCCTCCTGGTTTTCTAGATCTCTGCTTACTGTCCTTCTATAGAAAGCTTCTCTGTTAACTTCCAGAAGATAGAGATCTGTCCATGGTCGTGTGATGGACACACAGGTGCGCGAGTTGTTAGTATCAGACGGCTCTAATTACTCTCTGTGATAATAATTGGCCATGCACCTGCATGACCATCACATGACCAGGGACAGATTTCTCTCCAATGGTAGTAAACACAGAAGCTGTAAGTAGCTTGCCAGATCAGTCCCTGTCCCCACAATCTAATCATCCTACCAGTATGTTTTATAGTGTGGGAGGAAACCGGAGGACCTGGAGGAAACCCACACAGACACAGAGAGAACATACAAACTCTTTGCAGATGTTGACCTGATGTCAAAGCTTTATTTACAGGGGTAATTTCATCTCTCTTAAACTACTTGTACCCCCAGTAATCTTACGCCACATTCACACGGTGTTATGCCCGCCGAGCGGGCATACCGCCGGGCGCTGGACAGGAGGAGGGGGTTACCCCTCCATATGAAACAGAATGGTGCCTGGTACTTCAGAAACACTGCTTCCTTCTTCCAAAAACAGCACCACACCTGACCATGGTTTGTGCAGGTAGTCCAGTTCAGATGTATAGAAATAAATGAATCTTGGTTATAACAGGATGTTTTTGGAAGAAATTAGACATGTCTTTAAGCCTTCGGACAACCCCCTTAACATTTCTCTACCAAATGCCATGTTTACATTGCTAAATAAAAGAAAAAAGCACTTTGCTATACAGCAGTGGCCAATACAGTTGTAATTGTAAGATGCGCTATAATCCACTTATCCATATGCAGAGGCCTAAAAATGGACATGTAACATTTCCATGCAGCAGTAGGTAAGCCCCCATAATCAATTTCACTGGTGGGCCCTAGGCATCCCAGTCCGACCCTGCTAAGAGGCACAGTCGATGGAAAAGCGTTTACATTCTAAGAGATTTTATTGTAATCTAGAACAACACTTTTAAAACTGTATTGTCATTAATATAGATTGAAAAGCGTTTTACTGATGCCATACCGGTTTGAACCACAACTAGAACATTTCTGGACAGGGTCTAACAGTTGGGAATGATGCTGCAAACTGGGCACCAATCAAGTGAAGAGTACTTATCTTACTGTTCTCTGCTAATATAATGCACAACAGAGCTGTTTTGGTGCAAGCACATAATCAGATTGAGATATTAAAGACCTGGAATAGAATTCTGTTACTTACTTCATAGATAACAGGGCCAAGGGAAAATTGTAGTTGCTTACACAATTCACCCAAGTTGGAAAGGCTGCTGGCCCTTATAGAGCTATCAGGATCCCGACAACCCCTGAGAAAGGCGTGAATCAATAGGTCTTTGTGTTGGAGGACCATGTCGCCTGCAGACAATGAAATTGCAGTTATACTATTTCTACAAATTAAACAAAAACATAGTATACCGCAAGACAAATACAGACCTTAAATGGTCACTGCCTTTTTAAAAGACTTTGCATGAATCAATAGTACAAGTCATTACAAGAAATGAGTGCTATCAGATCTGTGTAATTACTTTGTCTTCCTTCCCAACCTAATCTGAAAACTTAGGCGACTTCTATTTCGCCTGTAAGATGGGCAGAAGCTCACTACGGTGTCAGATGATTTAAAAGCTAAATAGAGAGGAGAGTGGGGAGGAGGGAGTCACTGCAGTTAGGCCTTTGCCCACCAACAAACTACAAATGCAGATTGCAAAGTGAAGAGCCGTACACTTTGCAATCTGCAATGGCCACACTGAGCGATACGGTGCAGCACACGTGCGGCACGATAACGCTCCATTCGCGGGGGGAAAAGATAGGACATGTCCTATCTTTCCCCGTGTTACAGCACCGTGCAGCTCTATTGAGAGGGGATGTATCACCCCTCCTCCTCCCCATGGCGTCGGACATGTACATGTAGCCTAAGTCGCATAATGACCAGCGGTTTCATGCCTCATGTGCCCACTGTTCTAAAGATGTCTGCAAAGCTTGTTGATTGTAACAAACACTTTAAATATATTAAATGGTTTAAGTAGAACTAGAATGAAGCACAGCTATATGTTCTCTAGAGGAAAAATCCCTCTAACCTGACAAGTGAATTTATAGAGAACTATGCAAATACACTGTTCCTCTCATACAGCAGGACCAGACTGTATATTGAGTCTCTATATGATTTACTTGAGATGATATAACCTACATGCTGACAGTATCTGCGTTGATGTGCTGGCACAGGTAATAAAGGCAGCCTAATACAGCATGGTAATGGTTATGATCACAGTGCTGCTACTACATTAATGTGACCTGCAGTAAGAACATTACATATATAGATTTTGCTTTATATCTGTACTTTACCCATTTTCCATAAAGTAAACAGGAAATAACTGAAATCTGCACTTTAGAAATAAATAACAAGACTACTGCAAAAAACAACCACTGCGTCCATAAATTCTGCAGTTTCCTTAGTTTATTAACATTTATATTACATCTATCATATTCTATTTATATTTTCTTTTTCTATTACATTATATTTCTATTTTCTATTATATTTTCTACTAGTACAGTATATTTTCCTGGGGTATAGGTTTAACCCAGGAATGTTTACTTCGATTTCTAGCTCCATTTAACACCTTAATGACGCAGGGGAATTTCCTGCTCTAGGTGCTTTTTCTCCCATTCTCACATTACTTTGGCATGAGACGTGACAATCACCGACTGTCATTGGGACAGATCACCTGCCCAAGATGGCAGTGTGCTTGCCATAAAAATGGTTAACAACCACCATCAGTGCCAGCACCAGCGTTGTCATAATGCATCAAACACCCACCATGAATGGAGAGGGATATGCCAATGAACCCTCTCTATATCCCTTTAACAACACCATCATGGGTTGTCAAGGAATTAAAAGCAAGTTTCATTTTCTTTATACTGCAAAAATATTTGATACCTTATGCACATAAAATACCAATGCAATACATTTAAGTTTGTGGCTGTAACGTTTAAAAATTAGAAAAAGTTCAAAGAGCATGAATGCAAGCCACTTTCTAAAAACTCTTTTATAGGTACAGGCAGTCCCCGGGTTACATACAAGATAGGGTCTGTAGGTTTGTTCTTAAGTTGAATTTGTATGTAAATCGGAACTGTATATTTTATCATTGTAATCCCAGCCAGAATTTTTTTGGTCTCTGTGACAATTGGATTTTAAAAATGTTGGGTTGTCGTAAGAATCAGGAATAACACTAAAGCTTCATTACAGACACCTGTGATAACTGTTTCAGCTGTTTATTGTAGCCTAGTACTAAAGTACAATAAATTACCAATATCCAGAGGTCCGTTTGTAACTAGGGGTCGTATGCAAGTCAAGTGTTCTTAAGTAGGGGACTGCCTGTATTCTAAAAGACAGAAATTCTGCCTCTTTATTTACAGTATTGCACATTCCTTTCATAATCCAGAATGTTACAGGCCCAAAGATACAGAATTCGAAAATAATTCAGATTTTTATTACTGTACTTTTCAATATTGTATTTTGTTTTTAACATCTTTACTATAGGATTTGAACACTAGGGGGTGTGATTCCTATTATAATACATTACAATACTTCAGTTAGACTGTCTAAACCAAAGTGATGGTAATACAATAAAGATAATACACAGAGACTGTTAGGTTTGGTTTAGTTTTCAAGTGGATTTTTTTTCCATAATACTAAATGTGACCAGCTCGATATACTCACCCAGCATCCGTGTGCATCTCATCAGTGCTTCTCCTACTTTCATCCTCGTTTCAGGAGCTAGAGCTTTTGCTTTAGACGATACTGCACTTTCATAGTGTGCTAGAAGAATAGGAAGGATGCACTCCGGAGTGTCCCCAGACAGTACAGCCACACCTATAAATATATGAAAGATTAAAATAGGAGTTATTAAGCTGCAAAAGCTGCGTGCATGCTTGAAGAAGGTTTAGCTGTATTCACACAGTTTTTTCTCCAGTCCTGTATTTCCATGCTGTATGAATCTGTATATACATGCCAATTTTCATCCGTATGTATGTCACCGTATCTGTATAAAATACGGTGGGCTGGCAAATGATGGTTGGCTGACAGAATGCACGTTCCACTGGTTCTGCATAATGCACAACCGTATGCAGCGCATATGCAACCCGTATTTTATACATTCCCATAGACTTCTATGTGGCATGCAAAATGGAAATATATGAGAAAATAGGACATGCTCTATATTTTTATAAGGCTCACTTACGGTACAGTGGGAAAACGGCCATTAAATGTATAGCTGTATTAGCCATTGAAATGGAAGGGGCCATATGCTACACCGTTTTTATACATTCATGTGAATGCAGCCCAACACTGAAACATTACATCCAGCCATGGAATAAACTTATTTTTAACTTTATTTTTAGAATTCCGCCTCTTCTGTGGCCTTAGATACATATGAAGAGACCTGATTATGTCTAGGCAAGCATGTTATCTTGGGTAGGAAAATAAAAGGCATAAGGAAGGGAAATAATATGTTCCCTAAATTGTTATGAGCATGTCTTGGGTGAGGAGGAAGAGATCAGGTGGAGG
Source organism: Engystomops pustulosus (assembly GCA_019512145.1). Lineage (NCBI taxonomy): Eukaryota > Metazoa > Chordata > Amphibia > Anura > Leptodactylidae > Engystomops > Engystomops pustulosus. The sequence continues at coordinate 149,542,643 of CM033642.1, forward strand.
ACCAAAAGAGATCTGGTTCCAGGTGAACACGGGGGTGTTCCACATGAGAGGAGTCTTGATGCTGAATCTGAATGCCCACCAGATCAATATTTATGTCTAGTCAGGGATCAAAAAGGCAGAAGTCAGAAGTCAATAATGTGTAGGAAAACTTGGGTTGCCCAACAAAGCCCCATGCATGGGAACTACCAGGGCGATGAAGCATGCTATGCATTACCATACTTTAATGTAAATGTCATAAAGGGTGGGATGGGGGTGCTCTTCACAAGAGGTACTATTTGAGGAGGCAAACCCAAAATCTTAATCTATCTATGATAGCTTCTCAAATTCACTGCATTAGTACGAAGAGGGTAGAAACCAGCAGTTTACACAATAGGTGTTAGGCCAAAATAACAAGAGGAGCAGTAAAACCTTCCATAAGTCAAAAAGGGAAAGAGAGCTCTAGGAAGCATACCACAAAGGGACTGGGAAGGGAGAGAAGAGGCCCATAAAAATCAGGTTCTTAGTTAGCTGGAGGGTGAAGAGCGTTACAAGTAAAGAGTACATGAAGTTCCAGGCCTGATTTTTTTTTTTTCCCCAGAATGTGCTGATGACCAATAACTTTACAGTATACTATTCACGCCTACTTTTCTGTCTGTGATATTATGATTTTGAGATATTAAACGGGAGAAGATCTTTACATACACTCAGAGATTGACGTGTCTTAGTTTTGTGTTGAAGTTCCTGGTACCAGGACAACCATGAAATGGTTAATTAGGACTCACCTTACAAAAGTCAAGAGGGCTGTTGGGGCCCTGCATAAAAATCCCTGCCAGCATGGATACCTGGGTAAGGGAAACCATAAGTTTGGGACCTCCAGCAACTGTCCCACATTTACAAGAGTACCTGTTCTTGTCAGACATTTTTGTCGGGGAGTCCATATGACAGCAGCAATACCCCTCTGTCTCCTGTGTACTCCAATGAATAGAGCTGGAAAGGACATTAGATAATACATTTCTTGTGGAAGTTACCTTGTATAGCCGACAAATACACAAAAGGATCTTCTTGCTCTAAATTCTCCACAAAGATCTAAAACAAATAAAAAAATGTGTTGGATAAATCTGAAGAGAGCAGCATCTAGTGGATAATAAGATATGGCTTCCAGCTTACCTGTATCACCTGCTCCCTGCGTTCCATCACCTGAGGGTGCCTTTGCTCCAATAGGCGGGTGAGTGAGCGCAGAGCAGCTGCTCTGGTGGGTACATCAGGATCTTTGGCAGAGTTTAAAATTTCCTGTATGTTTTCAGAATCTCTGTTTGTCTTTTTTTGTTCTTTGTACTTTCTCTTAGTGTCATTATCTTTTGGTGTCCTGTTTATTAGGGGAACAGCGCAATGTGTGGCAATGGTAACTCGCAGGTCACTAGCCAGCTCTTGAATTACTGGTTCTGGGTGGCTCCCCATGACTTTTTCCAGCACTGGAATCAATCTCTTCAAATGCCCAAAATCAGTTGAAGTCAACTGTGAAGGGAATATGAATAGAGAGACATAAATTCATGTTTTGTACATAGAATATCATTATGCTGGGCATGCCACCTGAATATAAGAGAATTAGTTTTAGCCCAGCAACCAAGCAAACCACCTGGAAACCATTTGTTTTAAGATTTTGTCCTTTGTGAAATTTCCTAGAAAATGGAAAAAGTGATTTTCACATCATTCAAGTCTTTAGTATAATGAGTGTTAGTGATATATTCCTCTACAGCGGCCATCTTGGACCAAGAGAACCAAACAGCGGCCATTTTGGCTCAAGCAACCATTTTATTATTAGCCGGGGTCAAGAACTGTCCAGCTAATGTCGTGATTCAAACTTCATTTTTATGTAACCTGTTTGCTCCCCTGCTAGCTTCTCCTTGACATTTAATGAGAGTCAAGTCTGTCCTTCACTCTTGCCCTATATTTTTGCTCTAGCACCTGCTTATCTTATGTTTTGGCTTGCCCAAGTCTTCTTCTCAGGGAAATTAGTATAAACAAGGCCTCTGAGAAGAAATAGTTAACCTTTTCGGAGAATGTCCTGGTAAAATTCATTATGGCCAATAGCATTGCAGTATTCTATCTCCTTGTCACGCCCCCTTTTCCTGATGACTCTGTATTTGATATATGCGGCTGAGCGCACTAATAAACGGGGAGATTCTACATTCACTAAGAGACTAGTGTGTCTTGGGTTTGTGCTCTCGTCCGGGTACCGGGCAGCCATGAAAGAGTTAATTTGAAAGTCACCTTGCAATGGGGGGGGGGGGGGGGGGGTTGAGACCCAGATAAAAATCTCTATCATGAGTTACACTGCAAACGGTGCTAGCAGCATGGGCACCACCATCTTTGTTAATATCCTTGCTCCCTGTGACATCATTGGGAAGCCACGATTTGTCTCCATGGCGGCCTTGAGTCTGTGTAGTTTCTGAGCATTTATTACAATGCGCCAGTGTCCCATTTTTAACATACGATCTATAAAATCCCCATATACCACCATACTGTGGTATGGCAGTATATGTTACGATAAATCAGACAACCTAGGGTTAAAAGTACCCTACGGGTCTGCAAAAATAGTAAAGAAAAAAAAACTAAACTAATATACATGTATATATATTAAAAAACCCTAAAAATTTAAATCATGCCCCTTTCTATAGAACAGATATAAAAATAAACCGTAAAAAAATCATAGAAATCTTAAGTATCCCCACATCTCAAAGTGGGCAATCTATAAAAATATAACGATTATTCCTAGGGTTGAACCCTGTAACAAAAAATGGCGCCAAAATATCCAAAACGCCACTTTTTTTGCCATTTTGCAACATATATATTTTTTAAATAAAAAGTGATCAAAAGGCCATACAGTCCCCAAAATGGCAGCAAAGAAAATATCAGCTCATCCCGGAAAAAAAGACACGTCAAACAGCTCCATACACCAAAGTCTAAAAAAGTTATTAGCGCCAGAAGATGGAAAATGAAGAATATTTCTTTTGTACAGAAGGCTTTCATTTTTTAAAATGTGTTAAAACACGTTAAAACAAATTCAGAATCCCTGTGATCGTATCGACCCAAAGAATAAAAGAGAGGTGTCATTTATAGCGCACAGTGAAAACTACGGTAAGCTCACAAGAAAATGGAGCAAATGCATTCTTTAACCATTTTCACCGCATTTGGAATCTTTTCCAGCTTTCCAGTAGACAGCATGGAATATTAAAATACCATAGCTTAGAAATACAATTTGTTATGCAGGAAATAAACCTGCATGGAGCACAGTAAATGCAAAAAAAAAAAAAAAGTTATGGATTTAAAAAAAATGTGGGGAGTAAGTCATTAAAGGGTTAATGAGTGGATTGACACCCTGGAATCAAGCTCATATCAAGCTCACAGTTAATAGTTGCTCTACCATGTATCTTGGCCAGAGATAAGTCATCCAGCTATAAGCATGTATCTGCATGTTGGAGGACAACTTGTCTCTGGCCAAGGTACATTGTAGAGTGGGCATTTGCCTTACATTCCATGCCTCTGATGTACAAGCAGCTTACAGCAAAAAATGATCATATACCCTATGTACATATTCACATATATAACAAATTAACTACAGTTCAGGACCTACAAAGATGCTCTATTTGAGGAAACTGTATGGTATTGCAGCACAATTCTGTAAACAACTTGTGGAGATTTCGTTAAAACCTTTTCTTAGCCAAACACAAAACAAGTTTTACTTGAAGTTTCAGCCTTAGGCCTCATGCAAATAACCCAATCACGGACCCCAAAGAGGTCTGTGGCACCCAGTCATGGTGCAGTGAGCACACAGTGGGGCAGATTTACTTACCCGGTCCATTCGCGATCCAGCGGCGCGTTCTCTGCGCTGGATTCGGGTCCGGCCAGGATTTAATAAGGTAGTTCCTCCGCCGTCCACCAGGTGGCGCTGCTGCGCTGAAAAGCATCTGAATGCGCTGGAGTTCACCGGCTCGGGCTGAGTGAAGGTAAGTGCGTCCCGAGCGACACATTTTCCGTTCTTAAATGCGGCGGTTTCTCCGAATACGTTGGGTTTTCGTTCGGCCACGCCCCCCGATTTCCGGCGCCGATGCGCCACAATCCGATCGCATGCGCCAAAATCCCAGGGCAATTCAGGTACAATCGCCGCAAATCGGAAATATTCGAGTAACACGTCGCGAATCGGGCCCTTAGTAAATGACCCCCAGTGTCTCATTGCACCATGACCTAGCCGGTTGGCCACTCCACAAAATATAGTACATATCCAGATGAGCATATGGCCATGTGCAAGGGGCTTAAGTGTAACTTTCCATTCTCTATATGTGCCGGCACTAACCTTTACAGCTCCCAACATGGCAGCAATAAGTCCCATAGCCATACTGAGTGTCTGTGATGCCAAAGTACTTTCTTCTGAGGTGGCTAGGCTGGCAGAGGCCCTCTCAAGAGTCATCAATACAAATTCCACTACCTGTACATAGATGAGGACAAGTTACATTAAAACAACAGCAATTTTACAGTTAGTGAAAATGGATCTACACAACCATTTCTCACCTGCTTGACATCTGTAAAAATGGAGTCAGAGATTCTTTCACAGAGCACTGACAAGACCTGAAGAACCTCAAGTTGTTTTGCTTGGGACTGATAACATAGTGTAAGCTTTTGCTCTATAGCTAGTAGACTATCCTCTGGACTGGGGTGGTCAGGTCCTTCCTCTCCTGCAGCTATCGGTGTCAGCCTCTAAAAAGGATTAGATCAGAGGCGTAATTACAGAACAAGAGGAAGAGTCAGAAACATCATGTCAAAGACAGGCATAGTGCGATTGATTTATCAATAACGACAGTAGCCCCGACCGATCTTGACTATTGGCAAGCACATTTCTCACAAAGATCTACCTACAACCTAAAATGTATATATAAGATTGGCCCCCTACATCTCCATTCATGCAACTATAATGTTATGGAAACTAACAGAGATTTTCTCTTGCATCAATAAAATGTTAACAATTTCCTGAAGTCTCCCAGTACGTCTCTTCTGGTTTATGTACAAGTTAGGCTCCGTGAACATGAACAGATATCTATCCGTCTGAAACAGGCCTATGGCCACGGTTCAGTGAGCACCATACTATACCATTGACAACAAAAAGATAGAGCTTGCTCTATCTTTTCCCGAACATGCGGCCGGGCAGCACACACCCCTGTGGAGTGGGGAGAGGTGAGCAGCGCTCAGTTATCCAGCTGAATGTATACTACTCACAGCTGTGTTTGGTAAGTGCTATTCCCCTTATGAAAAATGGAGAAAATAATGCAGCAGAAAGAGTCTTTTTTCAGCTATTAATGATAGATGCGCAACAAAAGGTCCATTAAAGTCTAGGGGAATGGAAGTGATCGAATTACCTCATTTCATGTTTGGTGTTTAGTTTCCATTTTCCACACCTTAAATAGAGAGTGAAAGCCGAGAACTAGGCCTTAGAGCACTGAAACCAACTGAACCCAACAGTTTAATAATAATAATAAGCTAACCAATTACCCCATAGGGCTCACAATCTAATCAACCTAAGGCAGTGATGGCAAACCTTTTAGGGCCCGAGTGCCCATACTACAACAAAACCCACTTATTTACCCTGATATGCCAATGTGCCATTTTAAGCAGTAACTTATTGCTACCTGTTTTTCCACTTCTTTAATTGTATCGGCCCCCTGAGGCCGTCAATACAGTTGAAAGAAGGTGGCAAATTCAGACTCTCATTGTAGCTTCTCTCCAGGATCTCTCTTTTTAGGAAGAATGGTGGGTCCAGCAGGAGGACCTCCAATGATAATGCACTTCTTTTAACACCTTCTCAATTTTCAAGCAGTTCCAAACAGTCAATGAAGTGTCGCTGTAAAATAGTGCTGAGCGCAGCATCTCATAAATTGCCTAGGACTGCAGGAAGATTTAATGGATTTGGTCCTGTTTGGTGAACTCTGTCCTAGGCTGATGGCCTGAGTGACCACAGAAAGGGCTCCGAGTGCCACCTCTGGCACCAATGCCATAGGTTCGCCATCACTGACCTAAGGGCTCATGCACACATCGGCACAAGGGAGAGGAGGAGGGGGTTAGTTTGCCCCCGCCCCTCTCCATTAAAAATAGTAGCCGAACGGCCGTCGATATGGCCAACGATAGAGCAGGCTCCATCTTTTTTGCAGTTACGGGTCTGAGCGGTGAGCGATCGTGTGCAAAGTTGATTAAAAAAATACTGGAATACCCCTTAAACAACAGTTACCACTAGGATGAAGGATTGTAAACCAAGTACATTGACATACTGGTTAGTGTTTTCTTTGGCTTTTAAAATTATGCAAATAAGCCTGAGGGGCTCCAAGCTCCATTAAAACCTATGGAGCCTGGAGTCCCTCCAGCTGAGTTGCATAATTTTAAAATCTTTTTTTTTTTTTCAAACCAGGGCATAAGAAGCTAAAATAAGAGCAGATCCTGACAGAGGGGGTGAACACCATCATGTTAGTGTGCTTGGTTTACAATCCTTGATCCTGGTGGTAGATGTCCTTTAAAATATCACATTTTTATGTAGAGACCAACACATTTTCTATTTTAATAATTTAAAAAATTATTTGAGTCTAGTTATTGTCAGACCATACAGTATGTGTCTCCTTGATGAGAATACAAATATGTCATGTCAGTTGCCAGTCCTGTTTTTTTCACTCATACAACAGAAGAGAAAGCAGCATTCTTTTACCCAGAATAGCAAGGTGTCCGGTATACAAACATACAAGATATAACAAAGGTAACCCAATTTTTTGGCCCATCTAACAACTTGTGCAACTTTTTGAGCCTTTTACATCACACGCTACTGTTATAAAAAAAAAAAAACAGTGGACATGGTGGGGCACAAAGCAGGATGCTGGCCATACAAATTTACTATAACCTGTGCAGGTTGTGTTTGAAATCTGGTCAGAATTGCCAAGAGGGCAGGCTTCAATGGGAGCTGTAGTCATTAAGACAATCGGGCACAGTTACTAGAAAGTTGAAAAATGAACTGAAAGTGCTATTTCCGTGTATAATGCTGCGTGCAGTGATTCACTAAGACTGTGCGCCAGAAATCATGAATGTCGCTTCCCCACCCTGCCCCGACAGAGTTCACCATCTTTAATATAGGGCGTGCGACACAATTTGAAAGTTAAATATGTCGCTCGGCCCGAAGCAGTCGGACCGACCAAAGGCACGCCCCCTGATTTGTGTTGTATGAAAGCCAGTGCAGCTGTGCCACAAAAGGGCCGCGTGCGACACAATAGCAGTGCAGACACTTCTTAAATACCTGTGCAAGCCGCTTCAGCCTAGGAGAACGTGCACAGTCCCACAAAAGTGCAGGGCAAAGCGATTAGTAAATGTGCCCCTATGTAAAGGAGATTCATCAATCTGTCTCTGCAAGAATTCTGGAGTAATTACAGTTTGAAATGGCATGTGCCACATTAATTGAGGGTTTTCGAAAATGTTTGTGCCGTTTCTGACAGAATAAATGTAGTAATGCTATCCTTTAGAAATAAAATAGCTGTACTTGGATACAACCACCACTGAACTCCGATAGCGGCTGCCACAAATGAGCTATTGAGGTGCCCGACCACCTGGATTCAGCGTTCAATATCACAGGCTGTGGGACAAGCAGTATCTCCTGGACAATTCATATTTTTTTTTTGTGCAACCACTCTAACAGTGGTGGTCGTATCCAAGAACAGCAGTCTTCATTCTAAGGCTACAAATATGGGAAATTATCTTCACACAGGTACATTTTTTAATAACCTCCAATTAAAGAAATATATGTATATTGAATTCAATTAATATATGTATGCCCAGATGAGAGTACCCCTTCATGTGTTTGCCCAGTGAAAAGAAAAAATCTGGTTATCTAATAATTGTAATAAAAACTGGAACATATTTTACTTATATATTTCCTATAAAGAAGTAGACATGGGAATTGTCTGATATATTGTTACCTTAAGACAGTACAGAAAGAAATCAGCTGCTAGACCGGTGTGAGGATTAATGGAGAGTAAATCCACTAGACAATGCAACCTCCACTGCTCACCACTGATCCTCTCATACAGGGCATCATCATCATCATCATCTCTGGAAGAATAATCCAAAGGGAATAAATGGTTAAAAAATAAGGTTTTCTTTATTTCACAATGTATAAGAGCAGAACTTAATAACTTAATAATTAAAAAAAAAAAAAAAAAGTTATTTTCTCAATATAGTGTTTTTTCCATTTGTAATTTATGAACTCAAAAGATCTTGTCACCAATTTTGGGGTACTAAACCAGGAACATGTCCATCTGCTGCCCCAAACCTGGTAAACTTAGCGCCATTTTTCTCTATTTGGGAGATTTTAACTTTTAATCCAGCCAAATCTAGTCCTAGATCTACATCTTACCTTAGGTCTTCCTTTACAACAATCATCGCTCCTCCTTCACTCCCAGGCTTGATAAAGCAATAATATGGTAAAGATGGAACACAGAATTCAATGCCGCACATTCCTGCAAGAGCTGACACTGCCGATTCTCTATCTGATTTCTCTAGGTACCAAAGGAGGATATCCTGGCATGTTCTAGGTTCTTCAAAGTAGCCACCTATTGCTTTGATTACTGCTTTGCACACACTTGGCATTCTCTTGATGAGCTACAAGAGATAGTCTTCCAGCAATCTCGAAGAAGTTCCCAGAGATGCTTAGCACTTATGGGCCCTTTTGCCTTCACTCTGCGGTGCAGCTCACTCCAAACCATCTTGATTGGGTTCAGGCCTGGTGACTGTGGAGTCCAGGTCATCTGGCGTAGCACCCCATCACTCTCCATCTTGGTCAAATAGCCCTTACACAGCCTGGAGGTTTGTTTGGGGGTCAATGTCCTGATGAAAAATAAATGATGGTCCAACTAAACGCAAACCGGATGGAATAGCATGCAGCTGCAAGATGCTGTGGTATCTATGCTGGTTCACTATACCTTCAATTTTGAATAAATCCCCAACAGTGTCACCAGCAGAGCACCCCCACACCATCACACCTCCTCCTCTATGCTTAATGGTGGGAACCAGGCATGTAGAGTCCATTTGTTCACCTTTTCTGCATCACATAAAGACACGGTGGTTGGAACCAAAGATCTGGACTCATCAGTGTGTTCTTTAGCCCAAACAAGTCTTTTCTGCTTGATGCCTTTCCTTAGCAGTGGTTTCCTAGTAGCGATTTTACCGTGAAGGCTGCTGAACACAGTCTCCTCTTCACAGTTGTTGTAGAGATGTGTCTGCTCCTAGACCTCTGTGTGGCATTGATCTGGCCTCTAATCTGAGCTGCTGTTACCTGCGATTTCTGAGGCTGTGACTTGGATGAACTTCTCCTCTGCAGCAGAGGTGACTCTTGGTCTTAATTTCCTAGGGCGGTCCTCATGTGAGACAGTTTCTTTGTAGTGCTTGATGGTTCTTGCAACTGCACTTTTCCCAAGTTTTCGGACTGACACACCTTCATTTCTTAAAGTAATGATGGCTACTCATTTTCCTTTACTTAGCTGCCATTTCTAGCCATTATGCAAATACTAACATTCTATCAGCTTTGTATCCACCTGACTTGTGCACAACACAACTGCTGGTCCCAACACCATTTATAAGGCAAGAAATCCCACGTATTAAACCTGACAGGGCACACGTGTGATGTGAAAACCTTTTCTGGCGACTATCTCTTGACGCTCATGAAGAGAATGCCAAGAGCGTGCAAAGCAGTAATCAAAGCAACGGGTGGCTACTTTGAAGAACCTAGAATATAAGACATGTTTTAATTTGTTTCACACTTTTTATATACAGTATATTATATTTATATATAATTCCACATGTGTTATTTCATAGTTTTGATGCCTTGAGTGTTAATCTACAATTTTTATAGTCATGAAAATACAGAAAACTCTTTGAATGAGACGGTGTTTCTTTTGTACGTATATATATCTTTCCTTCTAAAATCAACTTCTAAAATTATGCTAATCAGTCGGAAGGGCTCTATAGGGTGTTACCAGAGCCCCTTCAACTGTTACACTGTGCAGGAGCACTTCCCACTCCCACTGTGTGCCGAATCTTCCTATGCTACTTTGAGATTACAGCATGCAGGTAGGTGAATTACTGAGGAAGCAGCCTGTGACACTGCAGCATTGAGGGGCTCTGTAAACACCCATTAGAGCCCCTCAAGCTCATCATTTTAAAAGTTGTTTTTAGAAAAAAGGAAGCCATGAATAACAAACATAAGAAGATTACCACAGTCACAGTGGCTGGATCAATGAGTACTTATCCCTGGTTTATCATGCTTGATTTTGATGGCAGATTTCCTTTAACCTCTTAACGACCAGGCCCTTTTTTTCGATTAAGAGTTTTAATTTTTCACTCTCCACATTCAAAAAACTTTACATGGAAAAATAAAAAAGTATGAGGGCTTGTTTTCTGCATAAGAAACCGTACTTCACAGTGACGTTATTTAATTTTCCATGCCGTGTACTGGGAAGCAGGGAAAAATTCAAATGCAGTACAAAAGGAATTCGCACCAATTTCTTGTTGGGTTTGCTTTTACGCCTTCTTAAAAAAAAAAATACTTTGGACATTTAGGCACTGTTTTCCGTTATGGGTTAAACACCGGCAATAACGGTTATATTTTGCGGTACCTAACATATTTATGATTTTTATCGTTTATTTTTATGTCAATTCTGGGGGGTGAATTTTTATTGTTTTATTATTATTATTATTATTATTTTTACTATTTTTACTATTCTTTTACTACAAACACCCTAGGGTACTTTAACCTTAGTTTGTCTGATTGAACTGAACATATGCTACCATACTAAGTGGGGATCATTTATTACAATGTGCCACTGGTGACGTCACAGGGAGCGACGACCTAAGCCAATATGGCAGCCCCCACAGCTTTTTACTGCTGCTGGCAATTGAAGGATTATCACCCACAATCAGTGCTAGCACCAATCATGATTGTTACTGGTGGGCATTTGCTGCATTATGCAGCAAACACCTATGATGTATGGAGAGGGCTCAACCTGTCAGCCTCTCCAGACGCCAGCAGCCAACGTGTGACGTATCATGATTGCTTACTTAGTTGAGAAGCCATGACCCCTTGATATGATAGTGGCATCCTAACCATATGCTGCTACCATAAGTCAAAGAATAAGGAACCTGTGACCAAAGGGGCAACTTTTGTCACATGATCCTTCTTCTGTGGCCATTTTATGGTTGGAAAGTGGTATGCGGACTGAAAATATTGCTGTTATAGCACGGGGCATGACTTGACTTCATTCTAATTTAAAAGATACACTCATGAAAAAATGTAAGTACGCTCTCTTCTGATTCCATAGTTATACAATGAGGACCAGCAAGAAATAAACATAAATACAAAAAAGAACACACAGTCCCCCACAACTGAAATTGTTTCAGTTATTAACTCTATCCTGTCCACGCATTGAAGAAAGAGCTCAGCTGTCATTGGTCCGGAGTCTGCAGTGACTTCTTTCTCCTTTTCCAGCACTAATTGCTAGAGCAGGACTGAGCGGGACCCTAGGGAGACTGCAGGAGTGGTTTATTACCACTTTTGTCTTTATCACTACAGAGCGCTGAAGTAATGCTATGCTGAGAATAGTATGGCTCTCATAGATGCTACAGTTACAGCTTGAAAATTTAAAAAGAAAACAAGTCAAATTGAGACTCAGTATTGTGTGTGGCCTCCACATGCCTGTATGACCTCCCTACAATGCCTCGGCATGCTCCTAATGAGGTTGCAGAGGGTTTCCTGAGGGATCTTCTCCCAAACCTGGACTAAGGCATCCACCAACTGCTTAAGAGTCTGTGTTAACATGACGTTGGTTGATGGAGCAATATCCCAAATGTGCTCAATCAGATTCAGGTCTTGGGAATGGGCGGAACAGTCCATAGCTTCAATGCCTTCATCTTGTAGGAACTGCTGACACACTCCAGCCACATGAGGTCTAGCATTGTCCTGCATTAGGAGGAACCCAGAGCCAACTGCACCAGCATATGGTCTCACAAGGGGTCTGAGGATCTCATCTTGGTAGCTAATGGCAGTCAGGCTACCTCTGGCGAGAAAATGAAGGGGCGGAGGTACAGTCCTGCTGCTGGGTTGTTGCCCTCTTACAGACCCCTCCAAGACTCGTGTAACTTGCTAATTGCCAATAATTTCCACCTATTGATTCAATTTGCACAACAGCATGCAAAACTGATTGTCAATCAGTGTTGCTTCCTAAGTGGACAGTTTGAGTTCACAGAAATTTGATTCACTTAGAATTATATTGTGTTGTTTAATTGTTCCCTTTAATTTTTTGAGCAGTGTTTATCAAAATGACCATCACAAACTTTTTTAGTTCATTTCAAAACTGGGAAAATATATACTATACATTACAATAAAAAAAAATATTTTTCTCCAGATTTTAACCCCAAAAAACTTTAACACCCCCCCCCCAAAAAAAAAATTAAAATTAAAAAAGGGTCCTTATAAATGCCCCAATAATTAACCCCTTAAGGACGCAGCCATTTTACAGCTTAAGGCTCAGTCCCATTTTTTGGATTTTGACATGCGTCGCTTTATATGGTTATAACTTTTGAACACTGTTACTTATCAAAGCGATTCCGAGATTGTTTTTTACCCACATGTTGTACTTCATTTTAGTGGTAAAATTTGGCGATAAGTTTGAGTTTTATTACACAAAACAAAAGAAAATATGATGAATTTTCGTGAAAAATTGCCATTTTTGAAATATTGATAATCATTGCGTTTTTAGGCAGATAGATGTACCACCTAAATGAATTTTGGCTGAATAACATTTCCCATTTTGTCTACTTTACATTTTCACCATTTTGAATGTTGGATAATTTATTTGAGTTCACGCGGGTCCCCATCGAATAGTCGCTTTCGGATTTTCAGAATTGACTATTTTGGGAGTAAATACATTTTGCAATGAAAAATTCACATATTAGGCATCAAAACCCCCCTAGATAATCAATCCAATTTCAGAAAGCTGCACCACTCAAGCTATCAGAAACAGATTTTCGAAGATTGTTAGACCTTGAGATTCATGAGTAAATTACCCATCAAAATGAGAGCGAATTTAGAATAAGTACAACCACAAATGTGCCGTTATACGCTCATTTAGCCCTAAAATTACCATTCACTCAAAACAGTAAAAATAACAAAAACCCCACCCTACCAATTTGTTCTAAATTTTCTCCCAGTACAGAGGGACCCCCCACATGGGCGGTGGAACTTGTGTTATGGGCCACAAACGTGAGGCGCAGAAGGGAAAGGAGCACCCTACAGCTGCAGGATTTTTACTTTCCTCATTGGCCTCTTTTGAAGGCTGTAATAATTTTCCTGTTGCGCATATTAGGGACCATGTGATGCCAATTTTTGCGGGATGAGATGACATTTTCCAATGTTACCATTTTGGCGGTTGGCTATCAACCTATTGCTGAAATTAGGAAACGTCTTTTTGGAGAGAGTAGTAGAAAAGCATCAATTCGTCTACTGTTTTTTTACTTTTTTTTGTGGTGTTCACCGTATAGACTAATAATCATATTATCTTCATTTAGGGTCAATACGTATACCGGGTATACCAGACAACGAATTACATTTCTTGCGTTTACTAAATTGTCAAATAAAACCCCTATTGGGGGAAAAAATCTATCATTTTGTCATTGCCCTCTTCCAAGTGCATAACTTCTGTTACGTTTTGGCTACGGAGCTGGTTGATGTCTTGTTTTTTGCGGGACATGTTGTACTTTGCACCAGCATCATTCTAGAGTACATATGTTTTTTTGATCACTTTTTATAGCTTTTTTTGTGGGATTGAATAGGTAAAAATCATAATTTTTGGAGGGTTTATAACAGTTTTCTTTTACGGCGTTCATCGTGCGGGTTCAATAATTATTTATTTTTATTCTACGGGTTGTTACGGACGCGGTGATACTATATATGTGGGGTTTGTGTAATGATTTAGACTTTTTTTTCAGTTATATGTCTCTTTATATTTTTTGGGGCTTTTGGGCATTTTTGGTGATTTATTACTTTATTTTTTTATTGAATAATTTTTTTTTTTACTTTTTCACTTTTTCCACCATGGGAAATGAACAAGCAATAATCTGATTGCTTGTTCATAATAATACCCTGCAATGCTGATGCATTATCAGTGTCAGCCTATGCACTTGCATAGGGTGGCACTCTGCCAGTAAGATGACGTCATAGACGCCATCTTACCGGCAGTTCCTGCAGGTAACACTGGGGTTCAGATCGGACCCCAGTGATACCGTAGCAATGATCGGTGCCCCCCGAAAATGATTTGGGGGGGGGGGGCGATCGTGGGGGAAAGACCCCCCAGATGCATGTTAGATGCCGCGGTCGCGATGACCGCGGAATTTAACGGGTTAATCACCCGCGATCAGAGACAACTCCGATCGCGGGTGTTACACTGGGGTGCTGGCTATCAGTCACAGCCGGCACCCCGTGTTTCCCGATGTCGGTTCGGCTCAAATCTTGTTAAGTCACTGAGCTCAGCGTCCGATATATCGGACGCTGAGCGTTAAGAGGTTAAAGCCTTTTAAGGTCTGGTCAGAATGGGGTTGAATATTAGATGCAATATGTTGGTATTACTGTACCTCCAGCATCTTCTAGGATCCCGCGAGCCACAGCTTGTACCCCATTAGGTCTCATTAATCTTTCTGACAACAACTGTCCAGAGAGGTGTCGTAACCAGGCAGGTGCTGGAGATCTCTGCAAGGATGCTGCGGCACCAGAAGGACGAGGAGCCTGGAAAATAGGTGATTAATAATTGTTGTTATAAAGATTCATGCTTCAATACATATTTTAGAAAAATACAGGAAGTGAGATAAAAGGTATTGCCCAAAGATTTGGGGGATTTTTAAGAATAATGATCACTCAGATATGTGGGAGTTCTTACACCTGGCAACCAAAGCGGCTTGCTCTTCCTGGATCCTTTCAAAACTAGAAATGCTGTGGAAAATGTATTTATATTTAAGGATAGTAGCTGGACTTAAGAGCACGGATGGTGCCTTCTCACACGACTGTGTCCTTTGATCTCTGCATTCAAACTGCTCCCCAGACCCTCCCTTTACTGCAATATCTAACCAGAAG
This sequence comes from Engystomops pustulosus, assembly GCA_019512145.1. Lineage (NCBI taxonomy): Eukaryota > Metazoa > Chordata > Amphibia > Anura > Leptodactylidae > Engystomops > Engystomops pustulosus. The sequence goes on from CM033642.1 coordinate 149,557,821, forward strand.
CCTTCTACTAATCTTACATAGAGGAGGGGGGGGCTCTGTGAGATATCACACAGGAGCACGCCAGATTACAATCCTGGAACAGAAATGTATATTTCACAGTCCGGCTGCTACACACAAAGATATAGCTTCACAGTTCATAATACTGTCTGCAGCTTTGTATGGTGAAAGCTACTAATAGACACCCTTTGAAGTGTGGTTAACTGCAAATTATAAAGAAATTGTGGCAAGATGTGCTGAATACAAGGTACAATTACTTACCTGTTTAGGACCCCCCTGCAAGATGAGCAGCTCTCTGATAACAAGTGGCGGGTAGATCTGATCCAATAGTTCTCTCAACGCCTCCTTGCACTTGCCCCTCTCACTCTCGATCAGAGTCTTAAGGAAACAAGGAGACATTTATAAAAATAGCAATTTACAATGAGGACATGTATGAAAATAGTCTTATGCTTCGCAACCAATCAAGTGCTGTGTGGATTCACTTTTCTACTATAGCGTAGGTGGAAAGGAGAGATCTGGTCGGCTGCTACGTTAGCCCCTTAAAGGGGTTGTCCGGGCTTAAATTATTTTTCTTAAAAGAAAGTGTACACAAGCAGCAGCCAGGACCTGGAGTGGGTGTATGGTTTGACTGCTGCAACTCTGTATACAGAAACTGGATGAGATGGAAGGCTCAGCACTTCATCAAGGTATCGGAGGGAGGTAAGCATAACTGCTTTCTTGTACTTACAGCTCCCATGGTAAATTAAAAAAAATTGAAATCCAGACACTTTCCGTCTTAAGGAACATGTCTTTTTGTCTTTATGCCTTTTTGGTTGGAGCTACCAACTATAAGTAAATAAGTAATTAATAAAACCATCCGATCAAGTTAAAGTCTCACATGGCATGAAAAAAACTAAGTAAAAATTGATATGATGTGTAAACCTTTTCCAGAGATATAGTCATTTTAAGAAGCGCATAGCAGAACGTCAAAAATTGACATGGGCATTCAGACACTAATGTCATAAAGGGGTTAAATGAAGCTTGCGACCCTCTCTCGGGGATGCAACTGGGAATTCTAGTTGCAAATACAAATGGGCAATGTGAAATTGTTTTTTTTATCCATGTGTGACAATGCAAGTCCATTGACTTACTTTAGTGGCAGAGCTTTAGTCATAGCTACAACACTTTGTAGCTCCAGCCGTGACTCCATTTTTGAAGTTCTGTTATGCTCTTCTTTAAATAAAATCTACCATCAAAATCAAGGGCTCTGCTAATGCCCACAAGCCCTTCAGAAAAAGGTACATAAAGTATAAAGTATTTTTTAGCATCTGGGGATTATCTTTTGGGGTGGTCAGATTTTTTACCTCTATGAGGCAATGTTGGTGCTTTGTTGAGGTTAAATTATATCTTTGAAACAGCTTTACATATAACAATTTTTACTTTTTTTCATGACATATGAAAATATGGACAGCATCAATCCATCACCCAGGTTCTATGAAGGCTCTGAGCTAGAGAGAGGCATGTACAGATAGTTTTGCTACAAAAGCACACAATGGGGGTCATTTACTAAGGGCCCGATTCGCGTTTTCCCGACGTGTTACCCGAATATTTCCGATTTGCGCTGATTTTTCGTGATTTGCCCCGGGTTTTTAGCGCACGCGATTGGATTGTAGCGCATCGGCGCCGGCTTGCACACGACGGAAATCAGGGGCGTGGCAGAACAAAAACCCGACGGATTCGGAGAAACCGCCACATTTAAAAAAAAAAAGGGTCGCTGGACATGTGCTTACCTGCACCAGGAATAGGATTGTGAACTCCGGCGGACTTCAGCGCAGCAGCGACACCTAGTGGACGTCGGAGGAACTGCCTTAGTGAATCGCCGGAAGACCCGAATCCTCCACAGAGAACGCGCCTCTGGATCGCGAATGGACCAGGTAAGTAAATTTGCCCCAATGTGTAAAGGATTAGGCACAAAGTATGTGAAGTCCGACAGTTTTCTCTTTCAGTTTGCTTACTTCAGATCAGTATTTTGTTAGAAATTACATCTCTAGTTAACCATGCCCACATTTGAGCAAGCAAGAAAATGTTGTGCATGGTAATATGTGAAAAAACATACAAACACAGCCAGCCAACTGAAAGCAGTCCATACCTTTAAACTCCCTTCTGTGCTCTGATCTGCCTTAACTTTGGTTGGACAATACCCAAGCTGACATAGTCCGGCCATAAGGTCTCCCAGATGCTGTGTAAATAGCAGGCTTCCTAGAGATGGATGGCGAGAAACTTCCAACAAAGACATACATGTAATGTACAGCTTGCGTGTACACACTTGGGGCAAGTCACATGACACCATAGAACAAACAAGGGCCCCAAATTCTGATCGATGCTGTAAAGGAAGGCCAATCCCTGGTAGAAGATATGGGCAGATTCCCATGGACACCACAAACTGGAAAGCAGACTGGACTGTCTTCTGCTGAGCAATGCTAAGAACATCTGGACTCAAAGGAGGGGCTCCTTCAGGGGTCCTAAGGTTGGATTTAGTGGGTTGGAAAGACTTTGCCAATTCGATCATACACTCTTTAAGACAAAGCAGTAGCAGTAGGGCTTCAGATGTGAACTTCCATGATGGATCTGTCGGCGGTTGTGAACTTTCATTGAACCATGAGACCTCTTTTGAGACCCTTTCAAGCAAAGTCACTAGGGATCCCCATTTTAATCCATTCTTCAGTTCTTCCGCCAGGGTAGACACATTACACTGAAGGGTGTTCATTAAGGCAGCATGTTTATCAGGGTCATGGCCACTAGATCCTGTTTCTGTAATGAAATAATATGGACCCTGGTACCAAAGGTATGACACATTGGAAAGGAATTTGTTATAACCTGCAGTGACGTAGCCACAGGGACGGTCTGATCCACGAAGGGAAAAAGGGTATGGAGTACAGGAAAGGCACAGACAGGTACTAGTCAGATATAGTGGAGAATCCATGATTATGAGAACAGACAGAGCAATGTTTCCACTAAGCTGTGTTGTTTATCTGGTGCTGCCACATTGCCACTAATGGCAAAGCTGGAGGTAGGTGGAAGGTCTTGAAAATTATTTCTGGACTTAGACCATAATCTTGGGGCAAGGCTTAAACATATTTTTTTGTAAATACTGCCTGTACCACGGGCACACAGAAATGGCAGCGGTTAATAGAGATTAGGGAGGTAAACAAGTGCTCAACGTTGGTGTAGGAAGGAGGGGTTTACGTTCATGGAGAACTGCGCTAACTGCTGTTTGCTCTAAGGTACATGCTCCTACATTAGGGTGGGGCGGCATCTCATGGGACGTTTGCAGCTGTGTAAATGGCTTAAGGTTGGGGAGTGATTAAACTAGAGACCTGGGGAGGGCGAACGACACTTGACAGAGCAAAACGCGTAGATAGGTACGATCAGCGAAACAAAACCCAATGGATAGAGAAAACCATATAAGTGCATGTACACTAAAGCCCAGAAGGACTCACAATACGATAGAGGAACTGGCAGCTTAATGTTTGAAGGGCGAGAAACACACGGCGAACATTAGCTTGACTGGGCCTTTAATTATAGACATCTACATTGTTGTTTAGAAATGATAATATAATAATCTATAGGTGAAATCTTGCTCAACTCGTCCTGCGATGACATCACTGAGGAATAAAAATGTGGAGTCCCTATGGTGGGGATGAGTGGAGGGAAAAAGAATAATAAGGTATTTCTAGGGGTTTTTATAAGGCTCCATTTTAATGGAGGCCAAGAGGAGGAACCGCTGCTAAGTCAATCTTACTAAGATGGATAGTAGAGGAGAAAAAAAAAACACTCTAACTTACCGCTTCCCAGCGGAGCCTTTTTTTGTTTTTTGCGTTTTTATTTTTCACTCCCCACATTCAAAATGTTAACTTTTTCTTTTTCATGTACAGAGCTGTATGACGGCTTATTTCCGGCGTAACAAATGACACTTCCAATGGTTTATTTCATATTCCATGCCGTGTACGGGAACGGGAAAAAATTCCAATGCGTTAAAAATGCAGTAAATAAAACGCATTTGTGCCGTATTCTTGTGGGCTTGATTTCAACGTATTTCACTGTCGCCCCAAATGACATGTCTACTGTTATTCTTTGGTCGGGTACAATTACGGATAACACATTTATATAGTTTTATAATGTTTTTCCATACACGGGGTTTAACGCGTGAAAAAAATCCGTTATCATATTGTGATAGATCGGGCATTTTCGGAAACAGCGGCGTACCTAATGTGTTGATGATTTTTACTGTTTATTTATATCAGTTTTAGGGACAGGGGGGTGATTTGACATTTTTAGGTTTTTGTATATTTTTTTTTTTTTTTTACTATTTTTCAGACTCTCTAGGTACTTTAACCCTAGGGTGTCTGTACGAACCTACATATACTGGCAATACTAAGTATGGCAATATATTTGTATTTTTACTACGCAGACATTACAAGTCTTTAGAGCACATTGAATAATGAATGAGTTGACCCGAACTACCAACGACGGGATCGCCGCTCCCGATGACGTCCACCCTCATAAAGAGGTTATGGCTGTTAGAGAAGGCTCGCTTATGCCCACTTCATAAGGCAGGGTCAATCATTGTTCCACGAACTGAGGGTGGCTGTAATTGTAATACCAGTAGCAGCAGCATTAGGTATTTTATTTTATTAATTCTTTTTATTATAGTTTTATTATCATTATTTTATACATACCCCAATTATATCATAACACATAGAGAGTTGCATCAAACTGTTCTATGTCCTAAATATATTTGAATACTGTTTTTAAGACGCAACTGTTTCTAAGCAATATATATATGCTGTTCCCTGTTAAAGCTGAGCTTTTAGCCTCATATACCCTGTAGCACTTGGACAGAGAAAAGAGAAGAAGGAAGAAAAGACAAGAAAAAGAATAGAGGACTCGAGAGGAAAAACAGATAAGAACCAATTAAACAGGAACCCCCTTTAACTTTTATAACGAAGGTCATTGTTTTGATGCATATAATACCCATTTGTCCCATTTGCTATCAAGAATCAGTTTTTTGTTAGGTGGAATTTCTCATTAAAAAATGTTCAATATTGGTAGATTGCCTTAAAGTTGTTCCATGATTAATTTTAACTCTGGTACTTAGACTTTTTCCAGTGTAAAATGCTTAGTAGTATTTCTACATCATAACAACAGAGCAATCAGATTCCCCTAGGGGGTTGTGAGGAAGAAAGGAAATATTGAAATCACCTCCACCCCTATGAATGCAATACAAACAAATACTAAAAATAAACATGTTTGCATATGCTGCATCCCAAAATTTTCTGATCTATCAAATTATAAAATTATTATCCCCTATGTGAACCCCATAAAAAAATCACAACATCCAAATCAATGCATTTGCACCCATAAAAACTTCAATTAAAGTATGGAAGGTTGTACAGTTTCTCCATATGTGCAAATACAAGACCAGCTAGTCCGCAAAAAATTAAGCATAAAAGTTGCGATGTCAGAATATGACAATGCAAGGACATTTATTTTTTAACGTGTTTAGTGAAAAAAACATCAGAATAGCACTGTATGAGACATTTTTGTTTTGCAAAATGTGTTTTTTTATGTATTTAGATCAGAAACTAGCAGTTTGTCTCACAGGACTCTAACCTGAGGGCAGTGGTGGCGAACCTATGCACGGGCCAGAGCCTCTTTCTGTGGGCACTTGGCCTCAGCCAGCACACATACAGACTCAAAGAATCTTCCTGCAGTTTCCAACACTTAGAGACGCTGCTTTCAGACATATTTGATAATTGCTTCTCTCCGTAGAACGGTAGGAAATGGGGGAAGATGAATGAATAGACGGGGCCAATTTCTTTGGAGACCTCTGCTGGCCCCACGATTCTCTGTGGTACGAGGGACTCTGAAAGCTAAATTATGCACATTTTTCATCTTTCTACTGGGGGGTTGCTTCCTGCAGGAGCCAATATGATTGAAGTTGTTGAAGAATCAGGGAGTCACAGACTTCGCTTTAATTTTTGGTTGGCACCTCAAGATAAATAGGTGGGTTTGTTGCAGTTTAGCGTCCGATGCCCCAATGTTCGCCATCACTTACCAGGAATAAATGGGTTATATGGACGTCAGTGGAAGACATATAAGCAAAGCCACGAGAAATAGCACAGCTTTGCATTTAGTGATGTAAAACAGAAACCAAAAAAACAAAAGTGTCTGATGGAAGGGGGTCCAGGGTTCTCCATTCAGTCTATTCTGTAGTGAGGCTCACTGGACGAGTGTCATATGTATGTAGCCCTAAAATAAACATTCTAAAGCCGCTAGTCGACTACATGTCCTCAGCACACTGCAATGCCTGGAAATATAGTCCTCTCCTCACCTCTAGGAGTTATCAAATTTCAGCTGCCTCTTCACCACGAGACCCACGTTCATATTTACAGCCATGTTTGTATGACCGCGGCACACTGACTCCTCCCCAGAACTACGTCATGACGTAAGTTTTGTGTTCACGCACTGGCAACAGCCCATTTCCATTTGCCTGTGAGCATGCGCATTAGCTTTGGATGTTGGGTGGATGGGTGGTGACTGTGTGCAGCCTGACGCTGTATTTGGCGCCGAATTCGCGTCATCGCGATGCCTTCGGATCTATATCGGGCGACTTAGTCATCGTGACGTCGGGAGACGATTGGACGATTCTTCAAGGGCTTCGGGAAGATCGTGGAGGTGGGATCTGAAGAATGGTGAGTGGTCAGGTTCTGCAAGGAGCAGGCAATCCGTTCTTCATATCTGGGACAATTGAGCATGCTGCTGATTTTTTTTTTTTTCTGATGGACGATATCATGATATACCAATGTGTATTTCTGCCATGTAACATGCCCTTAACGGGGTATCCAGGTCACATTGTTGTATCCATTCACTCATCTTATGTGCTGTTCTGGTGTCTCTTATTACTATGAGCTCTGTTGGTGCAGATCATGGCAAGGGCTAATCTTTGGCTCAGCTTGACCTCTACCCCATGGCACTCACAGTGCTGTCCAAGTAGCTGCAGGAATACAATAAACCACTTGTGTGTTTATTCAAGATTGATCTACAACTTCCCCTTCAGGGCTGGGTTACATGTTTTTATGTGCTAACATTGAGGCGCAGCTGCCGTCCAAATGAAATACATTGACTCATCTGCTAGTCTGCACCTGATCATGTACGGTTTTGCATTTAAGACATGCAGGATAAGTCATCATGGGTACCCTTCCTCCTGCCAATGTGTCATCTATGTGCACAAAATGCAGTCTTGTAAAGTGTAATACTACTTCGTCTTGTTTTGTTATATCTATGTTTGGGAGTTGAAGATGTTCGTGATGCGATGACGCTGTATATGAAATGAAGGGAGAGACCTATGTGAGAACGTGTCATTGGTTTGAGCACACAACGTGCACCGAAGGGGATCACACATTAAGTAATCTATAATATATAGATGTAAAATCTAGCCTACAACAACTCTAAGGGACTTGAAATTCTACTGGTTGACACTTAAATAACATTATTAAAGTATGATATTCTGGCAAATTTTTCACTCTAGCGACTCTGCTTCATAATAAGACTCGCTCTAAGTACGACTGTAAAAAAAATATTTGCGCTCCTTGGAATGTACCGGTAAGGTGTTCTGATCCTACAGACTTCTACAGTGTACAGTACAGGAGTGCTTGCTATATTAAATGTTGCTCAGACCCGGACTGCCCGGCTGACATCAAAGTCAGCGGGCAGTCCGTAGTGGTAAGAAAGTTTTTTTGTCGAAAACTTCAGAACAAAAAATTCTATAACTTGGGAAAGAATACCAATTAGGCATTGTTCTGTTTTTTAAAGGGGTATCACATATTATAATTTGTTAGAAATCATATAACTTTTCAGTTACGGTGTTAAACTTTGTTATTATTACGTTTAACTAGCCCAATGTGTCCCTGTAAAAACGGCTCAAAATTTTTTAAGGTTGCATGCTAAAAAGAAAGTTATGGCCCTTAATGCCATATCCTAAAAGAATTCGTTCAAAATCCCCGGTCATTAGTCTTTTTCTTGCCACGTCACTAAGGTGCTCCACAGTTTTTCAGATGCAGTTTTCGATGCCCAACCCAGAAAAAAAAAAAGTGGAGTGAAAATAGAGGAGGAGTACTCTTCTTAACAGAGAACCCTCCCCATTCTGATCCACACCTCTTTTGGCTTCAAATTGCCATTTGAAAAACTGGACCTGTGGCTTGCACCCCTCAGGCTAAAGGGAACCTGTCATCAGGGTCCTCATTTTCACTAAAGAGAGGTTTGCGAGCCCCTAACGCCTGCTTTTTTAAATATGCCTTTGTTACCTTCTGTGACCTTTTCTTACCATATAATTGTGTGTTTTAACTTTACTTGGCCTGCTTTGGTTTTGATGCCTTTTAAACAAATTAAAAAAACACTTGACTTCTCTGTGCTGCTCACTCACTTCCCGAATGTCAGCCCACACTTTGTGCTCCTCTACTCGTTCCCCACTGATGTCAGCTCTGACTTGTGTACGTTGATGAGCATGGAGAGAGGAGTGCACAGGAGCAGAAAGATGAGGGCTGATCCATCACAGACAAGTCACATTGTGTTGTTTGGCTTTTTTCTTTTGTAAATCATCCAACCAAAGCCCACCCCAGGACTTTCCCAAATGTGGTAGGAAGCCAGGTAAGATAAAACACACAATTAGGCGCTACAGCCCACAAACGTTGCATTCTGGGAGCAGTACAGTCATGGCCACAAGGTTTGAGAATGACACAGATATTATATTTCACATGATCTTTTTCCCTCTGATTTTTATGTGTGTTTGTCAGATGCTTTTATCACATACCGAATACAAGTGCAATCAATATATGGTAATAAAGCTTTTATTTGACAGTTAGAAATGATTAATTCAGCAAGTCAATAGTTGCAGTGTTGACCCTTCTTCTTCAGACCTCTGCATTCGCCCTGGCATGCTCTCATCAACTCTGGACCAAATCCGACTGATAGCATCCAGTCCCTTGCACAATCAATGCTTGCTTTTGTTCACAATTTGTGGGTTTTTGTTTTCCACCCTTCCTTGATGATTGACCACAATTCCAATGGGATTAAGATCTGGGGGGGGGGGAGGGTGTCCAGCCAATGAACCCCAACTCTATATGGTTTGTTCCTGGCCATTATTATCACCATTGCTTTATGGCAAGGTGCTCCATCATGCTGAAAAAGGCATTGTTGATCACCAAATTGCTCTTGGGGACATTCTGGTACCATTCTTTATTCATGGATTTGTTTTTTAGGCGAAGCCTGGGTGAGAGCCGATTCCCTTCGCTGAAAAGCAACCCCACACCTGAATGGTTGCAGATGCTTTACAATTGTCATGAGACCAGACTGTTGTATCGCTCACCTTTCTTCTCACAGTCCACTCCTCTGTACCTTTTGCGAATATTCATCTTTCCCTGATTTTCTGGATAAAATGGGCTTCTTTGCTCCTCCTTGCACCAGTCCTTGCTCCAAGATTCCTCCCCCTCACAGTGCGTTGAGGTGTAGATGCCATCAACCTCCTGCTGCCATTCTGAGCAACTCTGCACTACTGGTAGTCCTGATCCCAAAGCTGAAACCATTTTAAGAGTCTGTCCTGCGCTTGCTGGTCCTTTGGGCGCCCTATACTATATAATCATCATCTTTATTTATATAGCGCCATCAAATTACGTAGCCTGGGCTTCTTTGTCCTCTTTTTTGGCAACAATGGAACCTCTCTACTTGAATCCTTGATAGATGGTTGACTGAGTTGCCACTTTATAGCTGCAATACTCTTCCCTGTTAGTCCAGTTTTGAGCAGTGCAATGATGACTGCACGTGTTTCTTTTAGAGATAACCGGTGTTAACAGAAGAGAAACAATTTGGTCCAAGCACAGCCTCTTTTAAAGTGTCCAGTGGTGTGATGCTTAATTAATCATGATGGATTGATCTCCACCCTGTCCTCACTCAACACCCACACCTGTGTTTAATGGAGCATCCTGAAACGATGTTAGCTTCTCCTTTTAAGGCAGGACTGCAATGAATTTGAACTGTTTTTGGGGGAAAAGTTCATTTTCTATGCAAATATTGGCCAATTGCTGTTGAGCTGACTCACTCTTTATAACATTCCTGAGTATATGCAAATTGCCATTATAAAACTGATGCAGTAGACTTTGTAAAAGAATTAACATTTGTACTTCTCAAAACTTTTGGCCATGACTGTAGGTTCCCTTTAGAACATTAGTGCTTCATATATGAAGGCTTGGCTTTAATACCTATATCACTTTTTCATGTGTTTTTTCTGTATTTTTCAATTTGAGATGTTAGAAAATGGTTTTAGAGCAGCTAACTTGGACAAATCCGAACAAGAGAAAAGCGCTAATGGCTAAAGCATTAACAAGAGAATACACTGTACAATCCTCCTTAATCCAGTTTTCCTGATCACTGTTGAATGCAGATATTCCTCCCCTCTGACTTAGGAAGGAGCTCACTACTGAGCATCCTCTCAACTAAAATCCTATAGCCATAGATCATGAATGGAACAGACATTTATATGACTTTCCATAATTTACCCAAAAACTTCAGCATCACCCAGTGAACTAATTGTCACGATTTATTAGTTAGGTTTTAGAGTGTAGGCGGTCCATTTTTATGTCAAATGGTCTCGAATTCCCCAGCCCTGCGTAAGATTATCACTAAATGTTCCTAGAGCTCAGCCAACGGCACCCCCCATAGCCTGCAGAAGATATATTGAACTCCTTAAAGGGTTGTCTAGTTAAAAAAAAAAAATATATGTGGCCGGGAGCAGGGTTAATAAAACAATAAAATGTACTTTACCTACCGTTGCCCTCCCGTATCCAGCACTGCTGTCGGCTCCGGTCCGGGGCATGTCAACACACTGGCCGCCGAGCAGGCCCCCCGCGCATTCAGCTTCCGGCGGTGCGTCAACCTTCCGTCCCATACACAATGCGGTGTATAGGGACGAAGGCGTACCCGCCACGGCCGACGTAGCTGAGTCCCGCCTGCTCCACGGCCCATGTTTGTTTCCATGGCCCCCGGCCCTGAGCAACAGCAGCGCTGGATCGGGAGGGCACCGAAGTACGTACAGCTTTATTGTTTTAGTACCCCCGCTCCCGGCCACATTTTTTTTTTTAAACTCGACAACCCTTTAACTAAACACTAAACAACATTTGAAAAGTCCAGCAGCACCAATATTGCAATAACTTTGTGGGTGCAAACCCCAATATCCTGGTCTTTGTACAACCACTATGATATCCAAGAAAAGGAGACTGCACTCCAGGTAAAAGTGAAAACGATTGGAGCTTTAATTAGCCCAATGCAATGTTTCAGACCTGTTCCTGATTCATTTTCTAATTTGAGCCCCCCCCGAGCCGCATATAAGAAAATGAGTCCCCAGCAAATTAATCCTTTAAAATAGTAACCAAAAAGATGCCTTTTGGTGTGAAAATTACATTTTTAATAATCTCCTCCCTTTAAAGCTCGCCACAAGCTTCCTGATACTACATTGACACCCTGGTTTTAATATCTCATGAGACCCGATCTCTCCTCACTCTGTCACATATGGCTATGGATACCGCAAAAGTGGCATGACAAGTTTGGACCTCCATACGCACAGTCTCTTCATGAAGTAGAAATCTATCTACACGTGTAAGTTTGCCAAACTTAAAGGTAGTATTCTTAGTGATTGTGAAATGGCTATAAATACTTGTGCGTTTTTTGTAGCATATTCTTTGTATTCTTTTCTCTGCTATGACTGGTTTGATGAGTTCCCCTTCTGCTGTACAATATTTCAGGTTCAGGCTTGGCATTGAGGGTGGGATCCGCTACTTGTTGCAGGATTGATCAGTGAAGCTAAGCCCTGTGGCTGCATGATTATCCAAAGCACATGGGGTCAATATGTATCTAAATTTTACAAAAAAGTTACTAGAATTAAAAAGGCACTTTTTTAGGTACAGAAGGAAACCCTGACATGTCTGACAAAAAAAAAAAAAAAAAAAAAAAAAAAAAAAAAAAAAAAAAAAAAAAAAAAAGAATCTCTTTATTGGACATGTTCACCCTTAGTCCACCCAAAACTCAAACAATTTTTTTTTTTCTTTGTAAAGGACTTTGGGGCAAGTGTGGGAGGTACTTTTGAGTAGATGCTAACCATCGCCTGACCTAATGAAGGACTCATAGAATTTCCTACTATTCTGATATGAAAAGACTCACTGAAAGAACTGGTGGCAAAGAGATCAATGGACGAAAGACCGACTTGTAGAGGATCGAGCTGTTCCTCAGCACGGCGCTCCTCCTCACGCATCCGTTCAGGTAAAATGCCAGTGACTATCTGCTTACACTACAAACATAAGTTTGAGAGATTCTACAAATTTTATTCGCTGTGCTACGACTAATCACCACTCTGCACTTTGATGTTGGGTCTTCAGCTTACCGCCTTTGTACTTTTTTTGCTTTTTTTGCTTTTTTTTTTTTTTTTTACTTTTCTCTTCAGGTCATCTTCCTTACAAAAAAACAAATGCCCTGTTTTGGTTGCTTCTGTGACCCAGCTTTCATGAAATAACTTGGTGATATACATATGCAGGAATCACGAATCTGAAAGTGCTGTGTCATTGACTGATTGATCTTGGCTGGGGTCTAACTCTGTGCAATCTTATTGATTTAGATGCACGGAGTTCCTACTTCCCCCCTGATATTTAGCAGAGCTGACACTAGAATAATAAGTTTATATATGTGGTATCTGCCAACGGTCAGGAGCAAATAGGATGTATATAGCTGTATGGCAATGTTAAAGATAAGAATCTCTTATTCTCCACTCGTTAGAGTTCACACAGTTAAAGAAATGGCGGGATAAGATTTTGTCTACTGTTGCATTCCGCACAGGCTTTACTCCCTTATCTCTAGTTTCTGTAGCTCACAGAACCACATTCTTACTGCAGTTTTAAAGATGATATTTGGCTTTAATATGAACTGAGTAGTAAATAGTGTTCAACTTTTTAAATTATTTTTATTTTCTGTTCAGGTCAAATTGCTATCCGATCGTGGAGGAGCAGCCGCTCTAACACGGTAGGATGTTTGGGTATACCGTATGTTTATAATGTTATGACATAGTATTTTTTACTTTTTTATAAATTGCAGTATTTGGTTTTACTGCCTGGGCCATACAGGTCCCAGAAAAGTTACGCTTAGCCCAATCTGAATAAAGGGGAAAAAGAGAGGAAGTACTAATGGGAAAAACTCCTCCATTTAACCCAGGGAGGAAGACTTGTCTGAATTGACAACTCCTTTGTCCCGTGGTGTAATATTACTTTGTGGGTAATAGCACCAGCATGCATATACAGTGGATGAAGGCTTAATTTTTCAGTCTGAGAACCTGTCATTCCCTGTGAACATGACAAGTTTGTCCCCTCCAAAAGTATACAGTAGTCTTTTATTTTGGGCCTGATAACATTTCTGGAAAAATATTAGGGTGTTTCTACATCTTGACGCTGGCTACACCTAAGCTCTGCTTTTCACAGGGGCATGATCGAAGCACACATATTGATAGTTCTTTTGGCAATATTTGTAGAAAAATCACAATTTTTTACTGTGCACCAGCCATTGTGCACAATATATGATTTCAAGTGGCGCACTTCCTTTGCACTCAGATGGATTCGGGGAATAAAAAGGAAGACAAAATCGCACCCTCATTATACATTCTCAACCATTTTAATCCCATACCTGCCGTTTGGCTCCAAAAGCTGCATCAAAAAAACTGAACATGAATGCCTATAGATTCCTTGGGAATGTAGTTTCAAAATCTGTGTCACTTGTTGGGGTGATGTTTAATTTTTTTAGCCTTTACTTTACAAATCAAGTAATAGGTGCTGAACTTTTATACTGTATATATGGTAACTTAAACCCCAGTGTCATAGCCACCTCTATGGTTGCTCTGATCTGGCTGTAATTTGTGCCCGTCAATGTAACCACATGACCCCAAATATGATCTGTGAGTGGAGGAGGGCAATAGGAGGGCAGGAAAAACCTTGTTGACCTTTACATCACTGACTTTTACATCTAGCTACAAAGCAGGATCGTTATAATTTCCATTATATTTAGCTTAGTTTAACTCCTCATCGTATTTTAATATGGCTAACTCGGATCTCGTATGTTTTATTCTATAGATTAAAACATGGAACTATGTGCTCTAAACTTTATGATGCATTTTCCCCCAAAATTTACAGTCAGTAGCAATAAACAGACGCATCACGAAGAAGACCATGAGTCGCAGGAGACAGGCGCCATAGCAGAGTGGTCAGCAAGGATAGGAGGATAGCAGGATTCCACTCTAAAGAAGAAGTATCAGTAAAGGTAGCAGAAGCGTAAACAAAAGAGGAGGAACCAGTCATCGCTACAGTGAAGAAAGGTAACAAGATCAAAATAGAAGCAGGAGTCATGGCCCAAAGTTTTGTTTTTGGAGAACAGAGTAGGCAGAAGCCCTAGTCCGAACACAATAGAAGCGCAGTCGAATCAAGGAAGAGAAAGCAGGAATCGGAGCATGAAAGGAAGCAGGAGTCAAAGCCAGGAGAGGCACTTGCAAAATATAAAAGAAATATAAATCACACACACCGGAAAAGTAGGTAAAAAGGCATACAGAAACAAAAGAGAAAGAATTCTCAGCCAAGGGATACAAGATCGAGTTAGGGTTGGGAAAATAATGTAGTGTGAAAGAAGTTTCAGCAAAGCAACTTTGAACTAGAAGTGCACGAATCATGAGCATTGACGACGATACATCTCGTAAAAGTGAAAAAAGGGATCGTAGTCAAAGAACAACGTAGCGACCGTAGCCCCCCCAGGATAGCAAAGAAGGAAGTGGGACAGAGATGTCAGGAATAGGACGAAGCCAGAGCACAGATAGAGGGGACATAGCAGAGGAGCCTGCAGGAGTCAGACATCGAAACGATCAAACATATTGACTATAATAAACACATTCAAAGCAAAGAAGCATCAAAATCAGAAAGAATTGAACAAATGGTAAAAGTAAGCGCAGTCAGAGCTTAGAGAGAAATACAAACTTTTGCCACGAATAAATAAGTCAGCAGTATTGAGCCTTCTAACAAAATGCGAAAGAGCTAACAGTGCATTTCTACAGAGTCAGATAAGGAAACTCAGAAGATGTGAATGTGATCAGGGAAGTAGTAACTGAACAGGTGCCCTCACTCCATCTCCTACAAAGATATTACCACAGATGACACAATGAAAATCCTCACCAATTAAATTCTCCTCCCAAACCATTTCTAGATCGGTCTCCCCAACAAACCCTGATGTTCGATTCCCTTTTATTACAAGAGTTGCCCTCTTGCACCTTATGTAATGTTTTTATATTTATTTCGAAATGCAAACATTTTCCTGAGAAAATGTTATGGCATTTGGTGTATGTTGTACTTTGTATGCTTTGAAGATGGTTTTCCATTATAAAGAGTAGGACCGTGCTATTTACTTCTGTACATCCTTCATGAGATACGAAATGGTCTGTTTGATACTGTACCACAGGGTGTCTTGAGATTGACAACATGGCAATAGCCAACACCCATCTTGAAATGAGACATTAAGGGATTGTTCTTTCAATCCTAAGGTTTTTAAGAGTTTCCATAATCAGTCAGCATGCCCTCTCAAAGAAAGTCAAGAAGACCACTCATTCCGCCAGTCATCTCCAATATGCCTGGAAACTCTCACTTGTGTTTGGATATTCTGAAATATTTTTGTGAAGATTTTAATAGTCCCCTTTTGTTTTAATAGTCCTTGTAGCGACAGCGCTCAGTATTTTTGATATCTTAAAGACATTGCTGGCACCCACCTTACAGTCATGCAAGCCAAAGAATTACCTATACGTATGCTAAGTGACATATCATCTTTCTAGGGTCAATTCACATGCTGAACAAAGCTGCATTTGAGATTTAAAAAATGTCAATGTTCCTTAACGTGGTGGCATCTTCTTCACTTAATTGGTTGAATTGTGCAATACACAAATAGTTTTTTCTGATACTTGAAAATCCCTTTTACCTTACATCTTGGATAAAACTCTAAATGGCTGAGGCAGCTGAAATGGTCAATTTTGGCTAACCTTAATTTCTGTATTACCTAGCTGAAGGGTTTTTCGCACAAGTTTTACATACTCCATTTTTAATTTGTGGCTGAATAGCTCAAACGGAACCTACTCGAGTCCTTTTAGTGCAACAAATTTTTAGCCCACAATGCAATGCAACAGGGTAATTATTTGCCCTTTGGCTCATTCCGGGGCATTTAATAGAGTCCCAAAAGCATAGTCACTGTTATTGTACCACTGGATCCTGTGCTGCCTTTCTCGACCTCTTGTCTGTCCCCGATCATGAGTTTGCCTTATGATTCTATACTTCGCCTTGGCTGCCACTGCGGACAAAGTCGTGCCTGTGGAACGACCTGGTGGTACCACGTTGCAACAAGTCCAACCTGTTTTGTGGGGGTTCTGGGTACCATTTAGACTCCAATCAAAGGTATCGGCTTATGTCATCATCCGCCATGAGTCCCGCCGAGGATCCGCTACCTGTTCTGGCTGATCTTACCACCAATGTGGCTCAGCAGATCCAGCAAGTTGCCGTGCAAGGTCAGCAACTCGGGCAAGTCTCTTCCATGCTACAGCAGCTATTGTCATCCCAGAGGCAGCAGCAGTATGCGGCTCCTGTGGTAACAACCGTTACTGCGGCCGTATTGGCTTTGGCATAGCAGCATGTTTATCAGGGTCATGGCCACTAGATCCTGTTTCTGTAATAAAATAATATGGACCCATGGTTACCAAAAGGTATGACACATTGGAAAGGAATTTGTTATAACCTGCAGGTGAGCTTAGCCACCAGGGGACTGTCTGATCCAAGAAGGGAAAAAAGGGGTATGGGAGTACAGGAAAGGACAGACAGGTACTAGCAGATATAGTGGGAGAATCCATGATTAGGAGAACAGACAGAGCAATGTGTCACTAAGACTGTGTTGTTTATCTGGTGCTGGCCACATTGCCACTAATGGCAAAGCTGGAGGTAGGTGGAAGGTCTTGAAAATTATTTCAGGGACTTAGACCATAAGCTTGGGGCAAGGACGTTAAACATAGTTTTTTGTAAAATACTGCCTGTACCACGGGCAACACCAGAAAGGCAGCGATAGATTAGGGAGGTAAACAAGTGCTCAACGTTGGTGTAGGAAGGAGGGGTTTACGTTCATGGAGAACTGCGCTAACTGCTGTTTGCTCTAAGGTACATGCTCCTACATTAGGGTGGGGCGGCATCTCATGGGACGTTTGCAGCTGTGTAAATGGCTTAAGGTTGGGGAGTGATTAAACTAGAGACCTGGGGAGGGCGAACGACACTTGACAGAGCAAAACGCGTAGATAGGTACGATCAGCGAAACAAAACCCAATGGATAGAGAAAACCATATAAGTGCATGTACACTAAAGCCCAGAAGGACTCACAATACGATAGAGGAACTGGCAGCTTAATGTTTGAAGGGCGAGAAACACACGGCGAACATTAGCTTGACTGGGCCTTTAATTATAGACATCTACATTGTTGTTTAGAAATGATAATATAATAATCTATAGGTGAAATCTTGCTCAACTCGTCCTGCGATGACATCACTGAGGAATAAAAATGTGGAGTCCCTATGGTGGGGATGAGTGGAGGGAAAAAGAATAATAAGGTATTTCTAGGGGTTTTTATAAGGCTCCATTTTAATGGAGGCCAAGAGGAGGAACCGCTGCTAAGTCAATCTTACTAAGATGGATAGTAGAGGAGAAAAAAAAAACACTCTAACTTACCGCTTCCCAGCGGAGCCTTTTTTTGTTTTTTGCGTTTTTATTTTTCACTCCCCACATTCAAAATGTTAACTTTTTCTTTTTCATGTACAGAGCTGTATGACGGCTTATTTCCGGCGTAACAAATGACACTTCCAATGGTTTATTTCATATTCCATGCCGTGTACGGGAACGGGAAAAAATTCCAATGCGTTAAAAATGCAGTAAATAAAACGCATTTGTGCCGTATTCTTGTGGGCTTGATTTCAACGTATTTCACTGTCGCCCCAAATGACATGTCTACTGTTATTCTTTGGTCGGGTACAATTACGGATAACACATTTATATAGTTTTATAATGTTTTTCCATACACGGGGTTTAACGCGTGAAAAAAATCCGTTATCATATTGTGATAGATCGGGCATTTTCGGAAACAGCGGCGTACCTAATGTGTTGATGATTTTTACTGTTTATTTATATCAGTTTTAGGGACAGGGGGGTGATTTGACATTTTTAGGTTTTTGTATATTTTTTTTTTTTTTTTACTATTTTTCAGACTCTCTAGGTACTTTAACCCTAGGGTGTCTGTACGAACCTACATATACTGGCAATACTAAGTATGGCAATATATTTGTATTTTTACTACGCAGACATTACAAGTCTTTAGAGCACATTGAATAATGAATGAGTTGACCCGAACTACCAACGACGGGATCGCCGCTCCCGATGACGTCCACCCTCATAAAGAGGTTATGGCTGTTAGAGAAGGCTCGCTTATGCCCACTTCATAAGGCAGGGTCAATCATTGTTCCACGAACTGAGGGTGGCTGTAATTGTAATACCAGTAGCAGCAGCATTAGGTATTTTATTTTATTAATTCTTTTTATTATAGTTTTATTATCATTATTTTATACATACCCCAATTATATCATAACACATAGAGAGTTGCATCAAACTGTTCTATGTCCTAAATATATTTGAATACTGTTTTTAAGACGCAACTGTTTCTAAGCAATATATATATGCTGTTCCCTGTTAAAGCTGAGCTTTTAGCCTCATATACCCTGTAGCACTTGGACAGAGAAAAGAGAAGAAGGAAGAAAAGACAAGAAAAAGAATAGAGGACTCGAGAGGAAAAACAGATAAGAACCAATTAAACAGGAACCCCCTTTAACTTTTATAACGAAGGTCATTGTTTTGATGCATATAATACCCATTTGTCCCATTTGCTATCAAGAATCAGTTTTTTGTTAGGTGGAATTTCTCATTAAAAAATGTTCAATATTGGTAGATTGCCTTAAAGTTGTTCCATGATTAATTTTAACTCTGGTACTTAGACTTTTTCCAGTGTAAAATGCTTAGTAGTATTTCTACATCATAACAACAGAGCAATCAGATTCCCCTAGGGGGTTGTGAGGAAGAAAGGAAATATTGAAATCACCTCCACCCCTATGAATGCAATACAAACAAATACTAAAAATAAACATGTTTGCATATGCTGCATCCCAAAATTTTCTGATCTATCAAATTATAAAATTATTATCCCCTATGTGAACCCCATAAAAAAATCACAACATCCAAATCAATGCATTTGCACCCATAAAAACTTCAATTAAAGTATGGAAGGTTGTACAGTTTCTCCATATGTGCAAATACAAGACCAGCTAGTCCGCAAAAAATTAAGCATAAAAGTTGCGATGTCAGAATATGACAATGCAAGGACATTTATTTTTTAACGTGTTTAGTGAAAAAAACATCAGAATAGCACTGTATGAGACATTTTTGTTTTGCAAAATGTGTTTTTTTATGTATTTAGATCAGAAACTAGCAGTTTGTCTCACAGGACTCTAACCTGAGGGCAGTGGTGGCGAACCTATGCACGGGCCAGAGCCTCTTTCTGTGGGCACTTGGCCTCAGCCAGCACACATACAGACTCAAAGAATCTTCCTGCAGTTTCCAACACTTAGAGACGCTGCTTTCAGACATATTTGATAATTGCTTCTCTCCGTAGAACGGTAGGAAATGGGGGAAGATGAATGAATAGACGGGGCCAATTTCTTTGGAGACCTCTGCTGGCCCCACGATTCTCTGTGGTACGAGGGACTCTGAAAGCTAAATTATGCACATTTTTCATCTTTCTACTGGGGGGTTGCTTCCTGCAGGAGCCAATATGATTGAAGTTGTTGAAGAATCAGGGAGTCACAGACTTCGCTTTAATTTTTGGTTGGCACCTCAAGATAAATAGGTGGGTTTGTTGCAGTTTAGCGTCCGATGCCCCAATGTTCGCCATCACTTACCAGGAATAAATGGGTTATATGGACGTCAGTGGAAGACATATAAGCAAAGCCACGAGAAATAGCACAGCTTTGCATTTAGTGATGTAAAACAGAAACCAAAAAAACAAAAGTGTCTGATGGAAGGGGGTCCAGGGTTCTCCATTCAGTCTATTCTGTAGTGAGGCTCACTGGACGAGTGTCATATGTATGTAGCCCTAAAATAAACATTCTAAAGCCGCTAGTCGACTACATGTCCTCAGCACACTGCAATGCCTGGAAATATAGTCCTCTCCTCACCTCTAGGAGTTATCAAATTTCAGCTGCCTCTTCACCACGAGACCCACGTTCATATTTACAGCCATGTTTGTATGACCGCGGCACACTGACTCCTCCCCAGAACTACGTCATGACGTAAGTTTTGTGTTCACGCACTGGCAACAGCCCATTTCCATTTGCCTGTGAGCATGCGCATTAGCTTTGGATGTTGGGTGGATGGGTGGTGACTGTGTGCAGCCTGACGCTGTATTTGGCGCCGAATTCGCGTCATCGCGATGCCTTCGGATCTATATCGGGCGACTTAGTCATCGTGACGTCGGGAGACGATTGGACGATTCTTCAAGGGCTTCGGGAAGATCGTGGAGGTGGGATCTGAAGAATGGTGAGTGGTCAGGTTCTGCAAGGAGCAGGCAATCCGTTCTTCATATCTGGGACAATTGAGCATGCTGCTGATTTTTTTTTTTTTCTGATGGACGATATCATGATATACCAATGTGTATTTCTGCCATGTAACATGCCCTTAACGGGGTATCCAGGTCACATTGTTGTATCCATTCACTCATCTTATGTGCTGTTCTGGTGTCTCTTATTACTATGAGCTCTGTTGGTGCAGATCATGGCAAGGGCTAATCTTTGGCTCAGCTTGACCTCTACCCCATGGCACTCACAGTGCTGTCCAAGTAGCTGCAGGAATACAATAAACCACTTGTGTGTTTATTCAAGATTGATCTACAACTTCCCCTTCAGGGCTGGGTTACATGTTTTTATGTGCTAACATTGAGGCGCAGCTGCCGTCCAAATGAAATACATTGACTCATCTGCTAGTCTGCACCTGATCATGTACGGTTTTGCATTTAAGACATGCAGGATAAGTCATCATGGGTACCCTTCCTCCTGCCAATGTGTCATCTATGTGCACAAAATGCAGTCTTGTAAAGTGTAATACTACTTCGTCTTGTTTTGTTATATCTATGTTTGGGAGTTGAAGATGTTCGTGATGCGATGACGCTGTATATGAAATGAAGGGAGAGACCTATGTGAGAACGTGTCATTGGTTTGAGCACACAACGTGCACCGAAGGGGATCACACATTAAGTAATCTATAATATATAGATGTAAAATCTAGCCTACAACAACTCTAAGGGACTTGAAATTCTACTGGTTGACACTTAAATAACATTATTAAAGTATGATATTCTGGCAAATTTTTCACTCTAGCGACTCTGCTTCATAATAAGACTCGCTCTAAGTACGACTGTAAAAAAAATATTTGCGCTCCTTGGAATGTACCGGTAAGGTGTTCTGATCCTACAGACTTCTACAGTGTACAGTACAGGAGTGCTTGCTATATTAAATGTTGCTCAGACCCGGACTGCCCGGCTGACATCAAAGTCAGCGGGCAGTCCGTAGTGGTAAGAAAGTTTTTTTGTCGAAAACTTCAGAACAAAAAATTCTATAACTTGGGAAAGAATACCAATTAGGCATTGTTCTGTTTTTTAAAGGGGTATCACATATTATAATTTGTTAGAAATCATATAACTTTTCAGTTACGGTGTTAAACTTTGTTATTATTACGTTTAACTAGCCCAATGTGTCCCTGTAAAAACGGCTCAAAATTTTTTAAGGTTGCATGCTAAAAAGAAAGTTATGGCCCTTAATGCCATATCCTAAAAGAATTCGTTCAAAATCCCCGGTCATTAGTCTTTTTCTTGCCACGTCACTAAGGTGCTCCACAGTTTTTCAGATGCAGTTTTCGATGCCCAACCCAGAAAAAAAAAAAGTGGAGTGAAAATAGAGGAGGAGTACTCTTCTTAACAGAGAACCCTCCCCATTCTGATCCACACCTCTTTTGGCTTCAAATTGCCATTTGAAAAACTGGACCTGTGGCTTGCACCCCTCAGGCTAAAGGGAACCTGTCATCAGGGTCCTCATTTTCACTAAAGAGAGGTTTGCGAGCCCCTAACGCCTGCTTTTTTAAATATGCCTTTGTTACCTTCTGTGACCTTTTCTTACCATATAATTGTGTGTTTTAACTTTACTTGGCCTGCTTTGGTTTTGATGCCTTTTAAACAAATTAAAAAAACACTTGACTTCTCTGTGCTGCTCACTCACTTCCCGAATGTCAGCCCACACTTTGTGCTCCTCTACTCGTTCCCCACTGATGTCAGCTCTGACTTGTGTACGTTGATGAGCATGGAGAGAGGAGTGCACAGGAGCAGAAAGATGAGGGCTGATCCATCACAGACAAGTCACATTGTGTTGTTTGGCTTTTTTCTTTTGTAAATCATCCAACCAAAGCCCACCCCAGGACTTTCCCAAATGTGGTAGGAAGCCAGGTAAGATAAAACACACAATTAGGCGCTACAGCCCACAAACGTTGCATTCTGGGAGCAGTACAGTCATGGCCACAAGGTTTGAGAATGACACAGATATTATATTTCACATGATCTTTTTCCCTCTGATTTTTATGTGTGTTTGTCAGATGCTTTTATCACATACCGAATACAAGTGCAATCAATATATGGTAATAAAGCTTTTATTTGACAGTTAGAAATGATTAATTCAGCAAGTCAATAGTTGCAGTGTTGACCCTTCTTCTTCAGACCTCTGCATTCGCCCTGGCATGCTCTCATCAACTCTGGACCAAATCCGACTGATAGCATCCAGTCCCTTGCACAATCAATGCTTGCTTTTGTTCACAATTTGTGGGTTTTTGTTTTCCACCCTTCCTTGATGATTGACCACAATTCCAATGGGATTAAGATCTGGGGGGGGGGGAGGGTGTCCAGCCAATGAACCCCAACTCTATATGGTTTGTTCCTGGCCATTATTATCACCATTGCTTTATGGCAAGGTGCTCCATCATGCTGAAAAAGGCATTGTTGATCACCAAATTGCTCTTGGGGACATTCTGGTACCATTCTTTATTCATGGATTTGTTTTTTAGGCGAAGCCTGGGTGAGAGCCGATTCCCTTCGCTGAAAAGCAACCCCACACCTGAATGGTTGCAGATGCTTTACAATTGTCATGAGACCAGACTGTTGTATCGCTCACCTTTCTTCTCACAGTCCACTCCTCTGTACCTTTTGCGAATATTCATCTTTCCCTGATTTTCTGGATAAAATGGGCTTCTTTGCTCCTCCTTGCACCAGTCCTTGCTCCAAGATTCCTCCCCCTCACAGTGCGTTGAGGTGTAGATGCCATCAACCTCCTGCTGCCATTCTGAGCAACTCTGCACTACTGGTAGTCCTGATCCCAAAGCTGAAACCATTTTAAGAGTCTGTCCTGCGCTTGCTGGTCCTTTGGGCGCCCTATACTATATAATCATCATCTTTATTTATATAGCGCCATCAAATTACGTAGCCTGGGCTTCTTTGTCCTCTTTTTTGGCAACAATGGAACCTCTCTACTTGAATCCTTGATAGATGGTTGACTGAGTTGCCACTTTATAGCTGCAATACTCTTCCCTGTTAGTCCAGTTTTGAGCAGTGCAATGATGACTGCACGTGTTTCTTTTAGAGATAACCGGTGTTAACAGAAGAGAAACAATTTGGTCCAAGCACAGCCTCTTTTAAAGTGTCCAGTGGTGTGATGCTTAATTAATCATGATGGATTGATCTCCACCCTGTCCTCACTCAACACCCACACCTGTGTTTAATGGAGCATCCTGAAACGATGTTAGCTTCTCCTTTTAAGGCAGGACTGCAATGAATTTGAACTGTTTTTGGGGGAAAAGTTCATTTTCTATGCAAATATTGGCCAATTGCTGTTGAGCTGACTCACTCTTTATAACATTCCTGAGTATATGCAAATTGCCATTATAAAACTGATGCAGTAGACTTTGTAAAAGAATTAACATTTGTACTTCTCAAAACTTTTGGCCATGACTGTAGGTTCCCTTTAGAACATTAGTGCTTCATATATGAAGGCTTGGCTTTAATACCTATATCACTTTTTCATGTGTTTTTTCTGTATTTTTCAATTTGAGATGTTAGAAAATGGTTTTAGAGCAGCTAACTTGGACAAATCCGAACAAGAGAAAAGCGCTAATGGCTAAAGCATTAACAAGAGAATACACTGTACAATCCTCCTTAATCCAGTTTTCCTGATCACTGTTGAATGCAGATATTCCTCCCCTCTGACTTAGGAAGGAGCTCACTACTGAGCATCCTCTCAACTAAAATCCTATAGCCATAGATCATGAATGGAACAGACATTTATATGACTTTCCATAATTTACCCAAAAACTTCAGCATCACCCAGTGAACTAATTGTCACGATTTATTAGTTAGGTTTTAGAGTGTAGGCGGTCCATTTTTATGTCAAATGGTCTCGAATTCCCCAGCCCTGCGTAAGATTATCACTAAATGTTCCTAGAGCTCAGCCAACGGCACCCCCCATAGCCTGCAGAAGATATATTGAACTCCTTAAAGGGTTGTCTAGTTAAAAAAAAAAAATATATGTGGCCGGGAGCAGGGTTAATAAAACAATAAAATGTACTTTACCTACCGTTGCCCTCCCGTATCCAGCACTGCTGTCGGCTCCGGTCCGGGGCATGTCAACACACTGGCCGCCGAGCAGGCCCCCCGCGCATTCAGCTTCCGGCGGTGCGTCAACCTTCCGTCCCATACACAATGCGGTGTATAGGGACGAAGGCGTACCCGCCACGGCCGACGTAGCTGAGTCCCGCCTGCTCCACGGCCCATGTTTGTTTCCATGGCCCCCGGCCCTGAGCAACAGCAGCGCTGGATCGGGAGGGCACCGAAGTACGTACAGCTTTATTGTTTTAGTACCCCCGCTCCCGGCCACATTTTTTTTTTTAAACTCGACAACCCTTTAACTAAACACTAAACAACATTTGAAAAGTCCAGCAGCACCAATATTGCAATAACTTTGTGGGTGCAAACCCCAATATCCTGGTCTTTGTACAACCACTATGATATCCAAGAAAAGGAGACTGCACTCCAGGTAAAAGTGAAAACGATTGGAGCTTTAATTAGCCCAATGCAATGTTTCAGACCTGTTCCTGATTCATTTTCTAATTTGAGCCCCCCCCGAGCCGCATATAAGAAAATGAGTCCCCAGCAAATTAATCCTTTAAAATAGTAACCAAAAAGATGCCTTTTGGTGTGAAAATTACATTTTTAATAATCTCCTCCCTTTAAAGCTCGCCACAAGCTTCCTGATACTACATTGACACCCTGGTTTTAATATCTCATGAGACCCGATCTCTCCTCACTCTGTCACATATGGCTATGGATACCGCAAAAGTGGCATGACAAGTTTGGACCTCCATACGCACAGTCTCTTCATGAAGTAGAAATCTATCTACACGTGTAAGTTTGCCAAACTTAAAGGTAGTATTCTTAGTGATTGTGAAATGGCTATAAATACTTGTGCGTTTTTTGTAGCATATTCTTTGTATTCTTTTCTCTGCTATGACTGGTTTGATGAGTTCCCCTTCTGCTGTACAATATTTCAGGTTCAGGCTTGGCATTGAGGGTGGGATCCGCTACTTGTTGCAGGATTGATCAGTGAAGCTAAGCCCTGTGGCTGCATGATTATCCAAAGCACATGGGGTCAATATGTATCTAAATTTTACAAAAAAGTTACTAGAATTAAAAAGGCACTTTTTTAGGTACAGAAGGAAACCCTGACATGTCTGACAAAAAAAAAAAAAAAAAAAAAAAAAAAAAAAAAAAAAAAAAAAAAAAAAAAAGAATCTCTTTATTGGACATGTTCACCCTTAGTCCACCCAAAACTCAAACAATTTTTTTTTTTCTTTGTAAAGGACTTTGGGGCAAGTGTGGGAGGTACTTTTGAGTAGATGCTAACCATCGCCTGACCTAATGAAGGACTCATAGAATTTCCTACTATTCTGATATGAAAAGACTCACTGAAAGAACTGGTGGCAAAGAGATCAATGGACGAAAGACCGACTTGTAGAGGATCGAGCTGTTCCTCAGCACGGCGCTCCTCCTCACGCATCCGTTCAGGTAAAATGCCAGTGACTATCTGCTTACACTACAAACATAAGTTTGAGAGATTCTACAAATTTTATTCGCTGTGCTACGACTAATCACCACTCTGCACTTTGATGTTGGGTCTTCAGCTTACCGCCTTTGTACTTTTTTTGCTTTTTTTGCTTTTTTTTTTTTTTTTTACTTTTCTCTTCAGGTCATCTTCCTTACAAAAAAACAAATGCCCTGTTTTGGTTGCTTCTGTGACCCAGCTTTCATGAAATAACTTGGTGATATACATATGCAGGAATCACGAATCTGAAAGTGCTGTGTCATTGACTGATTGATCTTGGCTGGGGTCTAACTCTGTGCAATCTTATTGATTTAGATGCACGGAGTTCCTACTTCCCCCCTGATATTTAGCAGAGCTGACACTAGAATAATAAGTTTATATATGTGGTATCTGCCAACGGTCAGGAGCAAATAGGATGTATATAGCTGTATGGCAATGTTAAAGATAAGAATCTCTTATTCTCCACTCGTTAGAGTTCACACAGTTAAAGAAATGGCGGGATAAGATTTTGTCTACTGTTGCATTCCGCACAGGCTTTACTCCCTTATCTCTAGTTTCTGTAGCTCACAGAACCACATTCTTACTGCAGTTTTAAAGATGATATTTGGCTTTAATATGAACTGAGTAGTAAATAGTGTTCAACTTTTTAAATTATTTTTATTTTCTGTTCAGGTCAAATTGCTATCCGATCGTGGAGGAGCAGCCGCTCTAACACGGTAGGATGTTTGGGTATACCGTATGTTTATAATGTTATGACATAGTATTTTTTACTTTTTTATAAATTGCAGTATTTGGTTTTACTGCCTGGGCCATACAGGTCCCAGAAAAGTTACGCTTAGCCCAATCTGAATAAAGGGGAAAAAGAGAGGAAGTACTAATGGGAAAAACTCCTCCATTTAACCCAGGGAGGAAGACTTGTCTGAATTGACAACTCCTTTGTCCCGTGGTGTAATATTACTTTGTGGGTAATAGCACCAGCATGCATATACAGTGGATGAAGGCTTAATTTTTCAGTCTGAGAACCTGTCATTCCCTGTGAACATGACAAGTTTGTCCCCTCCAAAAGTATACAGTAGTCTTTTATTTTGGGCCTGATAACATTTCTGGAAAAATATTAGGGTGTTTCTACATCTTGACGCTGGCTACACCTAAGCTCTGCTTTTCACAGGGGCATGATCGAAGCACACATATTGATAGTTCTTTTGGCAATATTTGTAGAAAAATCACAATTTTTTACTGTGCACCAGCCATTGTGCACAATATATGATTTCAAGTGGCGCACTTCCTTTGCACTCAGATGGATTCGGGGAATAAAAAGGAAGACAAAATCGCACCCTCATTATACATTCTCAACCATTTTAATCCCATACCTGCCGTTTGGCTCCAAAAGCTGCATCAAAAAAACTGAACATGAATGCCTATAGATTCCTTGGGAATGTAGTTTCAAAATCTGTGTCACTTGTTGGGGTGATGTTTAATTTTTTTAGCCTTTACTTTACAAATCAAGTAATAGGTGCTGAACTTTTATACTGTATATATGGTAACTTAAACCCCAGTGTCATAGCCACCTCTATGGTTGCTCTGATCTGGCTGTAATTTGTGCCCGTCAATGTAACCACATGACCCCAAATATGATCTGTGAGTGGAGGAGGGCAATAGGAGGGCAGGAAAAACCTTGTTGACCTTTACATCACTGACTTTTACATCTAGCTACAAAGCAGGATCGTTATAATTTCCATTATATTTAGCTTAGTTTAACTCCTCATCGTATTTTAATATGGCTAACTCGGATCTCGTATGTTTTATTCTATAGATTAAAACATGGAACTATGTGCTCTAAACTTTATGATGCATTTTCCCCCAAAATTTACAGTCAGTAGCAATAAACAGACGCATCACGAAGAAGACCATGAGTCGCAGGAGACAGGCGCCATAGCAGAGTGGTCAGCAAGGATAGGAGGATAGCAGGATTCCACTCTAAAGAAGAAGTATCAGTAAAGGTAGCAGAAGCGTAAACAAAAGAGGAGGAACCAGTCATCGCTACAGTGAAGAAAGGTAACAAGATCAAAATAGAAGCAGGAGTCATGGCCCAAAGTTTTGTTTTTGGAGAACAGAGTAGGCAGAAGCCCTAGTCCGAACACAATAGAAGCGCAGTCGAATCAAGGAAGAGAAAGCAGGAATCGGAGCATGAAAGGAAGCAGGAGTCAAAGCCAGGAGAGGCACTTGCAAAATATAAAAGAAATATAAATCACACACACCGGAAAAGTAGGTAAAAAGGCATACAGAAACAAAAGAGAAAGAATTCTCAGCCAAGGGATACAAGATCGAGTTAGGGTTGGGAAAATAATGTAGTGTGAAAGAAGTTTCAGCAAAGCAACTTTGAACTAGAAGTGCACGAATCATGAGCATTGACGACGATACATCTCGTAAAAGTGAAAAAAGGGATCGTAGTCAAAGAACAACGTAGCGACCGTAGCCCCCCCAGGATAGCAAAGAAGGAAGTGGGACAGAGATGTCAGGAATAGGACGAAGCCAGAGCACAGATAGAGGGGACATAGCAGAGGAGCCTGCAGGAGTCAGACATCGAAACGATCAAACATATTGACTATAATAAACACATTCAAAGCAAAGAAGCATCAAAATCAGAAAGAATTGAACAAATGGTAAAAGTAAGCGCAGTCAGAGCTTAGAGAGAAATACAAACTTTTGCCACGAATAAATAAGTCAGCAGTATTGAGCCTTCTAACAAAATGCGAAAGAGCTAACAGTGCATTTCTACAGAGTCAGATAAGGAAACTCAGAAGATGTGAATGTGATCAGGGAAGTAGTAACTGAACAGGTGCCCTCACTCCATCTCCTACAAAGATATTACCACAGATGACACAATGAAAATCCTCACCAATTAAATTCTCCTCCCAAACCATTTCTAGATCGGTCTCCCCAACAAACCCTGATGTTCGATTCCCTTTTATTACAAGAGTTGCCCTCTTGCACCTTATGTAATGTTTTTATATTTATTTCGAAATGCAAACATTTTCCTGAGAAAATGTTATGGCATTTGGTGTATGTTGTACTTTGTATGCTTTGAAGATGGTTTTCCATTATAAAGAGTAGGACCGTGCTATTTACTTCTGTACATCCTTCATGAGATACGAAATGGTCTGTTTGATACTGTACCACAGGGTGTCTTGAGATTGACAACATGGCAATAGCCAACACCCATCTTGAAATGAGACATTAAGGGATTGTTCTTTCAATCCTAAGGTTTTTAAGAGTTTCCATAATCAGTCAGCATGCCCTCTCAAAGAAAGTCAAGAAGACCACTCATTCCGCCAGTCATCTCCAATATGCCTGGAAACTCTCACTTGTGTTTGGATATTCTGAAATATTTTTGTGAAGATTTTAATAGTCCCCTTTTGTTTTAATAGTCCTTGTAGCGACAGCGCTCAGTATTTTTGATATCTTAAAGACATTGCTGGCACCCACCTTACAGTCATGCAAGCCAAAGAATTACCTATACGTATGCTAAGTGACATATCATCTTTCTAGGGTCAATTCACATGCTGAACAAAGCTGCATTTGAGATTTAAAAAATGTCAATGTTCCTTAACGTGGTGGCATCTTCTTCACTTAATTGGTTGAATTGTGCAATACACAAATAGTTTTTTCTGATACTTGAAAATCCCTTTTACCTTACATCTTGGATAAAACTCTAAATGGCTGAGGCAGCTGAAATGGTCAATTTTGGCTAACCTTAATTTCTGTATTACCTAGCTGAAGGGTTTTTCGCACAAGTTTTACATACTCCATTTTTAATTTGTGGCTGAATAGCTCAAACGGAACCTACTCGAGTCCTTTTAGTGCAACAAATTTTTAGCCCACAATGCAATGCAACAGGGTAATTATTTGCCCTTTGGCTCATTCCGGGGCATTTAATAGAGTCCCAAAAGCATAGTCACTGTTATTGTACCACTGGGCCACATTGCCACTAATGGCAAAGCTGGAGGTAGGTGGAAGGTCTTGAAAATTATTTCAGGGACTTAGACCATAAGCTTGGGGCAAGGACGTTAAACATAGTTTTTTGTAAAATACTGCCTGTACCACGGGCAACACCAGAAAGGCAGCGATAGATTAGGGAGGTAAACAAGTGGCTCAAAAGTTGGTGTAGGAAGGAGGGGTTTACGTTCATGGAGAACTGCGCTAACTTTGCTGTTGGCTACAGGCTCTACAGTAGGGGGGGGCTGCATCTCAATGGGACGGTTGCAGCTGTGTAAAAATGGCTAGAAGGTTGGAGGAGTGATTAAACTAGAGACCTGGGGGGAGGGCAACTACACTTGTACAGAGCAAAACAGCGTAGATAGGGTATGATCAGCGAACAAAAACCAAAGGAATAGAGAAAACCATATAAAGTGCATGTACACTAAAGCCAGAAGACTCACAAATAAGATAGAGGAACTGGCAGCCTTAATGTTTGAGGGAGAAACACGGGCGAACATTAGCTATGACTGGGCTTTAATTATAGACATCTACAGTGTTTTTAGAAATGATAATATAAATAAATCTATAGGTGAAATCTTGCCTCAAGCTCGTCCTGCGAGATGACATCACTGAGGAAAATAAAAATGTGGAGTCCCTATGGGTGGGGATGAGTGGAGGGAAAAAGAATAATAAGGTATTTCTAGGGGTTTGTTATAAGGCTCCATGTTTAATGGAGGCAGAGGAGGAACTGCTGATAAGTCAAATCCTTTACTAAGATGGATAGTAGAGGAGAAAAAAAAAAACACTCTAAACTTAACCCCTTCCCAGCGGAGCCCTTTTTTGTTTTTTGCGTTTTTATTTTTCACTCCCCACATTCAAAATGTTAACTTTTTCTTTTTCATGTACAGAGCTGTATGACGGCTTATTTCCGGCGTAACAAATGACACTTCCAATGGTTTATTTCATATTCCATGCCGTGTACGGGAACGGGAAAAAATTCCAATGCGTTAAAAATGCAGTAAATAAAACGCATTTGTGCCGTATTCTTGTGGGCTTGATTTCAACGTATTTCACTGTCGCCCCAAATGACATGTCTACTGTTATTCTTTGGTCGGGTACAATTACGGATAACACATTTATATAGTTTTATAATGTTTTTCCATACACGGGGTTTAACGCGTGAAAAAAATCCGTTATCATATTGTGATAGATCGGGCATTTTCGGAAACAGCGGCGTACCTAATGTGTTGATGATTTTTACTGTTTATTTATATCAGTTTTAGGGACAGGGGGGTGATTTGACATTTTTAGGTTTTTGTATATTTTTTTTTTTTTTTTACTATTTTTCAGACTCTCTAGGTACTTTAACCCTAGGGTGTCTGTACGAACCTACATATACTGGCAATACTAAGTATGGCAATATATTTGTATTTTTACTACGCAGACATTACAAGTCTTTAGAGCACATTGAATAATGAATGAGTTGACCCGAACTACCAACGACGGGATCGCCGCTCCCGATGACGTCCACCCTCATAAAGAGGTTATGGCTGTTAGAGAAGGCTCGCTTATGCCCACTTCATAAGGCAGGGTCAATCATTGTTCCACGAACTGAGGGTGGCTGTAATTGTAATACCAGTAGCAGCAGCATTAGGTATTTTATTTTATTAATTCTTTTTATTATAGTTTTATTATCATTATTTTATACATACCCCAATTATATCATAACACATAGAGAGTTGCATCAAACTGTTCTATGTCCTAAATATATTTGAATACTGTTTTTAAGACGCAACTGTTTCTAAGCAATATATATATGCTGTTCCCTGTTAAAGCTGAGCTTTTGCCTCATATACCTGAGGCACTTGGACAGAGAAAAAGAGACGAAAGGAAAGAAAAAGAAACAAGAACAAAGAATAGAGGACTAGAGAGAAAAACAGAATACAGAACCAATTAAACAGGAATCTTTAACTGTTATAAGAATGGTCATTGTTTGATGCATAATACCCATTTTTCCCATTTGCTATCAAGACTACAGTTGTTGTTAGGTGGATTTCTCATTAAAAAATGTTATTGGAGATTGCTTAGTTGTCCAGATTTACCGGTACTTAGACTTTTTCCAGTGTTAAATGCTTAGTAGTATCTACATCATACAAACATGAGCAATCAGATTCCCCTAGGGGGGTTGTGAGGAAGAAAGGAAATATGAAATCACTCTCCACCCCCTATGAATGCAATATCAAACAAATACTAAATAAAATGTTGCATATGCTGCATCCCAAAATTCGATCTATCAAAAATTAAAAATTATTCACCCCAGATGAACCCCATAAAAAAAACAACATCCAACAGTCAATGCTATTTGCACCCATAAAAACTTCAATAAAGTGGAGGAAGTTGTACAGTTTCTCACAATGTTGTAAATACAAGACCAGCTAGTCCCGCAAAAAATGAAGTCATAAAAGTTGCGATGTCAGAATATGGACAATGCAAGACATTTATTTTTAACTGTGTTTAGTGAAAAAAAATCAGATACCGAGCACTGTATGAGACATTTTTGTTTTGCAAAATGTTGTTTTTTTTTATGTATTTCAGATCAGAAACTAGCAGTATGTCTCACCATGAAATTAACCTAGGGAAGTGGTGTGCACAGAACTATGCACGGGTGCCAGAGGCGCTGACTTTCTGTGGGCACTCGTGGCCTCACCCAGCACCAGCATACGAGACTCAAAGAATCTTCCTGCAGTTTCCAACAACTTAGAGACGTGCTTTCAGACATATTTGATACTGCTTCTCTCCTAGAACGGTAGGAAGATGGGGAAATGATGAATAGAGGGGCCAAATTTCTTTGGAGGACCTTCTGCTGGCCCCACGATTCTTGTGTACGAGGGACTCTGAAAGACTAAATTATGCAAATTTTTCATCTTTCTACTGTGGGGTTGGTTCCTCAGGAGCGCAATATGATTGAAGTTGTTGAAGAAAGCAGGGAGTCACTAACTTACGCTTTTAATTTTTGTTGGCACCTCAAGATAAATAAGGGGGTTTGTTGCAGTTTAGCGTCAAGTGCCCCAAGTGTTAGCCATCACTTCCAGGGAATAAATGGGTTATATGGACTGATCAGTGGACGGCCATATAAGCAAACCAGCGAGAAATGAGCACAGCTGCAGTTTAGGGATGTAAAACAGAAACACAAAAAAACAAAAGTGTTATGGAAGGGCTAGTTGTACGCTCAGGGTTCTCCATTCAGTCTATTCTGTAGTGAGGCTCTACTGGAACGAAGTGTCATTGATGTAGCCCTAAAATAAACATATCTAAAGACCGCTAGTCGAACTACAGTCCTCAGCACATTGCATGCCTGGAAATTAGATCATCTCCTCACCTTAGGAGTTATCAAATTTCAGACGCCTCTACCACGAGACCCCCACGTTCATATTTACAGCCATGTTTGATATGACGCGTGACACTGACTCCTCCTCCAGAACTACGTCATGACGTAAATTTTGTGTTCCACGGCACTGGCAACAGGCACCAGTTTCCATTTGCCTGTGAGGCATGCGCATTAGCTTTGGTGTTGGGTGGATGGGTGGTGACTGTGTGCGCCTGACGCTGTATTTGGCGCCCAGAATTCGCGGTCATCGGCGTGCCTCGGATCTATATCGGGCGACTTATAGTCATCGTGACGCGGGAGAGCGAGGGACTTCAAGGACTTACTTCGGAAGGGGAAGGGATGTCTTCGGGGAGAGGAGAATCGTGGAGGTGGATCTCGAGAATGGTGGTGTCAGGTTTCTGCAAGGAGCAGGCAATCCTTTCTTCATATCTGGGGACAATTGAGCCATCTCTTTGAGGTTGTGGTTATCTGAGGTTTTTTGGACTTGATGTGATTCATGATATCTGATATACCAATGTGTATTTCTGCCATGTAACATGCCCTTAAACGGGGTTCCAGGTCACATTGTTGTATACCATTCACTCATTCTTATTTGCTGTTCTGTGGTCCGTTTTACTATGATGCTCTGGTTTGTGTGCAGATCATGGCAAGGGCTAATCTTTGCTCAGCTTGACCTCTACCCCATGGCACTCGACAGTGCGTCACAAGTAGCTGCAGGAAAATACAATAAATCCACTTGGGTGATTTATTCAGATTATCTAAACTCCCCTTCAGGGCTGGGTTACATGTTTTTATGTGCTAACCTAGATTACATCGGAAGCGCTCAAGCTGCCGTCCAAATGAAGATACATTGACTCATCTGCTAGCTGACCTGTCATGTAACGGTTTTGCCATTTAAGACATGAAGGAGAAGTCATACATTGGTACCCCTTCCCTCCTGCCAATGGTCATCTATGGCACAAAATGCAGTCTTGTAAAGTTAATACATATGTTGTTTTGTTATAGTCTATGGTTTGTGGAGGTTGAAGCATGTTCGTGTGATGATGACGCTGTTATGAATGAAGGGAGAGACCTATGTGGAGGAACGTGTCATTGTGTTTGAGACACACGTCACCAGAAGGGGATCACACAGTTAAAGTAATCATATAATATATAAATGTAAAATCTAGCCTTACAGACAACTCTAAGGGACTGTGAAATTACTACTGGTGACACTTAAATAACATATTACTTAAAGTATGCATATTCTGCAAAGTTTCACTCTAGCGACTCTGCTTCATAATAAGACTCGCTCTAAGTACGACTGTAAAAAAAATATTTGCGCTCCTTGGAATGTACCGGTAAGGTGTTCTGATCCTACAGACTTCTACAGTGTACAGTACAGGAGTGCTTGCTATATTAAATGTTGCTCAGACCCGGACTGCCCGGCTGACATCAAAGTCAGCGGGCAGTCCGTAGTGGTAAGAAAGTTTTTTTGTCGAAAACTTCAGAACAAAAAATTCTATAACTTGGGAAAGAATACCAATTAGGCATTGTTCTGTTTTTTAAAGGGGTATCACATATTATAATTTGTTAGAAATCATATAACTTTTCAGTTACGGTGTTAAACTTTGTTATTATTACGTTTAACTAGCCCAATGTGTCCCTGTAAAAACGGCTCAAAATTTTTTAAGGTTGCATGCTAAAAAGAAAGTTATGGCCCTTAATGCCATATCCTAAAAGAATTCGTTCAAAATCCCCGGTCATTAGTCTTTTTCTTGCCACGTCACTAAGGTGCTCCACAGTTTTTCAGATGCAGTTTTCGATGCCCAACCCAGAAAAAAAAAAAGTGGAGTGAAAATAGAGGAGGAGTACTCTTCTTAACAGAGAACCCTCCCCATTCTGATCCACACCTCTTTTGGCTTCAAATTGCCATTTGAAAAACTGGACCTGTGGCTTGCACCCCTCAGGCTAAAGGGAACCTGTCATCAGGGTCCTCATTTTCACTAAAGAGAGGTTTGCGAGCCCCTAACGCCTGCTTTTTTAAATATGCCTTTGTTACCTTCTGTGACCTTTTCTTACCATATAATTGTGTGTTTTAACTTTACTTGGCCTGCTTTGGTTTTGATGCCTTTTAAACAAATTAAAAAAACACTTGACTTCTCTGTGCTGCTCACTCACTTCCCGAATGTCAGCCCACACTTTGTGCTCCTCTACTCGTTCCCCACTGATGTCAGCTCTGACTTGTGTACGTTGATGAGCATGGAGAGAGGAGTGCACAGGAGCAGAAAGATGAGGGCTGATCCATCACAGACAAGTCACATTGTGTTGTTTGGCTTTTTTCTTTTGTAAATCATCCAACCAAAGCCCACCCCAGGACTTTCCCAAATGTGGTAGGAAGCCAGGTAAGATAAAACACACAATTAGGCGCTACAGCCCACAAACGTTGCATTCTGGGAGCAGTACAGTCATGGCCACAAGGTTTGAGAATGACACAGATATTATATTTCACATGATCTTTTTCCCTCTGATTTTTATGTGTGTTTGTCAGATGCTTTTATCACATACCGAATACAAGTGCAATCAATATATGGTAATAAAGCTTTTATTTGACAGTTAGAAATGATTAATTCAGCAAGTCAATAGTTGCAGTGTTGACCCTTCTTCTTCAGACCTCTGCATTCGCCCTGGCATGCTCTCATCAACTCTGGACCAAATCCGACTGATAGCATCCAGTCCCTTGCACAATCAATGCTTGCTTTTGTTCACAATTTGTGGGTTTTTGTTTTCCACCCTTCCTTGATGATTGACCACAATTCCAATGGGATTAAGATCTGGGGGGGGGGGAGGGTGTCCAGCCAATGAACCCCAACTCTATATGGTTTGTTCCTGGCCATTATTATCACCATTGCTTTATGGCAAGGTGCTCCATCATGCTGAAAAAGGCATTGTTGATCACCAAATTGCTCTTGGGGACATTCTGGTACCATTCTTTATTCATGGATTTGTTTTTTAGGCGAAGCCTGGGTGAGAGCCGATTCCCTTCGCTGAAAAGCAACCCCACACCTGAATGGTTGCAGATGCTTTACAATTGTCATGAGACCAGACTGTTGTATCGCTCACCTTTCTTCTCACAGTCCACTCCTCTGTACCTTTTGCGAATATTCATCTTTCCCTGATTTTCTGGATAAAATGGGCTTCTTTGCTCCTCCTTGCACCAGTCCTTGCTCCAAGATTCCTCCCCCTCACAGTGCGTTGAGGTGTAGATGCCATCAACCTCCTGCTGCCATTCTGAGCAACTCTGCACTACTGGTAGTCCTGATCCCAAAGCTGAAACCATTTTAAGAGTCTGTCCTGCGCTTGCTGGTCCTTTGGGCGCCCTATACTATATAATCATCATCTTTATTTATATAGCGCCATCAAATTACGTAGCCTGGGCTTCTTTGTCCTCTTTTTTGGCAACAATGGAACCTCTCTACTTGAATCCTTGATAGATGGTTGACTGAGTTGCCACTTTATAGCTGCAATACTCTTCCCTGTTAGTCCAGTTTTGAGCAGTGCAATGATGACTGCACGTGTTTCTTTTAGAGATAACCGGTGTTAACAGAAGAGAAACAATTTGGTCCAAGCACAGCCTCTTTTAAAGTGTCCAGTGGTGTGATGCTTAATTAATCATGATGGATTGATCTCCACCCTGTCCTCACTCAACACCCACACCTGTGTTTAATGGAGCATCCTGAAACGATGTTAGCTTCTCCTTTTAAGGCAGGACTGCAATGAATTTGAACTGTTTTTGGGGGAAAAGTTCATTTTCTATGCAAATATTGGCCAATTGCTGTTGAGCTGACTCACTCTTTATAACATTCCTGAGTATATGCAAATTGCCATTATAAAACTGATGCAGTAGACTTTGTAAAAGAATTAACATTTGTACTTCTCAAAACTTTTGGCCATGACTGTAGGTTCCCTTTAGAACATTAGTGCTTCATATATGAAGGCTTGGCTTTAATACCTATATCACTTTTTCATGTGTTTTTTCTGTATTTTTCAATTTGAGATGTTAGAAAATGGTTTTAGAGCAGCTAACTTGGACAAATCCGAACAAGAGAAAAGCGCTAATGGCTAAAGCATTAACAAGAGAATACACTGTACAATCCTCCTTAATCCAGTTTTCCTGATCACTGTTGAATGCAGATATTCCTCCCCTCTGACTTAGGAAGGAGCTCACTACTGAGCATCCTCTCAACTAAAATCCTATAGCCATAGATCATGAATGGAACAGACATTTATATGACTTTCCATAATTTACCCAAAAACTTCAGCATCACCCAGTGAACTAATTGTCACGATTTATTAGTTAGGTTTTAGAGTGTAGGCGGTCCATTTTTATGTCAAATGGTCTCGAATTCCCCAGCCCTGCGTAAGATTATCACTAAATGTTCCTAGAGCTCAGCCAACGGCACCCCCCATAGCCTGCAGAAGATATATTGAACTCCTTAAAGGGTTGTCTAGTTAAAAAAAAAAAATATATGTGGCCGGGAGCAGGGTTAATAAAACAATAAAATGTACTTTACCTACCGTTGCCCTCCCGTATCCAGCACTGCTGTCGGCTCCGGTCCGGGGCATGTCAACACACTGGCCGCCGAGCAGGCCCCCCGCGCATTCAGCTTCCGGCGGTGCGTCAACCTTCCGTCCCATACACAATGCGGTGTATAGGGACGAAGGCGTACCCGCCACGGCCGACGTAGCTGAGTCCCGCCTGCTCCACGGCCCATGTTTGTTTCCATGGCCCCCGGCCCTGAGCAACAGCAGCGCTGGATCGGGAGGGCACCGAAGTACGTACAGCTTTATTGTTTTAGTACCCCCGCTCCCGGCCACATTTTTTTTTTTAAACTCGACAACCCTTTAACTAAACACTAAACAACATTTGAAAAGTCCAGCAGCACCAATATTGCAATAACTTTGTGGGTGCAAACCCCAATATCCTGGTCTTTGTACAACCACTATGATATCCAAGAAAAGGAGACTGCACTCCAGGTAAAAGTGAAAACGATTGGAGCTTTAATTAGCCCAATGCAATGTTTCAGACCTGTTCCTGATTCATTTTCTAATTTGAGCCCCCCCCGAGCCGCATATAAGAAAATGAGTCCCCAGCAAATTAATCCTTTAAAATAGTAACCAAAAAGATGCCTTTTGGTGTGAAAATTACATTTTTAATAATCTCCTCCCTTTAAAGCTCGCCACAAGCTTCCTGATACTACATTGACACCCTGGTTTTAATATCTCATGAGACCCGATCTCTCCTCACTCTGTCACATATGGCTATGGATACCGCAAAAGTGGCATGACAAGTTTGGACCTCCATACGCACAGTCTCTTCATGAAGTAGAAATCTATCTACACGTGTAAGTTTGCCAAACTTAAAGGTAGTATTCTTAGTGATTGTGAAATGGCTATAAATACTTGTGCGTTTTTTGTAGCATATTCTTTGTATTCTTTTCTCTGCTATGACTGGTTTGATGAGTTCCCCTTCTGCTGTACAATATTTCAGGTTCAGGCTTGGCATTGAGGGTGGGATCCGCTACTTGTTGCAGGATTGATCAGTGAAGCTAAGCCCTGTGGCTGCATGATTATCCAAAGCACATGGGGTCAATATGTATCTAAATTTTACAAAAAAGTTACTAGAATTAAAAAGGCACTTTTTTAGGTACAGAAGGAAACCCTGACATGTCTGACAAAAAAAAAAAAAAAAAAAAAAAAAAAAAAAAAAAAAAAAAAAAAAAAAAAAGAATCTCTTTATTGGACATGTTCACCCTTAGTCCACCCAAAACTCAAACAATTTTTTTTTTTCTTTGTAAAGGACTTTGGGGCAAGTGTGGGAGGTACTTTTGAGTAGATGCTAACCATCGCCTGACCTAATGAAGGACTCATAGAATTTCCTACTATTCTGATATGAAAAGACTCACTGAAAGAACTGGTGGCAAAGAGATCAATGGACGAAAGACCGACTTGTAGAGGATCGAGCTGTTCCTCAGCACGGCGCTCCTCCTCACGCATCCGTTCAGGTAAAATGCCAGTGACTATCTGCTTACACTACAAACATAAGTTTGAGAGATTCTACAAATTTTATTCGCTGTGCTACGACTAATCACCACTCTGCACTTTGATGTTGGGTCTTCAGCTTACCGCCTTTGTACTTTTTTTGCTTTTTTTGCTTTTTTTTTTTTTTTTTACTTTTCTCTTCAGGTCATCTTCCTTACAAAAAAACAAATGCCCTGTTTTGGTTGCTTCTGTGACCCAGCTTTCATGAAATAACTTGGTGATATACATATGCAGGAATCACGAATCTGAAAGTGCTGTGTCATTGACTGATTGATCTTGGCTGGGGTCTAACTCTGTGCAATCTTATTGATTTAGATGCACGGAGTTCCTACTTCCCCCCTGATATTTAGCAGAGCTGACACTAGAATAATAAGTTTATATATGTGGTATCTGCCAACGGTCAGGAGCAAATAGGATGTATATAGCTGTATGGCAATGTTAAAGATAAGAATCTCTTATTCTCCACTCGTTAGAGTTCACACAGTTAAAGAAATGGCGGGATAAGATTTTGTCTACTGTTGCATTCCGCACAGGCTTTACTCCCTTATCTCTAGTTTCTGTAGCTCACAGAACCACATTCTTACTGCAGTTTTAAAGATGATATTTGGCTTTAATATGAACTGAGTAGTAAATAGTGTTCAACTTTTTAAATTATTTTTATTTTCTGTTCAGGTCAAATTGCTATCCGATCGTGGAGGAGCAGCCGCTCTAACACGGTAGGATGTTTGGGTATACCGTATGTTTATAATGTTATGACATAGTATTTTTTACTTTTTTATAAATTGCAGTATTTGGTTTTACTGCCTGGGCCATACAGGTCCCAGAAAAGTTACGCTTAGCCCAATCTGAATAAAGGGGAAAAAGAGAGGAAGTACTAATGGGAAAAACTCCTCCATTTAACCCAGGGAGGAAGACTTGTCTGAATTGACAACTCCTTTGTCCCGTGGTGTAATATTACTTTGTGGGTAATAGCACCAGCATGCATATACAGTGGATGAAGGCTTAATTTTTCAGTCTGAGAACCTGTCATTCCCTGTGAACATGACAAGTTTGTCCCCTCCAAAAGTATACAGTAGTCTTTTATTTTGGGCCTGATAACATTTCTGGAAAAATATTAGGGTGTTTCTACATCTTGACGCTGGCTACACCTAAGCTCTGCTTTTCACAGGGGCATGATCGAAGCACACATATTGATAGTTCTTTTGGCAATATTTGTAGAAAAATCACAATTTTTTACTGTGCACCAGCCATTGTGCACAATATATGATTTCAAGTGGCGCACTTCCTTTGCACTCAGATGGATTCGGGGAATAAAAAGGAAGACAAAATCGCACCCTCATTATACATTCTCAACCATTTTAATCCCATACCTGCCGTTTGGCTCCAAAAGCTGCATCAAAAAAACTGAACATGAATGCCTATAGATTCCTTGGGAATGTAGTTTCAAAATCTGTGTCACTTGTTGGGGTGATGTTTAATTTTTTTAGCCTTTACTTTACAAATCAAGTAATAGGTGCTGAACTTTTATACTGTATATATGGTAACTTAAACCCCAGTGTCATAGCCACCTCTATGGTTGCTCTGATCTGGCTGTAATTTGTGCCCGTCAATGTAACCACATGACCCCAAATATGATCTGTGAGTGGAGGAGGGCAATAGGAGGGCAGGAAAAACCTTGTTGACCTTTACATCACTGACTTTTACATCTAGCTACAAAGCAGGATCGTTATAATTTCCATTATATTTAGCTTAGTTTAACTCCTCATCGTATTTTAATATGGCTAACTCGGATCTCGTATGTTTTATTCTATAGATTAAAACATGGAACTATGTGCTCTAAACTTTATGATGCATTTTCCCCCAAAATTTACAGTCAGTAGCAATAAACAGACGCATCACGAAGAAGACCATGAGTCGCAGGAGACAGGCGCCATAGCAGAGTGGTCAGCAAGGATAGGAGGATAGCAGGATTCCACTCTAAAGAAGAAGTATCAGTAAAGGTAGCAGAAGCGTAAACAAAAGAGGAGGAACCAGTCATCGCTACAGTGAAGAAAGGTAACAAGATCAAAATAGAAGCAGGAGTCATGGCCCAAAGTTTTGTTTTTGGAGAACAGAGTAGGCAGAAGCCCTAGTCCGAACACAATAGAAGCGCAGTCGAATCAAGGAAGAGAAAGCAGGAATCGGAGCATGAAAGGAAGCAGGAGTCAAAGCCAGGAGAGGCACTTGCAAAATATAAAAGAAATATAAATCACACACACCGGAAAAGTAGGTAAAAAGGCATACAGAAACAAAAGAGAAAGAATTCTCAGCCAAGGGATACAAGATCGAGTTAGGGTTGGGAAAATAATGTAGTGTGAAAGAAGTTTCAGCAAAGCAACTTTGAACTAGAAGTGCACGAATCATGAGCATTGACGACGATACATCTCGTAAAAGTGAAAAAAGGGATCGTAGTCAAAGAACAACGTAGCGACCGTAGCCCCCCCAGGATAGCAAAGAAGGAAGTGGGACAGAGATGTCAGGAATAGGACGAAGCCAGAGCACAGATAGAGGGGACATAGCAGAGGAGCCTGCAGGAGTCAGACATCGAAACGATCAAACATATTGACTATAATAAACACATTCAAAGCAAAGAAGCATCAAAATCAGAAAGAATTGAACAAATGGTAAAAGTAAGCGCAGTCAGAGCTTAGAGAGAAATACAAACTTTTGCCACGAATAAATAAGTCAGCAGTATTGAGCCTTCTAACAAAATGCGAAAGAGCTAACAGTGCATTTCTACAGAGTCAGATAAGGAAACTCAGAAGATGTGAATGTGATCAGGGAAGTAGTAACTGAACAGGTGCCCTCACTCCATCTCCTACAAAGATATTACCACAGATGACACAATGAAAATCCTCACCAATTAAATTCTCCTCCCAAACCATTTCTAGATCGGTCTCCCCAACAAACCCTGATGTTCGATTCCCTTTTATTACAAGAGTTGCCCTCTTGCACCTTATGTAATGTTTTTATATTTATTTCGAAATGCAAACATTTTCCTGAGAAAATGTTATGGCATTTGGTGTATGTTGTACTTTGTATGCTTTGAAGATGGTTTTCCATTATAAAGAGTAGGACCGTGCTATTTACTTCTGTACATCCTTCATGAGATACGAAATGGTCTGTTTGATACTGTACCACAGGGTGTCTTGAGATTGACAACATGGCAATAGCCAACACCCATCTTGAAATGAGACATTAAGGGATTGTTCTTTCAATCCTAAGGTTTTTAAGAGTTTCCATAATCAGTCAGCATGCCCTCTCAAAGAAAGTCAAGAAGACCACTCATTCCGCCAGTCATCTCCAATATGCCTGGAAACTCTCACTTGTGTTTGGATATTCTGAAATATTTTTGTGAAGATTTTAATAGTCCCCTTTTGTTTTAATAGTCCTTGTAGCGACAGCGCTCAGTATTTTTGATATCTTAAAGACATTGCTGGCACCCACCTTACAGTCATGCAAGCCAAAGAATTACCTATACGTATGCTAAGTGACATATCATCTTTCTAGGGTCAATTCACATGCTGAACAAAGCTGCATTTGAGATTTAAAAAATGTCAATGTTCCTTAACGTGGTGGCATCTTCTTCACTTAATTGGTTGAATTGTGCAATACACAAATAGTTTTTTCTGATACTTGAAAATCCCTTTTACCTTACATCTTGGATAAAACTCTAAATGGCTGAGGCAGCTGAAATGGTCAATTTTGGCTAACCTTAATTTCTGTATTACCTAGCTGAAGGGTTTTTCGCACAAGTTTTACATACTCCATTTTTAATTTGTGGCTGAATAGCTCAAACGGAACCTACTCGAGTCCTTTTAGTGCAACAAATTTTTAGCCCACAATGCAATGCAACAGGGTAATTATTTGCCCTTTGGCTCATTCCGGGGCATTTAATAGAGTCCCAAAAGCATAGTCACTGTTATTGTACCACTGCTGCTTTTTAAATATGCCTTTGTACCTTCTGTGACCATTTTCATTACCATATAATTGTGTGTTTTAACTTTAACTTGGCCTGCTTTGGTTTTGATGCATTTTAAAAAATTAAAAAAAACACTTGACTTCTCTGTGCTGCTCACTCACTTCCCGAATGTCAGCCCACACTTTTGTGCTCCTCTACTGCGTTCCCCACTGATGTCAGCTCTGACTTTGTGTAAGTGATGGAGCAGGAGGGAGGAGTTGCACAGGAGCAGAAAGATGAGGGCTGAGCAGCACAGACAAGTCACATTGTGTTGTTTGGCTTTTTCTTTTGTAAATCCATCCAAACCAAAGCCAACCCCAGGACTTTCCACAGTATTGTGGTAGGAAGCCAGGTAAGATAAAACACACAATTAGGCTACATGCACACAAACGTTTGCATGCTGAGGAGCAGTACAGTCATGGCCAAAAGTTTTGAGAATGACACAGATATTATATTTTCACATGATCTGTTGCCCTCTGATTTTTATGTGTGTTTGCCAGATGCTTTTATCACATACAGAAATACAACTACAATCATATTATGAGTAACAAAAGCTTTTATTGACAGTTAGAATGAGTTAATGCAGCAAGTCAATATTTGCAGTGTTGACCCTTCTTCTTCAGGACCTGCTTTTTAAATATGCCTTTGTACCTTCTGTGACCATTTTCATTACAATATAATTGTGTGTTTTAACTTTAACTTGGCCTGCTTTGGTTTTGATGCATTTTAAAAAATTAAAAAAACACGTGACTTCTCTGTGCTGCTCACTCACTTCCCGAATGTCA
Source organism: Engystomops pustulosus (assembly GCA_019512145.1). Classification (NCBI taxonomy): domain Eukaryota; kingdom Metazoa; phylum Chordata; class Amphibia; order Anura; family Leptodactylidae; genus Engystomops; species Engystomops pustulosus. The sequence continues at coordinate 149,602,469 of CM033642.1, forward strand.
GCCCACACTTTTGTGCTCCTCTACTGTGTTCCCCACTGATGTCAGCTCTGTCTTTGTGTAAGTGATGGAGCAGGAGGGAGGAGTTGCACAGGAGCAGAAAGATGAGGGCTGAGCAGCACAGACAAGTCACATTGTGTTGTTTGGCTTTTTCTTTTGTAAATTCATCCAAACCAAAGCCAACCCCAGGACTCTCCACAGTATTCTGGTAGGAAGCCAGGTAAGATAAAACACACAATTAGGCTACATGCACACAAACGTTTGCACGCTGAGGAGCAGTACAGTCATGGCCAAAAGTTTTGAGAATGACACAGATATTATATTTTCACATGATCTGTTGCCCTCTGATTTTTATGTGTGTTTGTCAGATGTTTTTATCACATACAGAAATACAAGTGCAATCATATTATGAGTAACAAAAGCTTTTATTGACATTTAGAATGAGTTAATGCAGCAAGTCAATATTTTCAGTGTTGACCCTTCTTCTTCAGGACCTCTGCAATTCTCCCTGGCAGCTCTCAATCAACTTCTGGACCAAATCCTGACTGATAGCAGTCCATTCTTGCACAATCAATGCTTGCATTTTGTCACAATTTGTTGGTTTTTGTTTGTCCACCCGTCTCTTGATGATTGACCACAAGTTCTCAATGGGATTAAGATCTGGGGAGTGTCCAGGCCATGGACCCCAAATCTCTGTGTTTTGTTCCCTGAGCCATTTAGTTATCACCTTTGCTTTATGGCAAGGTGCTCCATCATGCTGGAAAAGGCATTGTTGATCACCAAACTGCTCTTGGACGGTTGGGAGAAGTTGCTCTTGGAGGACATTCGGGTACCATTCTTTATTCATGGATGTGTTTTTAGGCAAGACTGTGAGAGAGCCGATTCCCTTCGCTGAGAAGCAGCCCCACACATGAATGGTTGCAGGATGCTTTACAGTGGCAGAGAAAGATTGGTGGGTATCGCTCACCTTTCTTCTCAGCAGTCCACTCCTGTACCTTTTGAGAGATATACGTCTTCCTGAGTTTTCTGGAGTAAAAGTGGTATTTGCTTCCCTCCTTGGCACCAGTCCTTGGTCCAAGAGTCTCCCCCCTCACAGTGCGTGAGATGCACTCACACCTGCTGCTGCATTCTGAGCAAGTCTGCACTCTGGTACATGTGCCTGATCCCAAAGCTGAAACCTTTTAGAGACAGTGTCCTGCGCTTGCTTGTCCTTCTTGGGTGCCCTGGAGCCTTTTTGCAATAAAGGAAACCTCTCTCCATGAATTCCGTATTTGCATAGATTGTTTGACATGAGGTGCAATCTTTTAGCTGGATACTCTTCCCTGTTAGGCCAGTTTTGGCAGTGCAATGATGACTGCACGTGTTTCTTTAGAGATAACCGTGGTTAACAGAAGAGAAAACTTATGCAAGCAAACGCCCTATTTTAAAGTGTCCAGTGGTGTGATTCTTAATTAATACATGATTGGATTGATTCTCCTAGCCCTGTCCTCATCAACCCCATACCTGTGTTAATGGAGCAATCACTGAAACGATGTTAGCTGCTCCTTTTAAGGCAGGCCTGCATTGAGGATGAAATGTGTTTTGGGGGAAAAAGTTCATTTTCTATGCAAATATTGGGTCAATTGCTGTTGAGCTGATCACTTTTTATAACATTCTGGGGTATATGCAAATTGCCATTATAAAACCTGATGCAGTAGACTTTGTAAAAAATTAACATTTGTATCATTCTCAAAACTTTTGGCCATGACTGTAGGTTCCCTTTAAGAACATTAGTGCTTCATAATATGAAGGCTTGGCTTCAATACCTATATCACTTTTTCATGTGTGTTTTTCTGTATTTTTCAATTTGAGATGTTAGAAAATGGTTTTAGAGCAGCTAACTTTTACAAATACGAACAAGAGAAAAAGCACTAATGCATAAAGCAGTATACAGAGAGAATATACACTGTACAATCCTGCCTTAATCCAGTTTTCCTGATCACTGTTGAAGCTATAAGATAAGTGCAGATATTCCTTCCCCTCTGATCTCTAGGAAAGGAGCTTCACTACTGAGCATGAGCAAAAAGTGCATCCACATCCATCTCAACTAAAATCCTATAGCCATAGATCAGGAATAGAACAGACATTTATAGGACTTTCCATAATTTACCCAAAAATATTCAGCACACACAGTGACCTAATTGTAACGATTTATTATTTAGTTTTGGAGTTGGAGTCGGTCCATTTTATTCCAACTGCACCAAAATGGTCTCAGAATCCCCAGCCCTGCTGTAACGGATATCACTAAATGTTACTAGAGCTCAGGCCAGACGGCACCCCCTATAATCCTGGACAGAATATATATTTAAATCTCTAACAAACACTAAACAACATTTGAAAAGTCCAGCAGCACCAATATTGCAAAATAACTTTGTGGGTGCAAACCTCAATATCCTGGTCTTGACACACCAGACGATTATATCCAAGAAAAAAATGAGACTGCACTCCAAGGTAAATGTGAAAAAAACGGATGGGAGCTTTATTAGCCCAAGTGCAACGTTTCAGACCCTGTTCAGGATTCATTTTCTATATGAGCCCCCCACAGAGCCTCATATAGAAAATGAGTCCCCAGAAAATTAATCCTTTTAAGAATAGTAACAAAAAAGATGCAGTTTGTTGTGAAAAATTTTACATTTTAATAATCTCCTCCAATTACAAGCTCGCCACAAGCTTCTGATATTACATTTACACACTGTTTTAATATCTGCCAAATACCCTGATCTCTCTCACTCTGTCACAGATGGCTATGGATACCGCAAAAGTGGCAGTGACAAGTTTGGACCTCCAGTACGCACAATGTATCGTCTGAGAGTAGAAAATCTATCTACACGGTGTAGTTGCCAAGACTTAAAGGTAGTATTCTTAGTGATTGTGAAATGGCTATAAATACTTTGCTTTTTTTTGTAGCATAATTCTTTGTATTCTTTTCTCAGCTATGACTGGTTGAGATGAGTGTCCCCTTCATGCTTGTACAATATTTCAGGTTCAGGGCTGGCATTGAGGGATGGGATCCTGCTACTTGTTGCAGGATTTGATCAGTGAAGCTAAAGCCCTGTGCTGCATGATTATCCAAAGCACATGTGGGTCAATATGTATCTAAATTTAAAAAAAAGTTACTAGAATTAAAAAGCACTTCTTAGGTACAGAAGGAAACCCTGACATGCTGACATAATCTCTTTAATGGACATGTTCACCCCTTAGTCCACCCAAAACTCAAACAAATTTTTTTTTTCTTTTTAAAGGACTTTATGGGGCAAGTGGGGGAGGTCACTTTTGTAGATGCTAACCATCGACGACCTAATGAAGGACTCATAGAATTCCGTACGTATTCTGATATGAAAAGAGCACTGGAAAGACTGGATGGCAAAGAGATCAATGGACGAAAGATCCGACTTGTAGAGGATCGAGCTGGTTCCTCAGCACGGCGCTCCTCCTCACGCAGCCGTTCAAGGTAAAATGCCAGTGACTAATCTGCATATACACTACAAACATAGTTGATGGGATTCTACAAAATTTTATTCGCGTGCTACGACTAAATCCCACCACTCTGCACTTTGATATTTTGGGTCTTCAGCTTACTGCCTTTGTACTTTTTTTTTCTTTCTTTTTTTTTTTTTTTTACTTTTCTTCTTCAGGTCATCTTCCTTACAAAAAAAAAATGCCCTGTTTTGGTTGCTTCTGTGAAACAGCTTTCAGGAAAGAACTTGGTGAATTATACATATGCAGGAATCACGAAGCATGAAAAGTGCTGTGTCATTGATTGATTGATCTCTTGGCTGGGGTCTAAACTCTGTGCATCTTATTGATTTAGGATGCACGGAGTTCCTACTTCCCCCCTGATATGTAGCAGAGCTGACACTATAATAATTAAGTTTATATATGTGGTATCTGCACGGGGAAGGAGCAAATAGGATGTATATAGCTGTATGGCAATTGTTAAAGATAAGAATCTCTTATTCTCACTTGTTAGAGTTACACACAGTTAAAGAAATGGGCGGGAATAAGATTTTGTCTACTGTTGCATTCCGAACCAGGCCTTTAACTCCCTGTATCTCTAGTTCTGTAGCTCACAGAACCACATTCTTACTGCAGTTTTAAAGAGGAGATTTGGCTTTAATATGATAATAAGTATGTAAAATAGTGTTTCAACTTTTAAAGTTAATTTTTATTTTCTGTTTCAGGTCAAATTTCAGATCTCGATCATGGAGGAGCAGCCGCTCTAAATCAAGGTAGGAATGTTGGGTATACCGGTATGTTATTAATGCTACATGTTGACGCTAATGTTATGACATAGTATTTTGTTAATTTTATAAATTGCAGTATTTTGGTTTTAATGCTGGGCCACACATGCTCCCAGAAAAAGTTACAGCTTGGCCAAATCTGAAGAGAGAAGTACTAATGGGAAAACTTCCTCCACTTAACAGAGGAGGAGAGACTTGTATGAGATTGACAACTCCTTTGTAAACGCGGTGTAATATTACTTGGTGGGTATAGCACCAAGGCAGTGCCATATACAGTGGATGAAGGCTTAATTTTTTCAGTCTGAGAACCTGTCATTCCCTGTGAACATGACAAGTTTGTCCCTCCAAAAGTATACAGTATAGTCTTTATTTTGGGCCTGATAACATTTGTGGACAAAATATTAGGGTGTTTCTACAATCTTGAAGCTGGCTACAACTAGAGCTCTGGCTTTTCACAGTGGCATGATCGAAGCACAACATATTGGATAGTTCTTTGGCATATTTGTAGAAAAATCCATAATTTTTACTGTGAACCTTCCATTGTGCACAATATATGGCTGCACTTCCTTTGCACTCAGATGGATTCGGGGATAAAAAAGGAAGACAAAATAGCACCTCTCAATTATACATTCTCAACCATTTTAATCCACACTTGCTTTTGGCTCCAAAAGCTGCATCAGAAAAATTGAACATGGGAATGCACCCTAATAGATTCATTGAGGAATGTAGTTTCAAAAATGGAGTCACTTGTTGCGTGTATGTTTAATTTTTTTACCCTTTACTTTACAAATCAAGTAAGAGGTGCTGAAATTTTAATAACTGTATATATGGTAACTTAAACCCCAGTGTCATAGACCTCTACGTGGGTTCTGATCTGGCTGTAATTTGTGCCCCGTAAATGTAACCACATGACCCCCAAATATGATCATGTGAGTGGAGGAGGGCAATAGGAGGGCAGGAAAAACCTTGTTGACCTCTTACATCACTAACTTTTACAATCCAGCTACAAAGCAGGATCTTTATAGTTTCCATTATTTTTAGCTTAGTTACTCCTCATCGTATTTTAATATTGCTTAACTCTGGATCTCGGAATGATTTTATTCTATATGATTAAGAACAATGGAAAAACTATGTGCTCTAAACTTTATGATGCATTTTCCCCCAAAATTTACAGGTCACGTAGCAGAAGCAGACGCCAAGCACGAAGAAGCAGGAGTCGCAGTGGAGACAGGCGACATAGCAGAAGTGGCAGCAAGGATAGGAGGGATAGCAGGAGTCACTCTAAAGAGAGAAGTATCAGTAAAGGTAGCAGAAGCGTAAACAAGAAGAGGAGGGAACCAAGTCATAGCTACAGTGAAGAAAGGGTAAAAAGGAGCAAAAATAGAAGCAGGAGTCATAGCAAGTTGGAGAGGAACAGAGGTAGCAGAAGCCCTAGTACCGAACACAATAAGAGCGCAAGTCGAAGCAAGGAAAGAGAAAGCAGGAATCGTAGCGAGGAAAGAGAAAGCAGGAGTCAAAGCAAGGAGATGCACTGCAAAAGTAGAGAAAGAAGTCTCAGCAAAGGGAGACAAGATCGAGTTAGGGATTGGGAAAAGAATGGTAGTGAGGAAAGAAGTTCAGCAAAGCAACTTGACGAAAGGGCAAGAAGCATGAGCAGTGACGAAGATACATCTCGTAATAAGGAAAAAAGGGATAGTAGTCAAAGAAAACGTAGAGACCGTAGCCAGGATAGCAAAGAAGGAAGTGGGACCAGAGATGTAAGGAATAGGGACAGAAGCCAGAGCACAGATAGAAGGAGGAGTCATAGCAGGAGGAGCCATGACAGGAGTCAGAGCATCGAAACTGATCAAAACAGTAGTGACTATAATAAACACATTCAAAGCAAAGAAAGCAGCAAAAATCAGAAAGAAATTGAAACAAATGGTAAAAGAAGCCGCAGTCAGAGCTTAGAGAGAAATCCGAAACTTTGCCACGAAGAAAGAAGCAGCAGTAGTGAGCCTTCTAACAAAAGCGAAAGAGCTAACAGTGCATTTGCTACAGAGTCAGATAAGGAAACTCAAGAAGATGTGAATGTGAGCAGGGAAGTAGTAACTGAACATGGTGACCTCACTCCATCTCCTACAAAAGATATTACCACAGATGACACAGATGAAGAATCCTCACCAATTAATTCTCCTCCCAAACCATTATCTAGATCGGTCTCCCCAACAGAACCCTGATGTTTCGATTCCCTTTTATTAAACAGAGTTGCACTCTGCACCTTATGTTAATGTTTTATATTTATTTCCGAAATGAAAACATTTTCAGGAGAAAAATGTTATGGCATTTGGTGTAGTTGTACTTTGTATGCTTGAAGATGGTGTTGCCATGATTAAAGATTATGGCGTGCTAGTTCACTTCTTACATCCTACAGGAGATACAGAAATGGTCTGTTTTGATACATGTACCACAGGGTGTTCTTTTAGAATTGACAACATGGCATAGCCAACACCGATCTCAGAAATGAGACATTAATGGCATTTTCTATTCAAATCCTAAATGTTTTAAGAGTTGTCATAATTCAGCCATGCCCTCTCAAGAGAAAGTCAAGAAGAGCCACTCATTCAGACAGTCATTCTACCAATATGCCCTGGAAAACCTCTTCACTGGTGTTGGATATATTTCTGAAAATATTTTTTGTGAAGATTTTAATAGTCCCTTTGTTATTTAATAGTCTTGTTAGCAGACAGCGCTCAGTATTTTTGAGTATCTATAAGATACATTGCTGCACCCACCTTACAGTCATGCAAGCCAAAGAATTACCTATACTGTATGCTAAGTGGACATATAATCTTTTTCTAGGGTCAATTCACATGCTGAAACAAAGCCTGCCTTTAGATTTAAAAATGTAATGTTCCTTAACGTGGTGGCATCTGCTTCACCTTAATTGGTTGATTGTGCAATACACAAATAGTTTTTTCTGATATTGAAAATCCCTTTTACCTGACATTTCTTTGATTAAAACTCTAAATGGCTGAGCAGCTGAAATGGTCAATTTTGGCTAACCTTAAATTTCTGTATATAACTAGCTGAGGGTTTTCGCACAAGTTTACATACTCCATTTTTAATTTGTGTCTGAATAGCATCAAAGGAACACTACTCGAGGCTTTAGAGTGCAACGTAAATTTTTATGCCCACAATAGCATGCAACATGGGTAATTATTTGCCTGTTGGTCCTCAGCAGGGCATTTAATAGAGTCCCAAAAGCAGAGTCACTGTTATTGACCACTGCTTTTTTAATTACACGTTATTTCCTCATTTAAATCTTTGTGCCAAGTATTGTTCTCCCCTATCGTCTAATTTGTTTTGGGTTTGTTTGGTTTTTTTTTTTTTAATTCATAATTTTTCCAATTTCAATAAATACAATTTTATCTTCATTATTGAGTAACAACCTTGGCTGACTATTTTTTTTTAACGTATCTTTTGTCTTTCATGTTTCCAAACCAAAGTTTTCTCTCACAAATGGTTAACTGCCAAAAAATATCAATGTGACTGAAAATTGGCCATGACAAGAATGACGACATTAAAATGTTCTCCCCCCATTCATATACACAATAAGACTGTTGACCAATGGTGGCAGAACAAATACCATGAAATTTTTAAGTATATAAATGGGCAAATAAATGGGTCAGAGCAGGTGGAACCCCTATATACTGAAAATGGTTTGTTTTGGGGTTTTTTTAGCTCTGTTTATACAAAAGAAGAAAGAACTTCTGACGTGGGTGGTGCCAGTGTGGGTCATGCGTCCTGTAATATACTAGAGCAGCTTAATGTAGACATGATCCAATATGAGCTCAATAAAATCAATGTGTACAAGGCTCCTGGACCAGATCTAAAATCTTCAGAGATTTCCTAATGACTGGTGTGGTGCCAAGTGACTGGCGAATGTTGTGTCAATATTTAAAAAAGGCTCTAGAACTATCACATATCACAAATAAGAAACCATGGGTTTACTAAGAATAGAAGTTGTCATACTAACCTGATCTGCTTCTATGAAGAGGTGAGCAGATGTCTGGATGGAGGAGCTGCTGTGGATATTGTGTTCTTGGACTTTGCAAAGGCATTTGACACTGTCCCTCATAGACACCTGAATAGAATAGTTGGCAAGAATAGTTTCCAATTGGATTAAAAACTGTCTGAAGGATCTTATCCAAAGAATTGTGGTGAACAATTCCTACTCCGAATGGTCACCATTTATAAGTGGTGTACCCCTGGGTTCTGGGCTCGGTTCACTATTATTTTATTAGTTAACGACATAGACACAGTGCTATTAATTCCTACCTCTATTTGTGCAGATGGCGCCAAACTGTGTAGTCTAATAAAGTCTATGGAGGATGTTCATAGGCTGCAGGGGGGCTTGGACACACTTAGTGTTTGGAAAATGAGGCAAATGAGGTGCAATGTGGATAAATGTAAGGTTATGCACCTGAGGGCTAATAATACACATACAACATATGTCCTTGGGGGAGTAAATCTGTGAGAGTCCTTTGTTGAGAAGAATCTGGGTGTACTAGTAGATCATAATAGCTTGCAATGTCAATCACCTCTAAAGCCAGCAGGATTTTATCATGTATCAAAAGTGTTATGGACTCTCGGGATAGGGATGTAATATTGATGGAGGGGTATGGAGGGTCTCAGTTATGAGGAAATATTAAAAGAATGAGATTTACGTGGTTTGAGGGTTGACTAAAGGAGAACGTAATTAATTGATATAGATACTAGCTGTAGCTCCCTGCGTTGCCCGGGATAGTAAATTGCTACTCTTAGCTGTAACAAAATAGACTGTCTCTTGTGCTCTCATTCCAGCGACTGTCGCTGTCTCCAACTGTCACTTTGTCTATGGAGAGATTTATCGGAAGAGTCTGAGAGCTGAACTGCTCTAGTTGCCCATGGCAACCAATCAGAGCTCCAGTTTCAATTTTGCACAGCTGTTCATAAATTTACAGCTGATCTCTGATTGGTTTCCATGGACAACTGGAACAGTTTTACCTCAGACATTTCTGATAAATCTCCCCCTATCTCTGTATTCCTTTTCATCTTACCTCACACATAAGCGTCTTATACTCATTGTCAATATCAGTTATGGCCAACCTTTTAGAGCCCGAGTGCCCAAACTTCAACCAAAAGCCACTTATTTATTGCAAAGTGCCAGCACAGCAATTTAAGCAATAATGTATTTCTCCTTGTTCTTTGACAACTTTCAATCGTTCAGCCTCCTAAAGACACCAACACAGTTGAAAGGAGGAGGGCAAATTCATCTATCATTGTAGGAAGATTCTGCAGGAAGATTCTTTGAGTGCTGTCTGGTGAACTTCATGCTGGGGTGATGGCCTGGGTGCTGACAGAGAGGGCTCCGAGTGCCGCCCCTGGCACCAGTGCCATAGGTTCGCCACCACTGGTCTATAGTAACCAATCAAAGCTCAGAGCTCATATTAATGATCTATGGCAGAACAGCAACCAAACACAACTCCGCATCCAACTGCCACAAAAGACAATGACTCCTGTATATGGTGGGTCATAAGTGGATTTTGGAAAACACAGGTTGAAAACTTCGGCTCAAAACGTGGTCTAAGACGTTCTTGAGTCACAGGCAACAACTGTGCAAAATTTGGTGATTGTAAATGTGACGGTACAGATTCCTTTAGTGGACATGCTTACCCCCTTTCCGCCGCAGCCCTTTTTCGTTTTTGAATTTTTATTTTTCCATGTACAGAGCTGTGTGATGGCTATTTTCTGCGTAACAAATTACACTTCAAAATGGGGGTATTTCATATTCCATGCCGTGTAATGGGAAGCGGGAAAAAAAATCCAAATGCAGTGAAATTGGTCAAAAAACGCATTTGTGCCGTATTCTTGTGGGCTTGGATTTTACGGCTTTCACTTTGCGCCCCAAATGACATGTTTACTTTATTCTTTGGGTCGGTATGATTACGGGGATAACAAATTTATATAGGTTTTATAATGTTTTCATACATTTAAAAAATGAAAACTTCCTGTACAAAAATTTTGGGGGGGATTTTGCCATCTTCTGGCGCTAATAACTTTTTTTATACTTTGGTGTATGGAGCTGTCGGTGGTGCCGTTTTTTGCGGATTTTGATGACGTTTACAATGTTATCATTTTTAGGACTGTACGACCTTTTGATCACTTTTTATAGAATTTAAAAAATTTTTTTAAATGGCAAAAAAGTGCCATTTTCGACTTTGGGCGCAATTTTCCATTACGGGGTTAAACGCAGTGAAAAACCGTTATCATATTTTGATTGGCCATTTTCACTGCGATACCTAATTATAATGTTTAGGATTTTTACTGTTTATATCAGTTCTAGGAAAAGGGGGATGATTTGAATCTTTAGGTTTTTTTATTATTTTTTTTAAACTCGATTTTATTAAAATACACAATCTTAGGTTAGAAGAGAAGTGTCATACATTTGTTACAGCGAGTAGGTGTTTACAAATATAATTGCCATACGACATACAATTACATGTAACAATGCTATTTTCTATGGAAAGGGGCTGGGGTGAGCATGGCTCACCCTCTCCCACGCTGACATATCCCCTCCCGGCTGTAGCACGTTCATGTGCATGAGGCCTAACTATGTAACTCGCCATAAAGTTCTGTACCTACCTGATGGAGTAGAACTGTACTGTGAGGCGACCACCAGTACTGTCGGGGCAATAAGGGACACTAAACCGCCCACGTGTCTTTGTGGACCGGTGTTTAGTGTCCCAAATCCCCCTGCAGCTTTGTCCTCTCTGCATATAAAAAAAAATACTTTGTTGTACAAGCACAATAAAGCATGCTGTACTTATTTGGCTTCATTAAATAACTGCAAAGAATGGGGGGTACAGATAGCTCTATCTTTTCCTGTATTTGCGGCCGAGCCCCATGCATCACTACATAGAGGGGTGCGGTGAGCAGCACTACACCTCTGTAGCTGAACATGTGTTGCGCCTGGGTCCCGTCCATGGTGTAGCATATGTTTGTGTGAAAGGTGCCTTAGCCAGTGAGTGATGTCTATGCCTGTCTGAGGCAGCCCCAGCTCTACATTTATGGACTGCTAGCAGTTTTGGACTGGGATATCTTGGACCCACCAGAGGAATAGCAGATTTTGATGCAGTGATGTGCTGTACACTGGCCAGGCTATATGGTGATATGATGTAGTCACAGGTCTGTATTCAGCATGTCACCACACAGCTCCTGGGAAGTAATATTATTTCCCCTACGCCTGCACAGTGGCTCCACCGCCAGGGACAGGAAACAAAAGGACTGGAACCCTTTAAATATAGCCCTTCCTTATCACTCACCAGTTTTTGTTTCCTGTCCCTCGGGACGGTTGGAGCCCAGCGGCGCTCTGTCTTGAAGACCGTGCAGCTGGAGGACCCCTTCCGGCACGGGGAGGATGCATGGGGTAAGGGGTCCCCAGGCAACACGGGCGCTCACTTTCCTTGCTGGCGTAAGTCCCTACATGCGGGTGGCCCGGATGATTCCCCGCACTGACATGGTGACGTTGGAGTGCACAAGGGGGTGTCCCATGGGCGGGGTATCTCCGTTATGCCCCCCCTATCCTTGTGTCAGCTAAAAAAGGTTCTTTTACTTAACCCAGTGCCATATGACGATTGCAGCGTCAGAGGAGGAGGCAGAGCCAGCTGGGAGGAATGGTTTTTGGCGACAAATTCAGAGTTAAAAGCTCCAAGTGAGCTTGCAGCATGGCTTCCCCTGTTAGCTAGTGTTCAGCTGGTAGTGTTGCTAGTGAAGTTCTATTATTCCTTCTTTTCTGCTGTGCTCCACTCCTGATTGACATTATGTCAGCTCCCTCTGGAAAACCTGATGCGTCTCAGCCTGGTGGATCATGCTGAATCCCCTGGTCCGGTCAGTACCCTCCTCTATTGGAGACCATGGGTAAAAATGGTTATGATCCCAATGTTTCTTTTCTCTTTGTACCTTTATAGGCACCTAAACCTGAAAAGTTTTGTGCAATTTGCAAAACGTCATTGTCTTCATCTTATAAGAAAATGTTTTGTAAAAAATGTACAGAAAAGGTGTGTGTGTGTTTTTTTTTTAATTTATTTTTTATTTTTTAAAACTGCATACATGTTAGATATTACATTCCATTCAAACATCCAGTTTATCTGTGCCCCTCTTGTTACAATGTATCAAATTTTTATTTCAGTACCTAAAAATAACAATTCTTAATGTTGATCTAGAACTGTCTAACCAACTGGCAATATATATCAATGTCTTCCTTTTGAGGATCTAGGATTACTCAAAGATCCTATGGATAAAAAAAGCGAACAGTCTCCTGAAATATTGGGAAAATTCAATGACCATGTTACGACCCAGCATAGCAGGTACATCTATGGCACGTACCATATTAATAAAGGACGCACAGACCAGTGACGCCAGGTTTCCCATGGGGAAAAGGCTAAGGTGGTTCTACCCCATCTGGGTCAGTCTATCATCTTCCCCAGGGGTAAAGGTGTTGATCAAGGGAGGCGATCAGATCGAATTTGACTCGCCTCCTCCCAGAAGGTTCCTGATTGTAAAATACCGGCTGTATCAAGCAACATTGGAGTCCTTAGGGAAGAAAGAAGTCCTGGTCCCGTCCAGCCAACAGGGAAAAGCCATTTTCAATCTAAAAGATTAGAATTTTTTGCTAAAATACAGGAAATTCAATATGGAGACAATGCGGTCTACATTGCAGTCTCTGGAGAAGGACCACTTCATGGCGACGCTGGACTTGAGCGACGCCCATTTTTATATTCTGATTATTATCTGAGAGTTGATCTTTACATAAAAGGGATACTTATTCATTTCCAATTTCAGGCATTACCATATTTCCTCTATCCCGTGGGATATTCACAAAAGTGAATCCCCTCCTTGTCTCTGCCCCTACAGAACAATTACTCCAAGAACATATGGGCGAAATGGCAACAACTCTTAGGTTGGCAAATTAGGTTGGCTGATAAATTGGGAAAATCGTAATTGGTTCAGTCACAGAAAAAAGGCTTTTACTGTACACCAGCAGAATGATTCTTTTTTGCCGGAAGAAATTTTTTTTTTCTTTGTTGGGTAAATCTCAACTTGTCTTTACAGACCAAAGGAGTCCTACAGAGAAATAATGAAAATCCTGGGGTCGACCATCCCGGCAGTGAAGTGGGTACAAGCACATACCCGAGAACTACAGGTTTTTCTCTTATCCAGTTTGGACAGATGTGGAGAATCACTAGACAAGGAAGTGGTGGTTCCACACAAAGTCAAAGTCTCCCTCTGCTGGTGGAAAATCCGTAAAAATGTCACCACAGGAGTAGCCTAGAGACCATACTCTTTGGTGACCATCACCACAGATGCCAGCAGGTATGGCTGGGGGGCTGACTTAGAAACCAAGTGAGCAGGGTGTTTGGGACTCTTATATCAGCTGCAATTTGTCTGCAATGGGGAGTGGATGCTGCAAATGTTGAATTATACCAAGAATCCACAGCAATAATTATTTTTTTTTGCAGCCTACAAATTTAAATTACCACTTTTGTGTCCCTCAAAGATAAATTGTTTCTGGAAAATAAGTGATCATAGTTTTAGCAGACAAGTGATACCCACAGGCATTCTGCCTCTCCCTATGTCTTTGTTTTATGACAGAAGGAAAAACGGAGAGAGACAACAAGGAAGTATAATACAAGACAAAGGGCTGGGTATACATGCAATGTGTCCGGATCAGAGGTGGTGGAACCACTGAACCACCGCAAGCGATGTCGTAAGCTGACACTGGTGGCACCCAATATTCACCAGAGCCCGCCGCAAAGCGGGTTGGATTTGCTGCGGCAGACTACCACCAGGTCACTCCACAGGTGCGACTTGCTCGGGGTAGTGGGTAAGGCGAGGTAAAGAAACGGCAGGCAGAATCTGAGTCATTGTCAGGCAGAAGGTCAGAACAGGCGGCACAGAATTGCAGTCAGGGTCGTAGCAGAAGGTCAAGACAGCAGAGAATTGAGGTCAGGAAACAAAGTAAGGGTCACTATGGATAGATAACAATAGCCTCAACATAACGCTTTCACTTAGGCAACAGGGCAAAAAGATGTTTCAGGGGTCACAGGAAGAAACAAGCAATATATAAGGCCCCGGAAGAAGCTGTGTAGGCGAAACCCAGGCTCGGGTGGACATGTGTGACTGGCGTCCTGCTTATATCTAGATATGCGCATTTTTACAAATATTTTGTGAGTATATTTTTAATAAAATTTTAAACTACAAAGAATATACTACACTATCCATATGCATATTTCTTCTAGTGAAATTGTCTTAAAGAGAGATGGCAATGAAGGAGGATTAGGAAACGCGATGGAGTTGGTCTGAATGGTGACCTATTCTTGTCAGAAACCTGTGGAGACGTGCAATACTCATTGAAAAGGATCGATGCGTCAAGCAATATACTGTGTTGGATTCATAAAGAATTTATAAAGGACTGTTGGAGCTCCGGTCAGAGTAATTTTTCTCTTTCTTTTGTTTTAATATATAAGGGCATCGATCGGCCAACTAAATTTCACAGAGCTGGTGTGCATGTGCGCCGCACCACAAGAGCCGTTGTTGGAGCGTGGACAGGTAAGAATCGTTGTGGTTGCCGCTAGATGGGTGCCCCTGCATCCAAAGATGTGGGCTGCAAAAGCACACATGACACAATGAACCTTTCCATGCTTCATGATGTACTATTACGGCATGGAGATCAACAGAAAGCGCTCCATGCCGTAATAGTATTAATAGTAATCCGTCATGGACCCATTATTTACATTTGATATCACTATGTTGGCTGACATGGTGATTTTGCAATGAAACTAGGGTGGCGTAAGTAGAAGACACTCCTGCCCACGTCGCCCAACCAATAGGAGTGGGTCTGCCCTAGAGATTGCTGTGATTGGCTAGTCTCCAGTGGCACCATTGTACTTTTGGAGTCACTGGAGAGGGGAGCAGATGCCTTCAGTGTCACATTTACACTACACCTCCTCCTATCGTTTTACCTGATCCCCTCTTGATACTGTACTGTTTCCTTTGTATTCCTTGCATGATAACTCTTATCATCCATAACTCCCATCATCCAACTGTCACTTCTGAACTCAAACACACTTTTCAATGCACTGAATGCTGGATCTACTTTTCAGCATGCCATTTGAGTAGCGCTGCACCATATTCTCTGTAGTGGTAGTTTGTTATCCTGATTACTAGTTAGGTGCATTTGTGACGCTTTATTGCGTGGTCCACATAGGTTTTTTTTTTTTTTTTGCGCCATATAGTTAGGTGCACTTGATATAATTTTGGCCTGTGCGCCATCTATTAGGTGCATATTGTGTCATATATATTTAGGTCTAGTACAATGTCCCAAAAAATAATTTACTGTGATGGAGGTGTATAACGTAATGGCCTGAGATACTGAGTGGGTTACCTGGGATGAATGCCGGTTTTTCCTTTCATCCCCCTCATTTGCCAGTGAACTGGAAGAACCCTCGAGAAGATGCTCTAGGACTTCTGCGGAAGAAGTCCCCGGGGCTTGTTCTGACCCCACATGGGAGACCCCAAATAATTATGCCCCTCAAGTTCCAGACTTTATGGGCCACCCTGAGATACAGTTTGACACAACAGGGCTCAGAGCAGTGGACTTTTTAAGATTTTAATGAAGTTAATGAATTTGATGATATTCCAAATCTCTATGCTGCACAACATATTGCCAAAAACTCCACTTCTTTTTATGCACAACCCCACAGGTGGACCCCTGTCACTGCAGTTGAGATTAAGAAATATTGGGGTATAATACTGCTTATGTGGCTTGTGAAAAAGCCCACAGTCGGGGACAATTGGATTACAAACATATTATACCACACACTGCATGGCTACAAGTAGGATACGCTTTGAATCTATTACATTTTAACACACAGTGCCCACCCAGAGATGACCCCAGCTATGATTGGCTATTTATGGTCAGGCCAATTAAATGACAAGTTCATGTAGGCATATACTCCCCAAAACAGGTCCACACACAGTACAATTTTTTTTTTAAATCTGTTAAAAGGGTTTTCCCACAAAAGAAAATTCTCACATCTCAATCCCCTAGTAAAAATAAAAATAATAATTTAACCCTGTACTTTACAATGTTACTCTGTGTGCTGTATTAGCTCCTATCACTTAGTGATGGTCAGTGCAAAATCCCAGGGTGAGGGGACTCTTTAAGTAGACACATTATGATCTATCTAATTCTGTGGGGTGACAATGTGGTTATATTATCAGGGTTCAGGTGTATATAAACTTTCATCTGATTTCTGACGTTATACTAACACACTGACACGTAGAAAGAGAGAGGAGACAGATCAGAGATGCATGAGATGTCTATTACACAGAGGCATGACAGATAGAGGCTGACAGACTTTTACACTGAGAGCTCTGCTACATCTCACAGATGTGTGCCTTCCTCCCCCTTCCCTTGGATCCCTTATCTCCTTGTAGTTTGCAGCCTCTCTCTGCTCACAATGTGCAGACAGGAAGTGAACAGTGTGAGCTCCGTGCAGGGGGCGTGGCTACAGGCTGAGAGCAGAAAGACACAGAAATCTCAGCAAACACGACAAAATCCAAGATGGCGGCCTGTCCCTTAAGTCAGAAGTTACAGGGTCATGTCTATAGGCAACTGAAATTATGTACACCAGGGCTGATAGAGACAGGTTGGTCTTATATCTGTGAAATGCTGTATTTTTGATATAACAGTGAATTAGAGAGTGTATTATTTTTCTATCTTGAGTTGCAAAATTAACCCCTTAAGGACCAGGCCATTTTTAGTTTTTGCGTCTTTATTTTCACTCCCCACCTTCAAAAATCTAAAACTTTTTTTATTTTTCCATGTAAAGAGGTGTGTATGGGCTTGTTTTCTGCATAACAAATTGCACTTCATAGTGGTGGTATTTAATATTCTATGCCGTATACTGGGAAGCAGGAAAAAAAATCTGAATGCAGAGAAAATGATGAAAAAACACATTTGCGCCATTTCTTGTGGGCTTGGATTTTACGGCTTTTACTGTGTGCCCCAAATGACAGGTCTTCTTCATTCATTTAGTTATACAAATTTGGTATCCCTGTGATTGTACTAAGTTTTATAATGTTTTCATACATTTACAAAAATTAAAAACTCCTGTACAAAAAAAAAAATTAATTTTGCCCTCTTCTGGCGCTAATAACTTTTTCATACATTGGTGTACGGAGCTGTGGGTGGTGACATTGTTTGCGACTTTTGATGACGTTTTCCCCACTGCTTCTCAAGCTTCTCAATCACATTCTGCTTAATATATACATCTAACTCCATTTTAATAGTAGTATTTAGCAGTCACTTAACCTTGGTAGATCAGCACCCAGCCAATGCCCCGCAATGGTCTTCCAGAATTGATACAATATTTTCGCCACGGAAAGCTGTTCAGTCCTGCTGACATATAGCTCCCCCTCACACACACATAACCCAACACACATATTTTGGTATCTTGCTGGACTTTCACTTCAAACACCTTCTGTATCAAATGACCTGTCTTATTACACTACTCTTCCAATGCTGGACATGCCCAAAACATATGCATAACATCCACCCCATCAGATAGACACTGTGGGCAACACGCATTATCCTTCAGTCTTATCATCCACATCACCACAGGGGTCCGATAGGCCCTATGCATCAAAAACAACTGGGACCGTCTCTGCACTACACTCAACAACACCTTACTTGGAGACTCCAAAAGTCTATACCAACCACCCTGCCAATGATAAGAAAGTAATCTCCCAGAACCAAACTGTGTCTGTAAGCTATGATATAGTTGTAAATACTTATAAAACATAGACCTAGGCACCCCAAATTCCTCCTCCTGTCTCCACCTTTGGACATCCTCTAATATATACACCTCCGCTAAAAAAGGATTATCCAACAACTGAGTAATTCTAATCCAGGAACCCACATCAGTCAGCATGCTTTCGGGTGAGGATATACTGTTCATGTGAATCTACTGAAGCCGGAACGTACCTCCGGTCTTCACCCCATTTACATTGAATAACAGTTTTTTTTCACCCCCAGTTGTGTTATTTATTTATTTACATTTTGTATTGATTAGTCTCTGACTTTAAGTTATTTAACATTTGTCTGATTTTGGGCTTTGCTTGGGTATATTATATTTATGTGTATGTATTCATATTACAATAAAGTATGTTATGATTTTCTTATTTATGGCCTTGCAGCTCTTTTTCTCTTTGTTTAATTCTAATTTCGAAACAAACTGTGTATCTTTTTAAAACAGCACTTAGGGAGCTAAACTGGGGCATTGTGCAAAATGTACAGGAGTTGTGGCATCAGCGTAATCTTAATCAGGTTTGCCCGACGTTAAGATAACAAAGGATGTTTGTTCCAAACCTGGATCATAGAGCGTATCACAAGCAACCTGGGTGCCAAGTACAGAGCAATATACTCTGACAAGGACCTAGTAACATATATTCCCAAATACTTAAAAACTCCTCCACTATCAGAATCCCCCATTCCTCAACTGGCCGAATAATTCTTGGATAGTGGTGCCAATTTTGTTTAGTTAATCCACAGACCAAAATAGTCCCCAAACTCATGAAGCAATTCCATCACTACTGGTAATGAATGCTGAACATCCGACAAAAATAACAGCACATCGTCGCGAACAACGCAATCCTCTCCTCTACCCCCTTATACAGAAAACCTCTTATGACAGTATATTGTCTCACCGTACAAGCCAAAGTCTCAATGGCCAGAGCGAAAAGAAGAGGCGACAAAGGGCACCCCTGCCTTGTACGCCTCTGTTAATAGAACTGCCCCGAGATAGCCAACGGTGCCCTAGAAAAAAATATGGACCCATTGGATGAATTAGGACCAAGTCCCAATTTGCCTAGCACCGCCCATAATTAATACCATTTAATACTATCAAAAGCTTTGGCGGCATCCAAGAATACCACCACAGTTTCATCTAAATTCTCCTCATTGGCCTGCAGATTTAGAAAAGGCAGGCGAAGGTTTATGGCTGTGGACTTATAGGGTATAAATTCAGATTGGTCCCTGTGTACCGCCAACCCTACCACAGACCCAATCTATTGGTCAGAACTTTAGCTAACAAGTAAATATCTGACACCAGCCCATAAAAGTCTGGTAACTGGGCATCCTTCCCCTCCTTAAGTAGCACCACATACAAAGCTTCTTAACAAGATGCTGGTAGACTGCCCTGATCAAAGAATTCCTTCAACGTTTCACACCACTGCGGCAACAATATCACCCCAAATTCTTTAAAAACCTCAAGTAGAAGGCCACCCATTTCCAGCGCGTTTTTGTCAATAGCCATTCCCCCAACACTTGCTCCAGCTTTTCCAAAGAGATTGCGGTCTCCAACAGCTCTCTCGCCTCAGCACAGTGCTTCAGACCGCATACAAATGACTTTCCTCTCTGGGAGTTCGCAATCCTAGCCAACAAGCTTGCCCTCTGTTCCCCTTCAACATAAAACTGTTCCTTAAGAAACATGGTCTTGTTCTCAGCCTGCTCCATAAAGTGCGCAGTCAGCTGCTTATGTGCATGTTCCGATTCCTGCATTCTACCCCGAATATGCCGTTCCTCCGCTTCCACTACTCTAACCTGCAAATCCCAGCCAATTTGCCTAGATCTAGATTTCACCTTTTTAATGTCTCTGACAAAAGCTCACTGCAAAAACATTTTCATTACATTCCAAAGCACCACTTTTGGCACCGATCCCTCATTGAACTCCAAATAATCTCTCAGGCACTCCTTACCAGTCCCCCTAGCAACCATAACCAAATTGCATGCATAAGCCATCCACCCTTATACCATATACCCCGCCTCCACAATTTATTTTCAGTAAAAGGGGAGAGTGGTCTGATATTGTACGCGGCAAGTAAGCAACATCTACCTCCACTGGTAATGCCCTCTCCGACCCCAACATCATATCTATATGGAAGAGGGAGCTATAAGTAGAGGACACACAAGAATATTGGCATACACCCTCATTACGTTTACGCCACAAGTCATGTAAACCTACTTCCCTAGTGAGTCTTCCAAGAGAGATTAAGGAATTTCTCTTGCGATTCCCACTACTAGTAAACCTGTCCACTCCTCACATTCTAAAATACTAATTAAGCAAAAAAAATCTATTTATCACAGGTTAAACTATAACTTTTATTCATAACATTTTAATATAAATAATTTCTTGTTTATATATACTAATGAAGTTTAAAAACACAGCCGAGGGGGGTTATTTTTGGTTCTATTTACTGGAATAAAAATACACAGCTCGAGCTATGATCCAGTATGTTGGTAATACACTGTAGGGATAACTGTAAATCCCAGAATGACTTAACTGGCAGCACAATAACCTATAAAGCTGTTAATTTCACAGCCCTGTTAGTGATTAGTGTAAACATACATTGCCAGACAAGAGTACCTGAAGTTGCATAAAAATATAACCAGTTCCAACCAATGTAGATGTCGCGTCTGCTGTCTCCTCTATCCGTGCTGCTAGGATTAGGAGACACTGAGTTTTTCGTCATACTGCAGTCTGAACTAGGTTCTATGGCTGCCTGACCTGATGTCTGCTCGGTCCTTCCATCTGTGGCAGCTCAGAGTTTCCCTATAAGTGTCCTGTTTAGCTTTGACTCCTTGCTGGTCAAACTGCTATCTTGCTGTGTTTCTAGCTTCTCTTGCATTCTCTAGTTCTGGTTTATTATCTCTTGCCTGTGTCTCAACTACTCTATTTGGATTGTGATTTGGTTATTGTTATTCCCCGCTGCTGCCGACCTCACCTTATTGTGTTTGTTTGTCTGTATTGTAACGTATTTACACCTTACCCAGGGAGGGAACGTCGACCAGTTATTGGCGTCCGTTTAGGGGGGACCCAATAAGTAGGTAGGGACAGATTGGGGGTCTCATTGTCAGGGCTCATTGTCCTTGTTTGTGTCCTGCCATTACAGTAGATGACAATAACAGTTACCAAATTGGATAATCATATGATACCCATATACATTTATAGTATTGATAGGTGAGGAGTGACATAACTGTATCATAGGTGTATTTCCTTTTTGTCTGGTGAGTTAGCTGAAGTATTTCTACCTATGATGTATTTATTATTTTTATTTTACAACTTGACTATATTACACTGTAGGGAATGACGATGCATTGAAGAGCTATATCAGATAAATGGTGAATATGTAAATCTTTCATTTACATATTTCCTTTCAGGCTCAGACTTTGTAATCGATAGATCCATTTTGCTTCAAGGTGAAGAAGGTGACGGCTCAGGTAACCTTTTCTCGGACCCATCAGATTTAAAGCCCCAAAAACATAGGTGTTCCAAGTTGCCACTATGACGCAAAGTCATGCCCATTCTTGTTGAAATAAATGCAGTCGGCGACTATTCACATGTAAAAATTCGCCGGCAACAGCGAGTGCACTGGCGCGGGGACAGTAACGCACCGCGCTGGCCCGCTCCTTGCCGCCAGTGCCCTCTGCTCGGCTGGCTGCGCCCAACCTTCCGGCCTCACTGGCGTGAAGGTGGCAGATTGGGGCAAATAGTCGCAAGTGCTAGCAATAAGCTAGCATTTCTGATTATTTCAGGGCCTGTATGCCACTGACGTGGCACAGAGGCCGTGATAAAAAGGCCCCACTAGATCTATTCGCATCCTGGAAGAACAAACAAGTCCCAGCTTTCTTCAACCTGTGTCAAGAGGGCAACCGTGAGGGGGTGGATGCTCTCTCCCAGCCATGGCCTTGAGGATTACTGTACTCTTTCCCTCCATTTGCCTTCATCTCAAGAGTAATTCAGAAGATTATACTCTCACAAGCCAAGATGATCTTGATAAACCCTTTTTGGGAGAAGAGAGCATGGTTTCCCCTCCGCCTTCAGATTTCAGCAGGAGAATTTTGGACCCTTCCTCTGAATCAGGATCTTCTATCTCAAGGACCAATCCATCACCCAAACATTTTTCATATGAAGTTAACTGTTTGGATGCTGAAAGACACATCTTGAAGGGGAAAGGACTTTCAGAGCCAGTAATCACTATTTTACTTCAGAGCAAGAAGGCAATAACATCAAAAATCTACCTACGTGTGTGGAAAACCTACTTGGGGTTTCTTAAAGGGGTTTTCCCACGAAAGAAAATTCTCACATCTCAATCCCCTAGTGATGATTACACAATAAAGATCATTTTAACTCCTTACTTGTTACTCAGTGTTATTGCTTTTTTAGCTCTTATCACTCCCTAGGCTGCTCAGTATAAAATTCCAGGGTGTGGACGGGGCCTCTGTAAGCAGACACATTATAATCTGTCTAGTTCTGTGGGGTGACAATGTAATTAGATGATCAGGGTACAGGTGTATATACACTTTCATCTGGCTTCTGACATTGTACAAACATAATGTCACATAGAAAGAGAGAGGGGACAGATCATAGATGATGAGATTACACAGAAGCAGACACAGGCTGACAGAATTTTACACTGTTACACTGTGAGCTCTGCTACATCTGTGTTCACACAGATATGTACCTGTCTCCCCCTTCCATCAGATAACTTAGCTCCTTGTAGTTTGTAGTTTGCAGCTTCTCTCTGTCCTAACAGGA